>MNCI01001594.1:6962-48087 GCA_015680685.1 Gnetum montanum
CGGGAAGCTAAGCTAATAAAAATAAGTCTTTGCATGGTGTGGTTCTCACAGAAAAGAAAAAAAGAAAAAAACAATGAGAATTCAAAGCACACCCCTTATACAAAATAATCATTTGGGCTACAAGAACTAGTTATGGAACTAAACAGACATGTTCCCTCTAACTAAGGCCCTTCCTCGCTTCCTACTTTTCCCTTTCTCGTTTTCCTTAAAATGGTGTTGACTCTTTGGCGAAAGCATTTTTGTTACTTCAAGTGGATGGATTGGCCAAGTGTATTAATGTGAAGTCACTGGATGTGGATTGTTTGAGGATAGATTTGAAATGAGATCTACTCATTCACATTAACCATAAATACACAAGAGGTTGTACACCACCTTATTCTTAGGACTCCATTCCATTCTCTTCTCCCCATCATTCTTTCTCCATTTCCCACTTCATTTCTAGTTGTATCAGTAGTCTATATTTTGGTCGATGCATTGTTTTCTCTTTGGTGGATTCTTGTGGTTAAGTCTTTAACTCTTGCTTCCAAATGACATTTCCAAAGCCTACGGACTCTTTGAATGTGGGTTTGTCAAGGCATAAAGGGCATGATCCTACTTTGGGGAGGACCCACTGGCATTCCTATTTGGTGCATCAGTTAACTTCTTTCTCTTAAAAATTTCTACAATCAACATTTTTTTGTTTTTTTGTTTCATTTCCATCTCTGACATCCATTTTATGGACGTTGCCATTGTTTCTTTTGCTCCATCTTTCTTATTTCTTATCTTTTTCTATTTTATCGCTACCAGAGGATCGCTCTTAGTCATGGGGGCCCTGGTCCAATTTTTTCAATTTTTCCTAACCCCTACACCTTGGGTAGTCACCAGTGTTATATCTCTAGAATCTGTATTGGCCATATCACAACTCAGCTAATGGATCTTACAGCGAGGCAAGGTATCAACTATATTGTGATTTACTTATCCTTGCTCATATGTGACTGTGTTGTGTGTGCAGATGGTAATCATACAGTAATGGACTGGACCTAGAGGAAACACTCAGGATGGACTGGTGCTGGAACGGTTGTGCAAGGAACAAGATTGATGGCGCGGCTATGGATGGACAACGGAAGTCACAATCTTGGCATGGGCAGCAACACATCTTCTCTTTTTTTCTCTTTCTCGCTCTCTTCTCTCTCAACTACCAAATAAGGCTAGATGTCAATTATGTATAGTGTTCACTCTTGTAGTCATGAACACTAATGTTGCCATATATTGTAATGTTGATCCGTTCACATGTCATCTCATTCACCATTAGTTGTCATTCAATTCAATAATCTCATACCTTCCCAATATTTTGTAAGGAACTTGAGGACGAGTTTTCATTCAGTCATGGGGGTATGATGAACCGTGATGTCACGTACGTGATATCGCAAGCGCAATATCGTGCATGCGATATCAGATCCACCACGCGATATCTCATACGCGATATCACATCCTGCCTCATCTTCTATAAATAAGAGGCAGCGCCCTTGGTTCTAACATAATTAGATTTAGATCCTTAGCCAGACTCTTGCAGTTTTGTCATTCAAGAGTTAGAATTATTTCTGTGTACCAGCAGGAGAAGTCATAGAGTGAACGGATCTTTATTCGAGCAATTTGTACTTGAGCACAATTTTGTGTACGAAAATAAAGATGAACTTTATGATAAACCTTGCAACATATAGATTAAGCTAATTAGTAATTAATGATTCTTTAATGCTTTCCTAGTTAATTAATATCTCTCTCAACCTTCAACCCCCTTAGTTAAATACACTCCTGTACGATCGCTTCGAGCATGCATGTAACGCTTGGTAACCCAGTAACGATTAGTATTTGTAAACCCCAGCAACATTGCACCGGTTCAGGACATGTATGGCAAGTGGGAATGGATACTGGTGTTAGGAACATTTAGAAACTAGTTAATGTAAGTTAGCCCCTTAGTTCTCTCTCCCTCTCCTTTATTAGCAGAACACATAAAAAATACAAAATCTATAAAAATCATATACCTCAAGCTTACTTAACCATACAACCATGACAATACAAGTAAGTTTGAGAAGACAACAATTGATTAACCCTGAGTGTTTCATTAAGGCGCATAAGCACTTGGTCCTTGGAGTTCGACCGGATCGTGTGTGAAACGCTCGTATTCGTATGGTTGAGTGTATGGGTACCTTGTCACTCATCAATTTTCAACAAGAGCTTTGAATTCTTTAAACTTTCTAAAAATCTCAAATTTATGTCTCAATAAATAAATCCAGTTCTTTCTAGAATAATCATCAATAAAAGAAATATAATACATAGCACCTCTAAGAGTGTTAACCTCTAAGGCTATGCACTACTTGCCTATGCACTGCTAGCCTTAGATAACAAAATAGAATAAAACAAGGGCAAACAGAGGCAACTAAATTTTACATTTTTATTCAACTAATAATGACCCTTAAATAGGTAAATACATCAACGAAAAATAGCAACTTCTATAACAGTCGACCCTTTAACTTTTGTAATGGTCGACCCTTCAACTTCTATAATGACAAACCCTTCAAATTTTGTAACAACCAACCATTCAACTTCTAAAGAACAAAAATAACAACTGAATCCCTAAGGATAGTTCCTAAAGGCTAGGACAAACAAAAAAAAAAGGCATGTTTAACAATTAAACATATTTAACAAAGAGAACTTGTTTTAATATCTTTAACGAGTTTATATACTTCACTGTGAATTAGTTCTAATATTTAAAGAGATCTAGTATTACTTTTTAATAAATTGTGATACCTCTATTTACCATTTAGACAATTATGACAAATATCTAAGGAATCTTTCCAAAGCTTGATTTTACCTTGCTTATAAGGTTCGTTAAGTTCCTTTTCACTAAGATGTCTAATTCTTTTATGTCATAAATCAATACCTAAATTCAAATCAGTAATGACAATTGCACTCAATCTTTTTTTTAATGTATTAGCTTCTAATTTATACAACTTGCATGTTTTTATTTTAGAAGCCAAATGAGATAAACCATGTAGTATTTGACATTTTCCATCTCCAAAGATAATAGTTAATCCTACATCATCCAATTCATTTATAAACAAAAGATTTCTAGTGAGTGCTATAACATTATGTATATTGGGAATAAATTTAATTGTTCCATCATTAAATTTAATCTTAACTTTTCCAGAGCCTACAACTTTACATAAACCATCATTTCCCAATCTTACTATTTCAAGATTAGAAGATGTACACTCACTAAACCAATTAACATGCAAAGTGTAATAGTTGACATACGATAAATACATATCACATTATCAAAAGATGACATAACATATAAATCTTCTTCTCGAGTAGGAGGGACTTGATCATTTTTCAATAAATTATTCTCTATAGAGTTATTCTTATTAGGAGGGGCTTAACAATCTTTCTTTATCTAAACAAGTTTACCATAATTCCAACATTTATATACCCTCTTTACAGATTTTTGATAGTTATTCTTAAATTGAGACCATTGAATAAATTTTGGTTTTGAATCATTTTTAACAAGTAGTACATCATTTTGAGAATGAATAGAAGTTTTCATTCTTGCTTCTTCAAATAATAACTAACCAACAATACTATAAAAATTAAAGCTAGTAGATGTATTACTTATAGCCATTACAAAGATCTTCCATATTTATGGAAGTTTGCTAAGAAATATAATGCAATAATCTTCTTCATCCATTTTCATGCCATAGATTACAACTGATGAACCAACGTATTGAATGCTCTATAATTATTGTACCTTCAATTATTTTTAATTCATATAATCATTTCTTCAAAAATAACATATTTTTTAAGGACTTTGTTTAACATAAAGCTTGTAGTCTATGCTACAAATCTTTAATAGAAGAAATATTAAAAACATTAAGCAATAAAGAATTTGAAAGATATATACGAATTGGACTTATTGCTTTTAGGTTTAACTTTTTCCATTCTTCATTGAAGATTTTATCAAGCTTTATTCCTATAATTGCATTGTGTTGATCTTTTTCAACAAGGAAATCTTCCATCTTGATCTTCCATAATTCATAATTAAACCCATTGAATTTTTTAATCTCAACTTAGGTTGAATAGTTGATTATGAGTTTTCCTGCAAACACTTTGACAAAATAATTGTTATGTGTGGAACCTCACTCCCATACCAATTTATTATTCCCAATTGCACACAATTAAATTTTTGATAAAATAAAGAATACTGCAAAAATTGAAAAGGCATAGAGTTACCCTAGGAAAAACCTTAAAGGCGAGAAACCTCACAAAATTTGGTTCTTAGGTTGTTAGCAACAACACAACTCCAAAAGATTGAAGCTAAGAATTTACAACTTTCATAAGAGATTGACTTGAAGTTCATGCATTAGTAATTTTTCACATCAAGGATGCTTCCTTTGAGTTCCTTTTATATTGCTATGAGTTACAAAAATAAATCCATAATCCATGGGATATCAATATTTATTTATAGCAAAGGGGGTTGGCATAACTAATAAAAGAATTATTGAAATAGATGATTGGCCAAACAAAAAATAAAAAGTGATGATATGAAATATCAATGGAGAAAATCAGGTAGAAAAATCTAGGATGGAGAAAATTAAGGCATATTTGCCTTCAACCATTTTTACACATAATATTTGTAATTATCTAACTTGTTGGATCTTGTTCTTACAATTGTAAGAACCTATTTTTGTTGCATCCTAAACACTAGGGAGAGTTATTAAATAAGTTAAATTTCAACCATTATATTTCTATACAATCTCTATATATCTTCATACATCACATTAGAATTTAACTTGTGAATTTTAGGATGCCACTCACAAGCTTTAACCACCAAGTCTTGGACTCGTTATCTTATCATTTTTTTTCAATGGATATGATATTTCTCCAGTGAATTTGATTTTTTTCAGCAGATTTAATATCTATAGAATTCCCCAATGAGGGATTCTATATTACTCCCAACCTTTTCAACCAATGTTGAATTTTTTGCATCTTTTATCGATAAGGAAATTTCTATTGTTTTCAAAATACAAATTTACAAGCTAGTAAGAAAAATGTTGTGATACCTTTTTCTAATGATGTTGATGTAACTAAGAACCCTACTTATGTTCTTTTTGATTATGTATATGAGTCATTAGTTGCTAATCTTTCATCGCAATATGTGTTCACTTAAATTTTGGATTATTTGTAATTGAAGTTTCATTTTGCAATTAAATGATTTGATGATAAATTATGATATCCAAGTCATTTATGCAAAAAATTATTTTCATTTTTTTCTACTTCTTGAGTTAGGAAATGCTTCAATGGTGCAACATGCCCCTAGATATAAAGTCTTTTATACACAAGCATGTAGTGGTTATTATGTGTAACTTGGCTCCAAATTTTGATGTCCAATCTAAAGAATATGCTAAAGTATCATGTTTTGTTGAGTTATATAATCTTCCATTAATTTTTTAGAAATTATTGGTCTTCCTGCTTCTAGTAAGCATATGGAATATATTTCTAAACTTTTGGTTTTCATAGATGTTTTTTTTTTGTTGAAATCAACCTTCTTAAACATAAAAAGGAATTGGTATTACAAGTAAGAAAAAAGACTTATATTCAATCAATTACATTTTATAATTTTCCTAATTCTTGCAACTTTTGCTATTGTGAAGGACATTTGTTTAATGTTTTTCCTTTTCTTCTCAAGAAAAAAAATTCTAAAGAAAAGAAAAATTTGTTAAAGTTAAAAAGAGAAAAAAACAACATAAAGTTGAAGATATGAAAAATTAGGTTAAGGTCAACAGTAAGAATGATCAAATGGCAATAAAAAATCCAAAGAAAACAGAAGCTCCTATGTATATTTTTACTAATACTAGAGAAAGTATTAAGTAGTCTAGATGGATAGCTAGTAAGAAAAATTTTTCTTGTCTAATAAGATTCCTCTTAACTCAAAGATTAAAACTAGTGTTAACAAGAACATTATATTTGATGGTAAAGATTTTCAATGTAAGATCAATAACAAGTAATTATGCAAAGATCTTCCACAAATGGTACCACTTTCTTACTTTGATACAAATATTAGTGTTAAGTCATTGTCCTCTCTCTCAATACTTTTGCTATTTTAATTTCAAGCATGGATGTTGAAAAGTGATGTAGATTTTATTATAACTAGGATCTTCTTCCTTGCTAATAATTAATTTTCTTCATTTATTTTTTCAAAGTATCAATTATAAGATGATGATGATGATGCCTCCTTAATGTCAAGCTTGTGATATACTCGAAATTTTTTTTGCTCATTATTAATATTATTTTTGGGATCCGACAACCACAAGCTTTAACCAACAAAATATGTGACATCTCATAAACTCAAGTTCAATTATAGGTACTCATCTTGGTAATTTTAAAATTTAAACTACTAAGAATGAATTTGTAAGATGCAAGTTCATTTTGATGAGCTACACTACATTGATATGTTATCATAACTACCTTATCTTTCTCTATATTTTTTTAAGAAAATACTTGATTACATTATCTATGCTTGGAACATGCCTCCAAGCTAGCAAGAGGGGTGTTGGTACAAGTCTTTGAACCTAGTACCTCAAGGTGTAAAGTGTGTGAGCCAACTAACTAAATTAACAACTCGTGCTCTCTTTTGGCATTAATTTATATCATCTATCATAACCTATTTTCTTCTCCTACTATTGTAATTTTTAAAATGCTATTTTGTATTTGTTACATAAAAATGAAAGAATTGAAATCTTTCCCTAATAATTAAACAAAATTGAAAAAAAAATTATTATTGATGTAGCAATTGTCCACATGTATACCCTTGTGACATATGATTAGTGTAATACTTCATTGATAAACCTAAGGCACTAACACATCAAACATAGTAGTGTGTTAAGCATAATTCCAACTTGCAAACTATTCCACTTTAAAATTTAATAGAGTACTTTGTCAAGAGTATAATGTTAGTGCAAGTAGAACTTGAACTCATAACCTACTATATACAAAGCAATAAGCTTATTGATTGAGCTAGTCAATAAAATGAATGTCATATGCTTTTTAATATGTTCATCATTTAATAGTTGGCATGAGATTAACTACATTCACAATAACAATTAATGGTCTAGTGATGAAGCGTAGTTTGATTGGCTGTGTCAACGAACATGTGTTGACACAATCCTATCGATGCAAATGCATCAACATAGACACAAGTCAAACCTATATATATGCATGCACATCTATGACATGTTAAGTCATTAGAGTAGTGGAGCTCTTGCAATTTGCTTTCCCTAGAGTTGGAATATTTTCTAAGTGCCTGCAGTATGAACTAAAGTGATTGTATGGATCTTTATTTGAGCATTATGTACCTAAACACATTGACCTAAATGTCAATAAAGACAAGATTCTTGACATTTATTACAACACTTAGAATACATTAATGTTTTTTACTTGCACTTTGTTCTTAATGTGCTTTATATTCTTGTCTTAAGTAATTAATACATTTAATAGTGAACACATAAGTACAACTACTTCGAGCATAAGGTTTAATGCTTGGTAATCCCAGTAGTGGTGATTTGGTATGCCCAGTAATTATCACTTGGTAACCTAGTAGCATTAATATAAGTCCAGGATGTGTACGTCAAGTAGGTATGAATACTTATGTTAGGATAGTTTGCCTTAAAACCGTTAGAATAGCAAATTATCAACCATTCACCTTTCCAGTAACACTTAGGCTAAAAACATATAAAAAATATAAACATAAAGAAATATCATATACCTTAACTCCCACTTAACCATACATAAGAGCCTACACAAGTAAGAGTTAGGAAGACAACAATCACATGGCCTTTAAGTTCGTAGTCTTTGTCTATAGGCAAACTTAGGAACTAAGTCCATATCAAATTGCTAGTGCATGCTTATGATTTATATTGTTGCATATAGGGACTACTTCATGCTCATTATCTAGTAAAGATATATATAATTACAAGTCTATATCATCTATTAAATAAGTTTTAATGTTTTGGTAATTATGAATGGACAACTTTTTATAAAAACATAAAGAAGATGAAAAGATGTTTATAATATCCACAAGGTTTATTGCACCCCCAAAATAATTGTAATATAAATACACCCTAAGATATATAGTCCAATTAGAACTTTATAACTCAACATTTCCCACCAAAATTGAACAAATGACTTGGAGATTTCAAATCAAAAAGCTTACCACCATGTTAACACCTCATTGTTTCTAAGAGGTAAGAGAATAAATAACATTGCAATTAATTGACTAATTGAGATGTAGTGGGTACCAATTAGTTTCAATAAAAATTTATTTAAAAGTTAAAAAGTTGAAAGAAAAAAGAAAAAATAGATAAAGGTGTAATTGCTAGTTTTAGGGAAAGTAAACTATACTTAGCAAAATGGGGGGAAAAAAGACAAAGTAGTTTTTAGGGGGAAAAAACAAAAGGAAAATGGTTGAAGCAAACAAAATAAATAGCATAATGATATCTAAAGCATAACTAAACTTGAACTTCAATTTCAAGGAAAAATGTTATATTGTCAATAAACATTTTTAAAAAATTTATCGTCATTTGTTGGATATTTTAAAATACTTCAATTTCACTTTCTTCACTAGTTGCTTCCTACACTAATAAGCCCTACTAATTTAGCCCCTTTATCTATCCTTTAAGTTGGTGGTTCAGCCCTACTAATTTAGCCCCTTTATCTATCCTTTTAAGTTGGTGGTTCATCGCTATGGTGTTGTAGCTTTATTCAATTAGCCGCAAATGTGTAGGCTTCTCATTACCAAAATAATGAAAGATAGACTAGTTTATCCTCCCGTCTTAAAACAAAACTTTGGCTCACCATTTCATGAACGAAGTGAATGTAATCTTCACTAAAGCCTCTTTGCATTTTTCTAGTTTCATAACACACCCCCAAGTCGTGTACTTTGCAAAGCATGTATCATTGAACCCAAAAGCAAGAAATGATGTATAAAATGATAAACTTAAGTTTACCAGCGAGCTTGCGCGTTCACTGTTTTTCTAAGATATCAAGTCAGTTTTTATCTTTTTTATTTGCAAATCATATAGTTTGCAATGCATATATCATTGTGCTTTAGAAACATGAAATGATCTACATAAAATGATAAAAGTGCACCCTTATTTTATCTGCTAGCTCGCATATTCATATGTTCATTTTTTCCCAAGAAAAATCAAATCATTTTTTATAGTCTTGTTTGAAAAGCATGGCGGCTTGTCTTTTCCATACATTTTTTAATTAAAAAGATTATATTAATAAAATATGATTTGAGTTTCCATGAGATTATTCTTAAGATATTAAGAATCAACCAAAATGATAGAATCAAGTTTCTAATGAAAAGTCTAAAAATAAACTTCTCCTTACTATGACCTGTCCACCTAGACATATTCAAAACTTGCAACATATAAAATTAACATTTTGATAAGAAAAATAATAGAATATGTATGAAATTGATATTTCTAACCATCATCATTTGGGTTTATCTCCAATCTTAAAACAGTTTTGTCATGGTTTAGGTTAGTCAAAAAAAAAATTTAAAAGAAATTAGAAAAGTCTTTTCTTGAAACTGGATCTATTGGACCGATTCAGTCTCAACAATCCTTTGCATAATGCCTGTATATGTTATAACAGCCTATTCAAATTGAACCTGCAACTTGTGAGACGTTTTAACCAATAAGTTGCAAACCTTTTGCTAACAAGTCATCCCATGTTTGTCATGGTTAGATAGGTCCTGCTTTTATGGTAGAATTTGAAGCAGCAATAAAATTTCTAATATAGGTTCCTTGTAACCAAAGCAAGAAGAAGGATAAGCATTGAGCAGTTGTTTGGCCACGTATCTAAAAATATTTTGAACATAAGAAATTGTAGATTCACAAGTTTGACGAACTTTGGAAAAGACAGTAATAGTAATGCATCAAGCAAATAATTCATAGCATAGTGCTAAAGCTAGTCATCTAAAAGGAAGAACTCGACTATTCAGAAACTGAAGTAGCAACCTCGTAAAAGCCCTATGCTTTCTAGTTAGACGTTTTGAAACTCATGACATTTTTGTATTCTGGTATTATCACAAGACCTCAGAGTTGGTTTTCAATTAGATTTGAAAATGTACAGCAGCTAAGTTCATATGATTATACATAGCAGCCTTATTGTGCTAATATAGACAGCTAACATAGCACAAATAAATCATAATGCGCTGTTTTACAGAAGCAAACCCAATAGAAAATCAGTCTCAAATGCATTTTTGAGGGCTCCAAGCATCCCAAATATGTATATTCAAACATATGGAACATAAAACATGTACATTGATCTGATCATTTTGAAATGACAAACTGGTATTTGAGCTCTGAAATTCCAACAGGACATTCACCTTTTTCATCATATTCAACAAAATCACCATCTGATAAGTCAATATCCTCGTATTTTGTGCCGGCAGTCTGGAAAACAGGACCAATAATATTAGACCCGTGTACATCAACTACAGAGAATACACCACCTGATAATATCAATGATTGATTACAGAACCTTTAAAATGTATATTTCCTTCCATTTTACAGAACTTGTAGCTGCTTAACTTTTTAACCTTTAAAATGCAAAAATAGATATTCGTCAGCTTTAACTGAAAGTGCATAAATGTACAATGCAGTTCTGCCATTTTCAGGTATGTATGTATTCATCATACACAACCATTAACACAGTGTGTTTTAAAAGGTAGACATAAGATTTTTGTGACAAGATAAAACTTAGAATTGGAGTACATAAAATTTCCTTAAGAAGGAGATGGAATGAACAGACCCATGATGGATGCCCAAGAAATGAACCAACGTAACAATATATAAGCAATTAATCTAAAAACAACAATATGATAGTACTAGTTTAACTATATATTTATGGATGAAATTTAGGAAATATAATTTAGCATTACATAATTGGGGGTTATGGATGAAATTTAATTTAGTGTTGAGGGTATGGAACCTCTAGAGGATCATAAAACTGAAACTGAAATTGAATTTTTACTCAGCATTGCCCACTAGAATTGAACATGTAACCTAAGTTATGAACAAAATAATTTAGAATCATAGAAATGGACCCGTAATTGGCCTCTTGGGCCCTTCCATAAGATAGATAGATAGCCTCTCTGCCAGAAATACTAAATAAATAGTACTAACTTGTCTTGACCTACCCTTATGCCTTTTCGTTTTACTAGTTTCAAAGACATGCCAGTTAAATCCTCATTTGTATGTCAAATTCTCTCTAGTTCACTTTCAATCCCTTAAACTACTTTAGCTATACATTTATAATATATACCTATTTTTTGGCTGAGAGAATCTTTTTCATTTTCAAATCAATGAAATCCCAGAATTAAATCACTGAAAATTGATTTTTATGTTAAAAAATAAGAACTAGTGTTAAATAATTCTTGCCATGGAAGTTGTTTCGCCTCAAATTTTGTGTTGGTAATTAGCTGAGCCATTACATTCCCATGGTAATTCTCATCCAAAAGTTTATCTCTTGGCCCAACATTATTTATTTTATGTGACAAAGTCCAGCCAGCTATTAGTTGGCCTCTTTGCCAAAATAAGAATTCCAATAAAAAGGTTAATCTCTTAGCCCATCATTTTTTTTTTCGTGGAATAAGTTCGAGTTGTATTAATTCCAAAAAGAGCTGTACATGAGCATAATCTCTTAGCCCATCATTACAATGACAGTAATTATTTATTTTTTGTGACAAGGTTCAGCCAACTGGTAGTTGGCTTCTCAACCCAAAAAAACTCAACAATTTTTTCCCTACTGAAATTCAATGTGTTTAAATTTTATTAGTATATCATGTTCTACCAATCTATGTCTAGGCTATTCCAAAAATCTTATAAAGAAATTAGCAATTGCAAGCCAATGTACAAAAAATATGATTACCATTCTCACACAAGTATTTTACGAAAAACATCTATTAAGCATTGGTTGTTAGAAGTTTTCCTTTAGTTATTATCTTTAAAAGAAAAATTCATGAACTTCAGGAATAAGACACACCTTTCTCCAACACACAGATTCCTTATTTATTAACTTGTGTATAACATATTGTCTGCTATGAAACCATGATATTTAATTTTTCATATATTTAATTTTCATGACCAAACCTCACCATCATATGAGATTTCACATGAATATCTTTCATCTATGTACGTATTCTTTGAAGTCCCTTTTATACAGTTAATGCACCCACATTAAGCTGTCCTAACAATTCTGATGTCTGACTTAAACACATTGTTTCCAGCTTCCCTAAAAAGTATAATGTTCAAACAGTTAGTTTTTCTAATGTGCAAGTCCGCATTCTCATATGTACAGACGTCCCAATTCAAGAGATGGATTTTCCCCATCTTCGCAAAGAAAATCACATGCAAATTTTTCTGATCTATTAACCATATTATCTTTAATTACATCGAAAAATTCATATGTATAAGAAAACTGTAAAGTTAAACCTGTTCAAACCAATACAGTTGGTGGAAACCATTTTAATTGGATATAGCAGGTTATTGGATTTCACGGTACACTTAACATCTCTCCAGTTTCTTCTGCATGCTGCAAGAAATTTTCTTCTATTTTTATATGTTCAAAAAATATTCACAATTTTAATGGGATATAACTGATTATTGGATTTCACAGTACACTTTAAATCTTTCAAATTTCTTACATATGCTACAAAAAAATTTCCTCTGTTTTATATATTTGAAAAGTATTAACCAAAAACTAGCAATGGTAGCTAAAACAATTTTTAAAATTTTAATGGTGTTGGGCAGTTTTATGAGTAGTCAACACCCAATGAACAAAGAGTAAGAGCAGGTGCTCTCAAATCCCAATGAAATGCTTGATCCCCATACCAACTAATCCATATCCCTCCTTGCTCTACCATTGTTACTATATTTTTTTCCTAGCACATATATCCAAGGTATAGAAGTTACCTGCTCACGGACATGTTACATTATAAATTTCCTCTTGAAACCAATTCTTTTGTACTTGTTTTTATCGAGAGTATTGGTTATCATTTATTAAAGGTATTGGTTTTAATACATTGAACAATTATGATGGATTAAAATTTCATTGCATATCACAGAATGCCGGTTATGAAGATATCAGGTTGGAGAGGGACAACTGTACTTCATAAATGGCAGAAGAAGGAAAATAATTTTAGTGCAGAATAACTGCACGAGTAAGTTGAAATGAAGGTCAGTAAATCAAAAAATGCAGAGATAGAAAAGACTTGACAAACGAGGTTGAAATATGAACGACTCCCAAGAAGATAAAATATCATTGAGAAATAAAGAAGATAGAAAAATGACAATGAAGTAACGTTTGTGTCCCAGGTAAATTCACAGTAAGAAAAACCAATCAAAATTTTATTAATTATTCACAAATTATGTTAAAATTGCTTTATCAGATGAACCAAGTAACAAACAGTTGTAACGCTTGTGAAAAAGATTGTGACGGCTCAAAAGGTGCAAGAGACAACTTAAGTGTGAAAATATAATGTAAATATGGAATGAATGAAAGACGATAAATGTGAACTGAGAAGATGACGCATGATGATGAATGAAGTGTAAATTTATCTAAGAGAGTTCAAAACAGTTCATGCCAAAAGCTCCTTAAAGGAGATTAACAGTTTAACAGTTCAAAACTCAAAGGTCTCATCTTTGGTCAAGGTAAAATTATAGACTTTATATCAGTGCCAGGGTCTCAGTTCAACTCTAGAAACAGGCTTGGTTTCATGTGATGATTTTCTGCAACTTCAATATATATCTCATCCACCTTTTCTGAATACTACTTTTGTTTCCTTTCTATTTTTCATGATTTACTGCCCTCCTCAATGATTAAGCCTAGTAAAAACATAATTACAGATATATTTGTTGTTCATGCCCAGAAAACAAGCATCCCGTCTTCCTTTAAATTTTCCAGACAAATGACAATCATTGAAATAGTCAATCTATCATGGATTATCTGAATTGATTGTAACAAGGAACCTGGTCTTAAATACATCATCTCATAAAAGGCAATATGTTGGTATAGACAACAAACAGAGAATGTTGGGGCATTAAAACCTAGCTAGTCAAGAAGCTGAGAACATTGATTGTTACAACCCCTAAGGTTTGAGTGTCTAAGCCATTGTATTAGTGTCTTTTTGTGTAGGAATAAATCGAGCTTAATTCCGGCACTTTGAGTTCATGTCGGTGTCAAGGAAGGTCAGAGGACCGAGTGTTGGATGCTACCTGACAGTCAGTGTGGGTTGTTGTTGAAACATCTTGAAACCTGAGGAAGTATTGACAAAAGTTGTTGAACTCATTCGTGAGACATTTTGAAAATGTAAGACGTCTTGGCAATGTAGGTGACATGACTTGGCACCTATAAGGCATCCTGACAGCAGAGCCAGACTTCACTAGTGAGACATCGTGTCTCTAGTGAGATGTCTTGGCAAAATCATGGGGCACTTCAAACAGACGTCTGGGATGTCTTGGGAACTTGAATCTAGGCACCAAGGGAAGCTGAACCGTTACCAAAAGGCTATCAAGGAGAGTGAGGGTGCAACTTTGAGGGCACCACAACCAGAGAAGAGAGGGAGAGTGAAGATGTTAAGGATTTAAAATGTTCTATCAAGCTTAACATTCTAAATAAGGCCAATATTATGTAAAATTGTCAGTAATGGTTAAAACTGTCAGTGTGTAACACCACCACGGTGTTGTACATTTAAATACTTAATCTAAAAACTTGTTAAGTTATTCTATTAACTTGTGTTAACTAATTTTGACTATTCATCGTGTCTGTTCTGTTAACCATCATGACAGTTCTCTCAAACCTATATATATACTCTTTGTTCCTCTATTCAAAGTGTGTAACACAAGATAGATCATCTGGAGTAAGCTGAAGTGACTTTATACACATCAGGTTTACGTGTTTACAACATATTAAAAACCATTAACTTTTGTGATTGATATAAGTCAACATAATTAGTTAAAGCTTCCCTGAGCCTTGAAACTGTCATATCATAAACCTTAACATGGTATTGGAGCTAGGTTTATGTTGACTTAATCTATCAACACCATCAAGTAAATACAGTGATAGAGTTGTTGGCTACAATTAATGCAACAATGGGTATAAAAAAAATTGTTAAACTTCATTTTTATGTTGAAAAATTGTGAAGAAGCTGCAAAGCTTATTCCATATGTAAATTGCTATTGCTAAAGTGTTGAAGCAAAGTTGAATCTTAGTTTCTCTACCCTTGCACAGTCACTGGTATGTGTTAATACTTAATTTGTTAGAATATCTACATTTCTGTGAAATTATTGTGCAAGACCAGGGTTTTACAATTTTAAGTCTATTTGCACAAATTATTACTTGCAAGTCATTGATGTAGTTAGAATTCATATTTAAGATGTACAATGACTGCAAAATAGTCAAAATAGGCTGTGCAACTCTAATGTTTGATGTTTTATTGTTTCTTGATAAACCCTAGTTTTCAGTAGGTTGCATACCAGCTATTTGTTGAAATGGTTTGCAGTGGAAGAGGACACAGACAGTCGCAGAGTTTAATCAAAGTTACCCACTTTAGAGCCCCATGAACGAAGGGCTACAAAAATACCCACAATGAAGCCTCCTCTTCAGCAGCAAAGGACACTAAGAAAAAGATTAGGTTTGACTCTACGATGGCCGCCCACTATGAGGCTGTGGCAAACAAATCATGGAGTTTTGATCTACTTTTGTTGAACGATGAGTACATTAGATACCTAGCCCTCATCGTTAGTATTCAGTACGATCAAATTGATCACAATCTTGCCACATAGTTCATTGAAGCAGGCTTTTCTGCTGAATTGGAGAAGTCTTGGTTAACACCATTCATGGAGTACATGGTGTTGAAGGATCAGTTGTTAGTAGAAAACTTTGTCAAAACTTATAATAATGGTTGGTTCATCTTCCAATCAGAAGACTTGTTGATTTTCAAGGAAACGGAAAAAATCTATTTTTAGATGGTAAAAAACAGATTTTGCTTTCAAGGAGCTCATATTCCGGAGGCATCAATGAAGACCAGTTGGGAAAGGCCTATACAAGCGCCACCGCCAGAATTCTTATTTCCTGACTGAGGATCTCATATTCTGGTTTGCCATACATCATTCCTTGTCATATTATTGTAAAGGATCGTATAAATGTAAGCTGATGGCCTTTGTTAAATCTGCTCTATGCTGTGGTGAAGGAGGGTAGCTAGGTAGACTAGATATTTTTGCCCAAGGAAGAGATGAAGGGACAGGCATAGAGTTATTATTATTCCTCCTCTACACATTTCTCCAATAGCTACCTCCTTCCCACTTTTGTTGAGGTTTTTAAGAATTCAAATTTATCACTTGTCCCCACAACAGTGAAGGACAAGAACAAGGAGTTACTTTCACGGTTATTCCTTGAAGCCTTCTCCAAAGATGAGCAACTCATCATGGAGATCCCTTCAACAAAACAGTCTACTGAAGTAAAAGCTGAAGGGCGGAACACACTTGCATGTGATTATTTGACCCAATCCATGGTGAGATCAATTATGCCGCATCAGAGCTTTGAAAATAAAGTTGCCCATTAGGAGACAACAATAAACTTCTTCAAGACTTCAGTGGATAAGAGCCCTGTTGAAGAAACATTATATAATGAGGCTAAATGAAATGATTTTGGAAAAGTTGATAAAGACAACTTCCCATCCATGATTAGAGATACAGTGAATAAAGATATCAGCAAGCTGTCAAAGTCTTTCTCCATTGCAATGAGTAATGATTTGTTGTAGATTTGATGATTTCATATTACACCACAATAAGATATTACTTCAAAGCTAGAGCCTATGATGTCATGCTGAGAAATAATGCAAGTTTTTTGAAACAAGCCTATGCTAGAGCTTTTGAAAAATACAAAAAAGAGGTAGATGGTGCCATTAGGTTTGCTAAGAAACAAGCCACAATGTTAGAAAGGCTCAAGCAAGGAAAGAACACCATGGCTTCCGGTTCTAATTTTGAACTTGCATACAGAGTTTAGGAGTTGATGGTGAAGATGATGGAGTTGGTGGCAGACAAGTTTACAATGCAGTTAGAGAACTTTGAACTTCAAGAAGAGCTAGACAAAAGAATGCTCTAATGGAGACATTTAATGAGAAATGAAAAGGATTAAAAACACGGTGGGTAGCCTGCAAGAACAGGTTGTTATTGAAGAATTTGCAGCCTATCATCAGGGACTATTGACTTTTGTTCTAAAGTAAGGCTATGAGTTGCCACCTGTTTCTACCATGTGTCCACCGTCACTTTTGGCGATGTACAATGAAATTAAAAATGAGTTTCTCAACAAGACTTTTGCCCCAGAGTCATCAGGTCCTGTAGCAGATTTCCCACTATCACCATCAATGAATCTCTTGTTGCCTACAGAGTCCATGGTGAGAGATACAGCACCTAAGTAAATGGATGAATCATCTTTTACAGTGTTTGATAATTTATTAAATGCTCATATAGATCCATTCCCTAGTTGATGAAATTGTTTTAATTTCCTTGCTTGTATTTTCTTGAAGACACAGTACCTCTATTTTAGACGGTGATGTTATTTACTTTCCGTGAAAAGCATGTTTTTCCTTTTCTGTGGCTAATGTTTTCCTTATGTTCTAATATATTTTGAAAGAGATTTACACCCCTAATGTCTTTAGTCGTTCTTTCTTATATTTCAAGAGAACTTAAAGGCCAAAATAATTTATAACATATTCTTGGAGGAAGAAATTTGCTTTTTGTCATTTTATACTTCATAAACATTGCTTTGCCAATCAAGGATACTATTTTGCTCAATCATATAGTGGGCACTTGAAGTAATTCTTTTAAAAGAATTCTGACAGAGCTTTTACTCAACAACCATTGATAATAAATAATAAATCCTTAATTTACATTGTATAGTGGAGAAAGTTAAAAAAGTGGAAGTTTATATATCACCAGTCTTACACAAATCATGAAATGGTATTAGATAGTAAAGTGCATTATTATTTCAAATGTCAGGCTTGAAAGGTAGTGTTAAGGATTGGGTATATTCTATCAAGCTTAATATTTTAAATGAGGTCTATATTATGTAACACTGTAAGTAATGGTTTACACCATCACGGTGTGTAACACTGCCACAATGTTGTACACTTAAATACTTAATCTAAAATTTTTTGAAGCTATTCTATTAACTTGTGTTAACCAATTTTGACTATTCATCATGTCTATTCTATTAACAATCATAATGGTTCTCTCAAACCTATATATACTTTTTGTTCCTCCATTCAAAGTGTGTCACACATAAAAGATAAATCATCTAGAGAAAGTGTCGTGTTTCTCATTGTGTGTCTCCACTATAAGAGAGTCTCATTGTGAAGCATTGAGAGCCATAATTGGCTTGAGTTATAAGTCATTGTGAAGTGTGTGGTAAGGACCCCACTTGAAACACCCCAATTTGCTTTGGAAACTCCTCAATTAGGAATCCAAAGACTCAAAGAAGGGACAGGAAAGAAATAAGCTTCTTTATTCTATGCTAACAATCAAAATACAATGCTAGTTTCAACACATAAAAAGGAGTTAGAACAAGACCCAAGACAATCCTCACTCCCAACTCCTCAAGATCACAACTGCTCATGGTGAGCACACAACACAATGGCCCCACAAGGTAGAGTGTCTCCCACTCTTCTAGAGCTCTCTCAACTCTTCCATGACAAGGAAATAGCAGGGCATAAACTTTAAAGACCTCTTCAAGCTTTTATAATCTCTCAGTGACTATTCAACTTCCTTAAAAATGTGCACCTGTTCAAAAAATCAATTTTCCAGAGACTACAAGTGATTGCAGCTCACACATCCCTGCAATTGCCAAACTGTAACCAGATTGCGACTTGCACCCTCTTGCATTGATAAAAACTTATAATTTCGGCATCTGCTTCTTAACAAATTGCAGCCAACTGCAAATTGCAACCTCAAACTATGACCTTACTGTTATTCCTAGTGGCTCAGAACTCACTACCCAAGCTTGAAAATTACATCTTTCAACAAAAGACCCAAACTACAGCTGATTGTAACCAGTAGTGAGCTCGTAGTTGTATGTCTGACATAGGAAAATATATAAACAACTCCAAAAAGACATTAAAAACATAACCACATGACGCTTACGACTTCTAGGACACACTAAGACTAAGAATTATCTCAAAAGATAGGTTAATGTATTTATCATCTCTCTCACCCTTACAAAAAACTCTGGACTCCCACACAAGAGGTCGTTACACTTGTGATGGCAAATGCCTCCTGGCTTAGGCCAACAACACAAATACACAAAATTCACATATAAATGGAATGGTTGAAGCTCACAAATACTTGGCTCCACCATCCAGCATTCACATATGTAACCCTATACAACGCACTCACACACATTAGCACAATATTGTGCACACATATACAACAATAAAGAAAGTTACAACAAAGGAAAATTATTTAAATCTTTGCCCTCAAAGGCTTCACCACCTGTCCATCTTGAGAGAATTAAATCCCACATGTTTCACTCATGACCTATAACAAATGAAAAACAAGAAAATACAAAAGGGTTAGGTCTTGTCAACTTAACATCCCTTCTTCCCTTCTTTTTTTATCTTCTTTGCCTTCTTCTTATTGGTGTTTGAAAGTTTCGCACTCAACCTTCCTTCACCATCAACATCACAACCACTTAAATTGCCTTTATGCTATTCATCCATATCATAGCCAAGACAATCAAGTTCATCAACACACTTCACAAATTTATCATTACTATAATCAATAAAAAACATTTCCAAATTATGGAAAACCAAATCACTAGCAATGTCCTCACTAACATATATAATAACCTTCTCAAAATGCCTATGCCAATAGCCATTATCATCACAGCCAAAATTAAACACATAACCATCATTAAACGTACTCTCACTAACAATGGCATCAAAAATCCCACTGCTTCCAGCATACACAACATGACTCTCAAATACATCACAATCAACAAAATGATCATTATTCACATCATCAAATTTAAACAAACCACTATCAAGCTAAAGTGACATGCTAGCATCCATCACACTAGCTTCATTGTAAGAGATATTACTACCATCTACAAGGTAAAACTTAGTCAGTCTTACCTTCTCATAGCTTCTACCATTCAACTTTGATTCAACTTGATCTTGAACATGTAGTTGTCCAATATCATCAAAACTTGAAGGTTCAAGATCCCAAATAGGGGTCCCCAAATCCAATGGTTCCTCCTCTTCAAAAGAATCACCAACAAGCTCTTCATCACACTTTGGAGGTACCAACTCAAAAGTTAAACTCTTCTCCATGGCTTTAACATCACATTCATCAAAATACTATCAAAGCAATTATTCTTGCATATACCTTGGCTAAAAGACTCACCTATCTGTTGGTTCTAGCATGCACTTTGGAAACTCTTACTCCACTTATTCTAAATGCTCATGTTGCAGTTTACAAGCAAGACAAAGAAATGAATTTAACAAGCCCAAATTCAAGGTAATAGAAGGGCATATCTAGATATGGAAACATAGTAAAAGCACATGGTCAAAGCTCAAATCTCAAGAGGAGACAAATATCAAGTGAAGCCAAAATAACTTTTTTTTGTAAAATAGGGACCAAAGCCATGTAATTTATATTTGAATTATTACACTATCTAAAACAAGATACGAAATTCTATTATTTTTCTTTTATCAAAAGATTGATGGGCAAATGTAATTAGAGAATGACCACAATCTCTCATGTCTCTTGAATTTCTAGCCCAATTTCTCATTAAATAGGCTTGTCCTATTATATTCTATTATGGCCCCATCATTTGACTCTAAATATATGGGCAAATCATGTTTGTAAGAGAAGAAAATGATGCCATTGAGGAAAATTCATGCTGAAGAAAGAAGATTGAAGATATTACAAAATTTTCTTTATTTATCCCATTACTTTGTCACTGTTTTCAATTTATCATCAATTATCATTTATCAAATTTCAGTCATCAATCCTCACAGCACCAATTCAACAATATATCTTATAATCTCATATCATATTTATGATCTACAATCCCATTCACAATTTATCCCATTACAGGTTCATCCATCATCAATTCATCATATTCTCCACTTCTCATTAATCAAAAAAGTTGAACAATCACATTTGGAGCCACATTTGTATAACAGATTTTAACCAGCAAATCAACTCAAATTAACTCCAAACTTTGCAAGCAGGTCAATTGTTGAAAGAGCTTTGTGTCAAGTATTCAGTCACTCCATAACCCTCTCAAATTGCAGAGTTATTGATCTTGCAAAACAGCAATTTCTATTTTGGATGCTGAATAGTTTTATTCCAGACCATTTTTCAGACCAGATTTGAATGATCAAATAAAATCCAATTAATCTGAAAATTTACAGGCTTATAGATTGCTTGCAGGATGAGCTTTCTAACAAGCTTAAGATCAACCCAAAACTCATCCAGATCACAAAGATATTGCAACTGTAAAATTAGAAAAAAAAAATAAGTTTTTCTCAGTTGGGCCGCCCACATCATGTAAAATATTGGGCTGCCAAAAATCTGCAAAATAAAAAAAAAATTTGAATCTTCTTACATCCAAAAAAATCTACACTATCTACCATAAGATAACTTCAACTTGGGCTTAGAATCTCTTTTCCTTTGCCACAAGGTATAGAACAATTGCAAAAAGAATGAGTCTCATGCCTTCTATTGTTGCTACTAACCCTTCCTTGGCTTTGATATTTCACCTTCCATGACTCATGAGGTAGGAACTCACCTTGATTAGCAGCATACACCATCTAGAACATTGAAGATCTTTTGGTTTCCTTAATAAGCTCTTGGTTTCTTCCCATAAAACCCTTAAGTATTAAACACTTCTTTGCCCAATAAGAGATACTTGAAAACTCCTTTTCTCATTGACCTCTACTTCATCAAACCCTACATCTTCCTCCCACCCATGATGGTTAGAAAATATCCTCTCAATTCTCTTCGAAATACCAAACAAATTAGCCTTTATTTCATTCACATCTCTTCTACGCTCTTTTACACCAAGAGACTCGGGAGCCATACTTGGAATTACAACATAATCACAACCAACACAAAAATTACATTGCCCACAACCCTTCTTCAAGCTATGTGTACAAAATACACATACCCACAACCCTTTTTCTACTTATGCATACCAAACACAAACACTCAAAACCAACTTCACAAAGCTAGCCACAAATGCCAAATACGCATTAATAGATAAATACAAATCTCACACCAACAAGTTGAAATTGAACAAGAACCAAACAACCCAAGTTAGCACAAGCTAATAAGTCTCACAAATGGACAAAATCATAAATACCCAAAGCAATTGGTGCCTCAATTAGATCAAAAGAAGACTCTCAAACCTTAAAAATATGAGCAAGAAAACAAACACCTAATTGAATTTCTACTCAACGGATCAATCATAATGAAAATACAATTACCCAACTCAAATATTAAAGTGAGAAGATTGTATATCTTTCATTGAATTGCTTTAATAACCAAATGCTCTAGTACCAATCTTGTAAGGATTTCAACACCCATACCCAATTCAAACCCAATTTGCCTTGAAAACTCAAGGAATTCAAGCGCTCAAGAACTCAAAGCTCAAACACGAAAAAAATAAGCTTCTTTATTACATGCTAACAATCAAAATGGAATGTTGGAAACAACACACAACAAGAATCTGGAACAAGACCCAAAACAATCTTCACTCCCAACTCCTCAAGATCACAATTGCTCAATGTGAGCATAGAATACAATGGCCCCACAAGGAAGCATCTCTCCCACTCTTATAGAGCTCTCTCAACTCTCCCATGACAGGGAAACATCATGGCATTGACTTTCAAGACCTCTTCAAGCTTTTATATTCTCCCAATGACTGTTTGACTTCCTTAAAAATGTGCACCTTCTTGGAAAATCAATTTTCCATGAATTGCAAGTGATTGCAATTCACAAGCCCTCACAATTGCCAAACTATGACCAAAATGCAACTCGCACCATGTCACGCTAGTAAAAACCTTATAATTTTGCTCTATTTCTCAACAAATTGTAGTTGGATGCAACTCGCAACCTTGGACTGTCACCTTATTGCAACTCACAGTGGCTCACAACTCACTACCCAAGCCTAGAAATTATGTCTTCCAACAAAAGTTCCAAACTACAACATGTAGCTACTTGCAATGGCAAACTACAACTAACTACAATCCACAATGAACTCACAGTTGCTTGCCCAACATAGGAAAAACACATAAACAACTCCAAAAAAAACATCAAAACACAAATACTCAAACCCTACAACTTGTAGGACACATTATGGATAAGAATTACCTTAGATGGCAAGTTGTCCTTAATAGTGTATTTGCAGATTTTAAAATTGATGTGTGTCTCCAAGTCCTTGCAATCCTAATTTGAAAGTAACAAGGGTTGTGATCTTGATAGGGGCTGTGGGAGGATCAGCTTTGTATCATCTTAGTATCAAAGCATTGGTTTTGAAGGCATCTATATCTGATTTGGGGATGTCTTCATCATTTTCTTCGAAGGGTTTGAAGTATTTCCTTTGCATTTGCAAGTTTATTGTGGTACAATGTTTTAATTGTATGAGATTGGGGTTTTGATTATCCAAATTGCTTATTGGCCTTTGAAATGTTGGTTAAATCTTTTTGAATTTGAGTTGATTGAGTACCCATTAGCTTGGTTGAGCTAGGGTTTGTCATAGATTATTTCAGAATTGCATAATTTTGTTGTGGCTCAAGTGAAGACACTTGATTTCAAGGAAATATTGTTGTGGGTAGTTGTGTTGAGTACTCATAATTGTAAAAGAAATTCTGGGTATTTTGCTTTATGTTGAGTTGAGGTTATGTGCGTCATCTGAGCATGGCATCCAAATCTAGAAGTGTAAAAAATCTTAGGAAGGATCTTAAAGAAATGAAAAGACAGTGTATGATGTTTTCAGAAGATTGTAGAATCTACCTTCTAGTCATGAAGGAAGAAAAAAAGATGAAAGGTTTGATGAAGTAGAGATCAAGAGAAAAGAGAGTTCTCTAGTATCTCATCTTGGGCAAGGGAGTGTTCAAGACTTAAGGGTTTTGAGGGAGAAAACCAAGACCTTCATTAAAGAGATCAAGAAGTCTTCAAAGTCCAAGATGGTTTATGTTGCTGATCTAGGAGAATTCCTACCTCATGTTCTAAGGAGGGTGAAAGATCCAAGCCAAAGGAAAGGCAAAGATCAAGGGACATCTTCTACAAAGGTCAAAGGTAGCAAGACAAGGTATGTGGGTTATTCTTTTTGCAAGTGTTCTTTACCATATGGAAAGGGAAAGGAGGTTCCAGACCAAGTGGAGGTCATACCATTATGGGAGATAGGATAGATCCATTGAGGAGGAGACACCACGGAATATGTAACCTATAATTTAGTGCAAAGATTCTTCAAATTTTGAGAATTTTGGACAGCCACAAGGGAATCAAGTTGACCTAAATTGGATGAGAGTAAAAATGGACAGGTAAGTAAAGACAATCTTAACCTTGTTGATGATGGTGTTATCCCTTATGTTGAGAGTAAATTGACTGATGCTAGTCCTTCATTTCCAATTATGTATGGTTTGATCCATGACAGTGATGATCATAATGTTGATTATGATAAAATTGACAGTCATGCTGTGTGTACGGGAAACAATGTGACTTGTGATACCATTGTTAGTGATTGTGTTGAATTCAATGATGGTAAAGTGATTCTCGGACAAAATATTTCCGATGGTATTGAGTCCTATGATGTGAATGAGTCCTATGATGTGAATGAGTCCTATGATGTGAATGAATGTGTTTCTCAGAAGTTGGCAATGCTTGCTATTGATTATAGCATGACTATGTTTGTTGAATGTGATCATTGTGTTGATGATGGCGTTGGTTGTGAAGTGTTCAATGTCACTAAACAGCTTGAAGTATTACCCAGAGAGGGTAATGATGAAAGTACAAGAAGGCAAAAAAAGAAGCTTTCAAACACCAAGAAGAAGAAAGTTAAGAAAATGAGAAAGAAAAGAAGAACAAATGCTGGGTTAAGAAGACATAATCCTTTTGTATCTTCTTGTTCTTCTTGTGCTACAGGTCATGACGAAGACATTTAGGATTTGATGCTTTCAAGATCAAAACATGGTGGAGCCTTTGAAGGAAAAAACTCAAAAATAACCCAAGACATTCTTAATCTGCTGTAATTTATTCTTGATTATTGTATGTGTGCACACAATTGTGCCAATGTATGCAGGAAATTTGTGTTAAATGTTTGTGTTGGATGGTGGAGACAAGATTTTGTGAGCTCCAACCATTCCATTGGTGTTGTGATTTGTGTATATGTGTTGTTGGCCTACATAACAGGGCATTTGTCATCCCAAGTGTAAAGGCCTCTTGTGGGTGAGTCAAGAGTCTCTTGAAGGGGGAGTGAGATGATGAGGACATCAACCATTACAACCCCTAAGTTTTGAGTGTCTAAGTCATTATCCGAGTGTCTTTATGTGTGGGCATGAATTGGGCTTGATTCAAGCACTTCAAGTTGATGTTGGTGTCAAGGAAGGTCAGAGGATCAAATGTCAAAAGATTCTTGATGATCAATGTGAGTTATTATTGATATGTCTTGGAAGCTGTAGAAGTTTTGAAAGAAGTCGCTAAACTCAATAGTGAGACATCTGGAAGACATGAAATGTTTTGGTAGTGCTGGTGAGACATCTTGGCACATGTGAGACGTCTTGACTACAAAGCTAGGCTTCACTAGTAAGACGTCTTGGCAAAGTCATTGGTCACTTCAGATGGATCATCTTGCTTTATTTAGGATGTCTTTGGAATTTGAATTTGGACACCAAGGGAAGTCAAATGATCCCCAAAAGGCTATAGAAAGAGAGTGAAGATGTAGCTTTGGGGGCACCCCAACTAGAGAGGAATGGAGAGTGAAGAGAGGCCAAGAAAGTGCCTTGTCTCTCCTTGTGTGTCTTTATTGTGTGGCTTTGAAAGCCACAATTGGCTTGGGTTGTAAGTCATTTTGAAGTGTGTGTTTGGGGATTTTGGCGTTGATGTGTGTCTCCAGGCCCTTAGGAGTGTCGGGTTGAGCCTTGCTCATCTTTGTTGATATAATTAATCAACAAAGATGAGAAGGTTTGTAACCTTGAAAGGAGCTGTTAGGGGATCAGCTCCGTTTCTTAAGGCATCTCAACCTAATTCAATCATTTCTAATATCAAGCTACATTAGCATCTTCTTTGAAATCCTAAAAAATGCCACCTACATTAAACTAGGAAATCGATGATATTTATCCCTGTGAATGTGTCAAGTGGAAAAGAATGGCAATTTTGAATTTTCAGTCTTTTTCCTATACATGCTAAAGTTTAATCTCACTGAGAAATATTATGTTAGAAAGAACATAGAATTTTACTTAAACTATGTACAGGATAAATAGATAACCAACAGGCCCATTTGTAATCAGAAGAATACCGATTCTGCCTTCCACCCGTCTTTGAAAGAGAAATCAAGAGGCTCAAAGCCTCTGCAATCAAATAGCATCAATGGAACAAACTGCTGAGCCTCGCTGTCTTCAATGGTGTATGGACGTCCCTTGCCTGGAATCATTAATATGGTACCCTCCCTTGAACAGAATTTGCACTGCACTAAAAGGAATAACAATATCAACCTGAGAAAACAGAAAATTTCGCAAGGAAATCGAAAGTCACTCAGAAAATCTCAGATGAAACTAAAGCTAGACATCAATCCAGGAATGACGCAGTTTTCACTGCATGAGAGAATTTCAACACGAGTCTTTCCACTAATGCAATTTAGCACCAAATTCACCTAGCAACTTCAATAAATTCAATTATTGTTGCACAACTAATACTGTTATGAAAAAAATAATGAAAATATATACCTTTTGCACAAGATGGGCTGTTCCTCTGCTTCGAGGGACCTCCACCATTTCCGATAATGTAACAGAGGAATCTTTCTGGTTGACCTCTCCACAGTTGCCACATTTCAACTACAAAAATAAATCACAAAGTAATATCAAAAAAATTTATGATTCATTTCCAACAGGAGTTTGCTAAAACCTGGTCGAATACCAAGGTTTCCATCGGGAGAATTCGCATTGAGTTCAGCAAAGGCAATTCTCTAGCAAAATAGATTCTTCGCGTACCTTGAAATAAAAAGTAAAATCGGGATCATCGCAGCCTCCTTTCGGCTGGAAATTGGTCAGATTTTCCAGGTCGGCCTTAATCTGTAAGAGAAATTGTACCATCTTCCACGATCCTCAATTAAGAAATGCGCCTATAGAAAAAGAAAATATATTATCGGAGAAGGAAAGCACCGGTCTCTCTTCGCCCACAGGCAGGAAGCAAAAGTTCCAGTTCATGCTTTTAAGCGAAGAGAGGCCACATCAATTAACCCAACGTTAAATTCTAGAAACAGAATTTTCTTATTTCACCCACTGCAACTTTATTTGTTCCCTTAGTTAATTATTATTTTTAATTATGCAAATGATTTTCTACCAAAGGTGTCGCACAGCTTTTGAAATCCAAGACGTTAGAAGCCACCCGCTTTACCTACGTAACATAGGAAAAACCAAAAAATATTCATGCATTTCTTAGGTAATGTTTCGCTTTTTTGCTTGTCGGAAACATCCATAAATACTTGATTATTTACAAAGGTAATATGGTACTTGTACTGTGTATTCTTTTGCTTTTCTGAATATGCATACCTTTTATTTTAAATAAACTTTATGATGTTGCACATGACTATTTTTTGATTTTTGTTTTTGTTTTTGATGCCATGTAGGAATGTATGAGGCTTTTGGATTGGTTAGAAATAGGTTGGGATTCTTTCCCGTGAAGGTGATGCATGATCCTTCTAATCGTTTGGTTCCTTTTGTTATATGAATGACCACACTTTCCTTTTAAAAAATGTCTTACTTAGAAGATATTGCATGTGGCTTTCAAGTTACAAATTGGATCCCAAGAAATACATGAGACGAATAAATATAAGTAAAATAACCCAATAAGAGATAAAAATGAAATGTGACTTTTTATAAAAATGTCATTTTTTAACAACGAGGTGTTAACTTAGTGGTAAAACTCTTGATTTTAAAACTCTAAGTCGTGGGTTTAATTTTGTTGGACAATGTTGAGCTATAGATCTTAGGGTGTAACTATATTACAATTATTTTGAAGTTTCAACATCCTCGTAAAAATGTCATTCTCCGATGTTAGACCCCAAAAAACATATATATTAAAAATAAAAAATTGAGTACAAAAACAAAGTACTATAAAGGAAAGAAACTTCAAATCAACAAAAAAGAAAAGACCTAATAGTTTTGGGGATATCTTTTCAGGTTTTCATGCTTAAAACCAATCTTGAAAAACCTCCCTTCTAAGGTAGGAAATCAGATATTCCATAAAAAGATTAACATTGGGTGGAAGGGGAGGAGGCTTTCACCCTCACAATCGAATCAACATTATCAAAAGATATTAACTCCATTTCTTAACTAATAACTACAAAGGAATTATTAGTAATTAAAATATTTTGAACAGGTTGCCGTTGAAACATCTATAAATAAGAGGTGGCTTTCCTGTTTCCAATCATCTAGATCTAGACCCTTAGCCAAACTATAGCAGTTTTACCATTCCAAAGTTAGAATAATTTTCATGTGCCCGCAGTAGGAGTCTCAAAGTGAACAGATCTTTATTCAAGCAAATTGTACCTAAGCACACATTTGTGTATGGCAATAAAGATGAACTTTCTAATAAACCTTGTAGCATGTGGACTAAGCTAAATAGGATTTAATTATTGTTAAATGTTTAAATGCTTTCTTAGATAATTAATCTCTCTCAACCCTTGACTCTCCTAGTTAAGTGCATTTAGTACGACCGCTTCGAGCACGTGTGTAACGCTTGGTAACCCAGTAACGAGTAGCGTTTGGTAATCCCAGCAGCATTGCACTGGTTCAGGGTGTGTATGGTAAGTGGGAACAGATACTGGTGCTAGGAAGATTAGAACTTAGTTAGTGAGTAGTTAATGAAAGTTAGTCAATTAGTTCTCTTCACCCTTCCCTCTTAGTATAAGGCATTAAAAAGATAAAAGACATAAAAATCATATACCTCAAACTTACTTAACCATACAACTGTGACAATACAAGTAAGTTTGGGAAGACAATGATTGATTAACCTTAAGTGTTCCATTAGGGCACGTAGGCACTTAGTCCTTGGAGTTCAACCGGATCATGCATGAGATGCTCATATTTGTATGGTTGAGTGTAGGGGTACCTCGCCACTCATCATTGGTGTCGTTGACGAGGACTTAGTTGTTTGTGCACTACGTAGAACATAGGAAATCATCCACATCGTTGGAAAGCTAGAACGAACCCTTAGGGTTGATCAAAAGAAAAAAAAAAGATAATGGTAAATAGCACACCGAACAAGACGAAAATGTCTTCTTCTTCGCACAAAAGCACTTCACCGCCTAGGAACAACACACGAGACAATCGGCGGCACAACATACGTAACCAAGAACCACTAGTTCCTCAACAATTCCATGTGGTAGATATTCATCACGATGAATATGTACCTGACTTTACCTTTATTCTCCATCAAGACGAACAACTGCGTTGGAGAGACTTGGAGGGTAACATAGTGTTGCCTCCAGACTGAGCAGTCCCCAACATGCTCCTTCGTGCTCTTGCACGAATAGGCATGTCACAGTTGTACACAGGGTACGTTGCATGTGATTATGACACAAGGGACTACCAACCCACAGAAGCGCAACGTCAAAGGAACTTCCAGCAGGAGAGATACTATACATCAATGAAGGGCAAAGGACCCCATAACGCTTCACCCGTTGATGAGTGGCGAGATACCCCTACACTCAACCATACGAATACGGGCATAGCACACGCGATCCAGTCGAACTCTGCAGACTAAGTGCCTACACGCCTTATGGAACACTTAAGGTTAATTATTCGTTGTCTTCCTAGACTTACTTGTATTTGTCATGGTTGTACGGTTAAGTAAGTCTGAGGTATATGATTTTTATAGTCTTTTCTGTTTTATCTCCTATGCTGATAAGGTGAAGGGTGAAGAGATTAATTAAATAAATTTAACTAACTAACTAAGTCTTAATTAACCTAGCATCAGCATCCGTTCCCACTTACCGTTCACACCCTGAACCAATGCAACCTTGGTTACCAAATGCTAGTCGTTACTGGGATCACCAAGTGTAACGCACGTGCTCAAAGCGGGCGTACTGAGGCACTTAACTAGGAGAGAAGGGTTGAGAGAGATTTAATGACTAATAAAGCAATTAAATGATAAATAGTAAATAACAATAAATAAAATCCTATTTAGCCTATTCCATGCACTGCAAGGTTTATCCAAGAAGTTCGTCTTTATTGCGGTACACAAACTTGTGTTCAGGTACAATATTTGCTCGAATAAAGATCCGTTCACTTTGGAGCTCCTACTACGGGCACATGGAAATTATTCTATCTCTGGAGAGGTAAAACTACCAGAGTTTTGCTACGGTCTAGGCCTAGAATCAAAAATAAGGGAGATCCGCCTCTTATTTATAGATTTGATGGCGCACTGCAATATCGTGGGGGATGCAATGTCGCGTCCCATCATACCCCCATGACTGAATAAAAACTCATCCTCGAGCTCCTTACAAAATATTGGGAAGGTATGGGATTATTGACTGAATGGAACTAATGGGATGACATGTGAACGGATCATCATTACAAGACAAGACAAAACTGGTGTTCATGACAATAAGAGTGAACACCTTATACATTTGACATCAGGCCTTATTTGGCAGCTGAGAGAGAAGAGCGAAAAGAGAAGAAGTTTTGCTGCTGCCAATGCCAAGATTGCGCCTTTCATTGTCCATCCGTAAGCGTGCCATCGATCTTGCTCCTTGCATAGCTACTTCAGCACTACTCCATTCCAAGTGTCCCGTCTAGATCCAATCCGTTGTTGTATGATTATCATCTGCACACACAACACAATCTTATATTAGCAAGGGTAAATGAATTTCAATGCAATTGATACCTTGCTTCAGTGAAAGGTCCATTGGCTAAGTTGTGGTATGGCTAATACATGTCTGGAGATATATTCATGGCAACTACCAAAGGTGTAGGGGTTAGGAGAAAATTGAAAAAATTTGGATCTGGACCCCCATGACTAAGAGCAAACCTCCGGTAGCGATAGAATGGAGAAAGAAAAGGAACAAGAAAGATGGAGAAAAAGAGACAACTATGACATTGATGAAATGGATGTTAAGATAGAAATGAACAAAATAGAGGTAATTACGAATGTTAAAGGAAAGAATTTAATTGGTGCACCAAATAGGAATGTCAATGGGTCCTCCCCAAAGTAGGCTCATGCCCTTAATGCCCTGACAATCTCACATTCAAAGAGTCTTTAGGATCTAGGAATGTTATTTAGAACAAGAGTTAAAATCTTAACCATAAGAATTTACCAAAAAGAAAACAATGCGTCAACCAAAATATACACTAATGAGACAACCGACAATGAGGTGAACAATGGAGAGAAGGATGGAGAGAAGAGAATGGAATGGAATCCTAAGGATAAGGTGGTGTACAGCCCCTTGTGTGTTTCATGGTTAATGTGACTTAGCAGATCCCATTCCAAGTTCGGCCTCAAACAAACCACATCCAGTGAATGGAAAGGAAGAGATTCGAAATAATGAATGCCTATTTGAATTTCTTAGAAGTGTTCAACTTCTCCCAATTGATGTTTTCAGGTTAAGGGGTGGAAGTTGGCGACGCTCATACTCCAATGTATCTATGCCTTCGTTGTTGGCATGAGTTGTTTCCCCAGTTCATTCCATGCATGTTGGTTGGTTACTCTTTCGATTAGCTTTCAACCACGGGGTGTCCACTTGTTGTATGGTTGCTACATACAAGCACCTTTGTCTCAAAGTTTCTAGGGCACATTGGTTGCATGCAATAGATGTTAAATTCCGCATCACCCATGATTCTTGCATGTCATCACCCTCTGAGTCACTGTATGTGATGCATGGAACTTTCTTCTTCTTGATCTTTCCATAAATGTTTACCTTATATATTTCCAAGGAAAGATCACGGATTCCTAGGTAGGCATCTATTGTACTTAGCCATGCCCTTCCCATTATAATTGGGAAGTCCCCTTCATTGCTATTGACTTCTATCACCAAGAAATCAGTTGGGTATGACCAACCACACACAGTGGTAACAATGTCCTCCACCAATCCCAAGGGAATGGTGATGGACTGATATGCCAGCTCTAGTTGAATATTGCTCTTCTTGAGTTGGGGCAGGTTCCAGGATTGATACATTTCTCGTGATATTAAGTTGACTCCGGAACCTGAGTCAAGAAGAGCCTTATGTGATTCATTCCAGTGACTTCGAGGTAGATTAAGGGACTTCCAGGATCAAAGAGTTTCTTGGGAAGGTGGCCTACCTTGATTAAGTCGATTACGATATGTGTTAACATAACTGTATGCATTGAGCTCTGGTATTGGTTTGAAGGGAGCTCCGAAGCCTTGTATGTTGGAGGTGCTTGCACTGACTCAACCGCTTATGGTTGTGATAGCTTGTTTGGGCTTTTGGTTCTGAAGAAAGGTCTTCTTTTCTTGCGGTTGTCAAAACTAGTAGCGGGTTGAAGGTTTACAGCTCTCGTAGCGTTGCATTGCTGTGGTTGAGTGGGGAGTTCCCCTTGCATTGTTGGAGCGGCTGGTATGGGAACTACTGGTGGAAGAGTGGCAGCTGGATTTGGAGGATGGTATGGATGTGGAGCATCTCCCGGGGGAGAAGGAGTCCTTCTAAAGTACTCTCGAACTTGGTAGTGACGTTGTGGGGTTGTGTGACCCATAGAGTCACTTGGAGAAACCGGATGCTACACGTAATAGCCATAAGGATCGGGTTGCCGGTAAGAGTATTGATGTTTAGGCGGTGGCATCCCCCATGACTGAGGGTGTTGCCACTACTGATGTTGTTCGATAGGTTGTGGCGGAGTTCCACTTGGATAGTACATTAATGGTTGGTGGAACTGTCCTGGATTACCTTGGGGATAAGGTAACCTCTGGTGTGTCTACCATTTGTTAAGTCTCGGGTTAAGTGCATACACCCTAGACTCTTGTAGATGTGAGATGATTGGACAACATCCCTTAGGATGGTCATATTGGCAGATCTCACATCCACCGTCATTGTCTGTGTCTGAATCCACAACCTCATTGGAGATAGTTATTTTCCCCTTACCCTTGTCATGTGCAGGGCCTGAATCTCTCTGCTTTTTCTTGTCCTTGTCACTACTTTGTTCCTCCTTAGACTCCTCTACAATCTTTAGGACAGTTTCAATTTTATTGTCTAGGGAGCTCCATACTTCATCTACCTTAGCCGATACTTCTATTGTTAGCTTCTGAAGCGACAAGGTTTTCCTGTTCACCAACTCTTCGAGTGGTGACTCATCCTCTTCATCGTAGAATCTCACTCCCTTCTTTTGAAGGGAGGGATCACGGTTATATTCTTCCACGCTTTCTCTTTTCTGTAGCTCCCCTTCTTATTTGGCTACTTACTCCAACAATTTGTGAACTTCATGGGATCTAAGTTTTGATAATCTCCCTTGGGCATAAGTCCCAAGGGTTCTTCTAGTTTCATACCTTAGCCCATCTACGAGATGGCGGAGTTGATCCCATTGTGCGTAACCATGGCCCGGGCAACGATGTAACAATGCGTAGTAGCAGTCCATGGCAGCATCCAAGGGTTCATGAGTACCTTGCTTCCATCCTTGGATCTGCTTATGCAAAGTAGACACTATGGAGTACATTTGATATTTATCGTTGAAGAGTTCTAACATCGTACTCCACCTCCTAATGGTTTCCAGCTCTAAGGACAGGTGCCAACTCTCTGCTTCCTTTACGAGTGTCCTAGGAAACAACTTTAATTTCTACCACTTGTTTTCTATGTTTTGCAAGGCGCAGGCATTGTGGAATGCCTGTAAATGATTTTTCAGATCAGCGTTATATCCCCCTTCGAAGTGTGGGATATTATTCATGTCGAAGCGCTTGATCTAGTTATCTTTTTGATGCCTTGTTGGTATTCTCATTACCTCTGTGATATCTAGCATACTTCGGGTGGCAAGTAGGGGTTCATCATGATCATCTCTTTCATGACATCTGTGATGCCTACGTTGTTCCCTACTTTCCCTTCTATCATGCCTAGACTCTCTAGACTGCCCTCGTCCTTGTAACGACGGAAAACGTCGGTAGCTGGAAAATACCGACCGAATCTCCGGCGTACACAGTTTTAGCCACGGATCCACGCGAGGGCTATGCTGGAGAAAGCGAATCCATGGCGCCCTGAACGGTCTTTCGATCAGACAGGGACTTACGGGTCAGTAAAACAATGCAAAGTGCGTAAAAGAAAGCGATCTGATTCGAGGGTTCGTAAAGCAAGGGGAAAACGATTGCAACGATGATAATGCTAAACACGATGAAAGGAGGTTGACATAAGAGAAGCTCGTAGCTACAAGATCTGCGCTTTGACTTACAAATGTATATTTCGTATGAGAAATTACACTGGGGAAACCCCGATTACAGGATATGAAACAAGCACAAAACAATGAGCAAACGGTCTAAACAGAAGTCCGATCTACCTCGTGGGCTAAAGCTGAAATGCAAGGCAGGCCAAGCTTTGACGTCTACCGATCAACTATTTCTGATTAATAGAGTCTTTTCAGCAGAAAGATTACTCCTGTCACCGGTGCTCAAAGCGAGCTGGACTCTGCTTCGGCTGTAAGGTGATGATGTCCACGATTGCCAAAGTGCTATTCTCTGTATCTCTGCTCCCAAGTGCTAAGTGCTCTGGTGCTCAGAAATATGCTTTTTGCTTCTCTGATTTGCCAACCCTTGTAACTTTGTCAACCAAAGTATTTACAGGCCGCAACGCTTCATGGAAAAGGCGCAACCCTGGTGACGTGGATCCCGGATGTTGCGGGCCCTGTTGGCATGATCATTTTAAGTCAGACTGTGACTACGCACAACACGCTTGCTTGCGTGTTGTGCGTGTGAAAAGCAGGCACATGCTGAGCATGCTTTAATTGCTTTCGGGCTATATTATGCTCATTCACGTTGTGTTGCATGTATGAGCGTAATCTGGTGTACAAACAATAAGCTCAACATTGTTTCACGCTCACTTCGCAACTGTGCGTAACAAAGCGTAAATAATGTACAACTTACGCTCCCTATGCAGCTGTGCGTGGTGAAGCGTAAGCAATGTATAAGTTACGCTCACTACGCGGCTGCGCGTAATGAAGCGTAAGCAATGTAAGAGTTACGCTCACTACGCAGCTGCGTGTAATGAAGCGTAAATAATGTGCAACTTGATAACATACGCCATGGTACGCACCGCCGCGTAACGAGCGTAAAGACAAGTTAATCATGCACCACGAGAAAAAGCGTCAAACTGTTGCGCTTCTCTAGACTCTGCCTTTGACTATTTTGGAGCTTATTACTCTTATTACGCTGCCGTGCGTAATAGAGCGTAAACTTGTCCTGGAACAAAGCTGCTATGCGCTCTCGCTTGAATTGCGAATCTTTGCCTGAGGCCGACTCGTAATTTTCACGGTGTTTCGGTCCTCTCTCTCAACTCTCTCATCGAGGTCTCTCATTTCGCTTACCCTTATCCTCACCATTATGCTCTCTATGACTATGCCCAGATGTGGAAGGAGAGGGTGAATGATGTGATGAAGGGGAAGAAGAAGGAGAACTGTCACCATGATGATGTTTCTTACCTTCTCTTCTGTGGCTTCAGCCTCGATCGTGATGACGATCAGAATGCCCGTCCTTGTCATGTGTTTTCGTTCCCTCAGTGGACAGTTGGCGTTCATGGGGATCAGAACTAGGGTTTTGTATCATGGAGCATAGGTTCTGATACCCCACCTCCTCACTATTGTTAGGAGGGGGAACATCATTTGATGGAGAACCCATTATAAGTGGTTCACCATCTCCAATTTCACTTAGGACGTGCGGGACCCCTTTGCCCTTCAAAAATGTATGGTGGCTCTCCTGCCTTGAGTCCCTTAAACATTGTGCTTCTGTGGGATGATAATTCCTTGTGTCAAAATCTCCTATAACGTATTCAGCGTATAGCTGTGTCATGCCTATCTGTGCAAGAGCACGAATAAGCATGTTAGGGACTGCCCGATCTGGAGGTAACACTATGTTACCTTGCAAATCTCTCCAACGCAGTTGTTCATCCTGATGGAGGATAAAAGTAAAATTGGGTAGATACTCATCGGGATGAGTATATACCACCCGGTATTGTTTAAGAACTAGCGGATTTTGGTTATGTGTTTTAGATTGCCTACTATTTCTTGTATGATCCCTAGGTGGTGAAGTGCTATTATGAGAAGAAGAAGAATACATTGTGTCTTATTCTACAAGTAAGTTTGGGAAGACATTGATTGATTAACCTTAAGTGTTCCATTAGGGCATATAAGCACTTGGTCCGTGGAGTTCGACCGGATCGTGCGTGAGACGCTCATATTTGAATGGTTGAGTGTAGGGGTACCTCGCCACTCATCATCCACTATGAAGATTTGGCATGTAATCTCCAATAAACTTCCTCAACACTTTTTATTATGAAGAATAATTTAGAAATCATTTGAATCAACAACAAGTTTCTATGAGATCTTAGGAACAAATATTTATTTCTTTTTAGTTATTAAATAATTCTTTGAAATTAATTTGACTAGAACCTTTCCTAAAGGTACATTTTATTGAATAGCCATAAAAGAAAAGGGTAGGCTAATTATTGAAACATCAGCAAAAGAAATCATTACAAGATTTGCAACAGTTATAGAAAAAACCTTACCAGGATCTATAACATTTGTAGAAGAAACATTAGTAATGTTTGTAGTATCCTAGTGTTGACATAGATTTTCTTCATAGCATATAAGAACATAAATTAAATATATGAACCTCTCGATGACAATAGTAACATGACTTTAAAATATTGTAATAAAAAACCTTCTACACAAAATCAATTTTGACATCACACAAAAGAATTTCTCACTTAAGCAAATCCAGATCTACTTCAATGATATATTGAATTATACGAAAACCACTAGTTATAGCTAGGGTTTCAAAATGCTTGATTGGTCCAATTCAAGAGGTAATATCTCATTCATCTTTTTTAAAAATCAATGAAAGATTTGGCAATTCAACAAAACAAGGAATCGTTCGAAAGCCAAGAGATGCTGGATTAAAAGAGGGTGTCCAATATTTCAAAGCATGATGATGGTTGTTTTGTATGATGATGGTTGTTTTGTTGAATTGCCAAATCTCTCATTTGAAAGCCAAGAGATGCCAAATCAAAAAAGAAGAAAAGGCCTAACAGTTTTGGTGATGGTTTCTAAGGCCTTTGACATTGGTGTAGCTTAATACCAATATTTTTATCAAAGTTAGAGAGTGGTAGTACTTGTGGAAGATCTTCACCTTTTCGCTTGTTACTGATTTTACGTCAAGAATGTTCACCATCCACTATAATTTTCTTGTTGATAGTAGGTTTAATCTTTGAGTTAATAGTATTCCTGTTAGAAAAGGAAAAATTTATCTTATGATCTATCTATCCAAGCTACTTAATACTTTTTCTAATACCAATAAAATTATACACATGAGCTTCTATCTTTTCTGGATCCTTTCATACCATTTCATCATTCCTGATGAGACGCGATTTGCATGAGTCACGATATCACGTACGCGATATCGTGTCGTTTCCTGCGATGTCGCGTATGCAATATCGCGGTCCACCGCCAAATAAGAGGCGGCACTCCCCTTATTTTCCATCTTGGTCTAGAAGTAGGGAAACTTTGGTAATTTGATCACTCCAGAGATAGATTATTTTCCATGTGCCCGCAGTAGGAGTCCTCGAGTGAATGGATCTTTATTCGAGCAACATTGTACCTGAACACAAGTTGTGTACGGCAATAAATACGAACTTCCTAGATAAACCTTGCAGTACATGGAATAGGATTTTATTTATTGTTTCTCTCTCACCCTTAAACTCCTAGAATGCGGTATGAGTACAACTTGATTACGAGCATATAAGGATGTGTACGGTTAGTCAAGAAATTGGTTGCTCATCACATGCAGTATGAGTATGACTTGATTACGAGCATCTAGTGTGACTACTTGGTAACCCAGTGGCGTATCCAAGATCTACGCTTGGTAATCCCAATGGTAGTCGAACACCCTGATGTGTACGGTTAGTCAAGGAATTGGCTGCTCATCGCACTTAGGCTAGATAGATTCTCTCGATCCTTTCCTCCTAGTTAAGTGCCTCAGTACGACCACTTTGAGCATTGTTGCATCAGTTCAGGGTGTGTACGATAAGTGCGAACAGATGCTGACGCTAGTTAATTTAGACTTAGTCTTTAGTTAGAGTTAGTTAGCTTTCTCAACCCTTCACATTAATAGCATAGGAGAAAAAAACACATAAAAGACTATAAAAATCATATACCTCGGACTTACTTAACCATACACTATGACAACTACAAGTAAATTTGGGAAGACAATGAATGATTAACCCCAAGTGTTCCATGGGGTGTGTAGGCATTTAGTCTGCGGAGTTCGATCGGATTGCACGTGCTACGCTCGTTTCGTATGGTTGAGTGTAGGGGTACCTCGCCACTCATCATTGGTGCCGTTGCCGAGGACTAAGTGTTTGTGCGCCATATAGAACATAAGGGATATCGTTTACATTGTTGTGAGCCTTAACAAACCTTTGGGTTAATCAAAAGAGAAAAATTATATAATGGTAAATTAGCACACCAATAACAATGCCTTCTTCTCATAAGAGCAACTCACCACCTAAGGACCATACACAAGATAGTCGGTAACATAAAAAACATAATCAAAATCAGCCAAGTCCTAAACAATACAAGATAGTTTATACTCATCCCGATGAGTATATTCCAGACTTTACTTTTATCCTCCATCAAGATGAACAGTTGCGATGGAGAGATTTGCAAGATAACATCATTTTACCCCCAAATCAATCAGTCTCTCGTATGCTTTTCCGTGCCTTGGCACTGATTGGCATGCAAGAACTATATGTTGAATACATTGCGGAAGATTTTGACATGAGGGATTATTATCCCACAAATGCCCAACGTATGAGGGACTTAAGGCAGGAGAGTCAACATGCACTGTTGAAGGGCAAGGTCCTACACGTCCTTAGTGAAATAGGAGATGAGGAACCCCTTATCATAGGTTCTTTAACAAATGATGTTCCCCCTCCTAATGATGGTGAGGAGGTTGGGTATCAGAACCTATGATCAACGATACATAACCATGGTTCTGATGCCCATGAACACCAACTGTTCATAGAGGGAACAACCACTCATGCTAAGGATGAGCACTTAGATCGTCACCACGATCGGGGCCGTAGCAGCCGAAGAGAAGGAAAGAAACATCATCATGGCAATGGTTCCCCTTCTTCTTCCCCTTCTTCACATCACTCACCCTCTCCTTCCACATCTGGGCACAGCCACCATGAACATAAAGGTGAGGATAAAGGTAGACAAAATGAAAGACCTCAACAGGAAAGTCGAGAGAGAGGACAAGGGCAAGGACGTAGGGAGAGTAGGGAACAACATAGACATCATAGGCGTCATGAAAGAGATGATCATGAAGAGCCCCTACTCGTAACCTGAAGTATGCTTGACATCACGGAGGTAGTTTGGATTCCCACAAGGCATTTAAAGGATAGTTGGATTAAATGATTAGACATGAACAATATCCCACGATTTGAAGGGGGATACAATGCTGATCCGCAAAATCATCTATAGGCATTCCATGATGCTTGTACCTTGCAGAATATAGAAAATGAGTGGTAAAAACTTAAGTTGTTCCCAAGGACACTCACCAAGGAAGCAGAGAGATGGTACCGGTCCTTAGAACCGGAAACCATCAAGGGGTGGAGTACGATGCTAGAACTGTTCAACGAAAAGTATCAAAAGTACGCCAGAGTGTCCAATTTGCGTAAGCAGATCCAAGGCTAGAAGCAAAGTACTCATGAACCCTTGGATGCTACCATGGCTCGCTACTACACATTGTTACATCGTTACCCGGGCCATGGGTACACTCAACAAGATCAACTTCACCACATCGTGGATGGGCTAAGGCATGAAATGAGAAGAACCCTTGGAACTTATGCCCAAGGGAGACTCTCACAACTTAGAGTCCATGAAGTACATAGCTTGTTGGAGTAAGTAGCAAAAGAAGAAGGTGAGCTACGAAAAAGGGAAAGTGCGGAAGAGTTCAACCATGATCCCTCTCTTTGAAAGAAGGAAGTGAAATTTTGTGATGAAGAGGGTGAGTCACCAATCGAAGAGTTAGTGAACAGAAAGACCTTGCCACTTTAAAAGCTCACAACAAAAATAGCAGCTAAGGTAGATGACGTATGGAGTTCCTTTGACTCTAAAATTGAAACTATCTTAAAAATTGTAGAAGAGTCTAAGGTAGAACAAAGTAGTGACAAAGGTAAGACAAAGTGGAGAGATTTAGGCCCTGCACATAACAAGGGTAAGGGAAAAATCACTAACTCTAATGTGGCTATGGACTCTAACACAGACGATGATGGTGGATGTGAGATCTGCCACTATGACCATCCTAAGGGATGTTGCCCCATCATCTCACATCTATAGGAGTCTAAGATGTATGTGCTTAATCCAAGACTCAACCAATGGCAAACACCCTGAAGGCCCAAGACAGTTCCACCAACCACTAATGTATTATCCAAGTGGAACTCCACCATAGCCCATCGGACAGCATCAGCAATGGCAATAGCCACATTCATGGGGGATGCCATCACCGAAACATCAGTACCCTTACCAGCAGCCTGACCCTTATGGATATTATGTGCAGCAACCGATTTCTCCAAGTGACTCTATGAGTC
>MNCI01001594.1:48353-59957 GCA_015680685.1 Gnetum montanum
GATTGGATTAAGGTAGGCCACCTTCCCAGAAAACTAACTGACCCTGGAAGTCCCTTAATCTATTTACAGATTGCCAGAAATGAACCACATAGGTCTCTTCTTAACTCAAGTTCCAGAGTCAACTTAATATCATGAGAGATGTATCATGCCTGGAACCTGCCCCAAATTAAGAAAAGCAACATTCAATTAGAGCTGGCAAACCAATCCATCACCATTCCCTTGGGATTGGTGGAGGACATCATCACCACTGTGTGTGGTTGGTCTTACCTAGCAAATTTTCTGGTGATTGAAGTTAATAACAACGAAGGGGACTTCTCGATTATAATGGGAAGGGCATGGCTAAGTATAGTAGAAACATGGCTTAGGATCCACGATCTTTCCTTGGAAATATCTAAGATAAACATTTGTGGAAAGATCGAGAAGAGGAAAGTTCCATGCATCACATACAGTGATTCATCCGGTGATGACATGGAGGAAATGCCTTCATGTAACAGGTGTGCTCTTGAAACTTTGAAACAAAGATAACTGTATGTAGCAACCACACAACAAGTAGTAGATACCTTGTGGTTGATAGCTACTCGAAGGAGCAACAAAATATGCATGGAATGAACTGAGGAAACCCATGCCCATAATGAAAGCATATAAACATTGGAATATGAGCGTCACCAACTTCCACCCCTTAATCTAAGATCATCAATTGGAAGAAGTTGGGCACTTCTTAGAAATTCAAATAGACAGTCATTATTTCAGATCTCTCCTTAACAACTCAGTCATGGGGGAGATGGCCACTTATGCTAACCATATGGGGCCCTCATTTCTTTTTACATTTTTGTTTTACACGTTTTTTTTACATGTTTTTGTCTTACACATTTTTGTTTTACAAATTTCTTTAACTTTTCTTGTTTTTGTTTTATAAATTTCTTTAACTTTTCTAATTTTTTTACAACATCGTTATACTTTTCCCATTTTGTGTGAGTGTGTGTGTGTGATCCACCCTATAAGTTTGTCACCCAATAAGTGTTCGGAATGATGGTATGAACTGTTTTCATATTGATTGCTAATGTTTGGCTTTTACCTTTAAGTCATAATGTTGATAATAAGGTATGTTTCTTTTGATATGGCGGGCAATGAGATCACTTCATCCATCCATCCACCAGTTTCTATGGTTTCTCTCAACTTGGAAATGTCCAATCCCTTCTAATAAGAACTTAAATGAATCGATGACTGGGTATTTCTCAAACTAAGGAAGGACTCAAGAATTGCAAAGGGTGTGACTTCACGGGAACTTGATGCTTTTGTGTTGGCCATTCTCATAGGTGCTTGATGTTTTCTTCTTGAGTTTTCTTGCTGTTCCAATGTTACCCAACTATCGGAAGTTGAGACAATAAAAATAAAAAGTCTTGGCATGGTGTGGTTCTCATGCATAAAAACACAAAACACAAAAAAAAAAAAAAACAAAGTGAGAATTCAAAGCACACCCCTTAGACGAAATAAATATTTGGGTTACAAGCACTGGTTAAGGAACCAAAAGTATTTCCTCTAACTAAGGCCCTTCTCACTTCCCATTCCCTCCTTTGTTTCATCGGAATGGTGGTGACTCTTGGGGAAGGCATTTTTGTTATCCAAGTGGATGGTTTAGCAGAATGCATTAATGCAAAGTCACTGGATGTGGTTGGTTTGAGGCCGAAGTTGGAATGAGACTTGCCAAGTCACATTAATCATAAAACACACAAGGGGCTGTACACCACCTTGTTCTGCGGATTCCATTCCATCCTCTTCTCTCCACCCTTCTCTCCATTGTTCACCTCATTGCCGATTGTATCATTAGTGTATATATTTTGGTAGATACATTGTTTTCTTTTCGGTAAATTCTTGTGGTTAAGACTTTAACTCTTGTTCCAAATAACATTCTCGAAGCCTACGGACTCTTTGAATGTGGGTTTGTCAGGGCATTANTTGTTCATTTCCATCTTGACATCCATTTCATCAATGTCATAGTTGTCCCTTTTTATCTATCTTTCTTACTCCTCTCCTTTCTCCATTCTAATGCTACTGGAGGTTCGCGATTAGTCATGGGGGTATGGGGCCTAATTTTCTCCTAGCCCCAAAATTTTTTATTTTCTTCCTAGCCCCTACACCTTCAGTAGTCATCATTAATATATCTCTTGATCCGTATTAGCCATACCACAAGCTAGCTAATGGACCTACACTGAAGTAAGGTATCGATTACATGATGATTTATTTACCCTTGCTAATATAAGATTGTGTTGTGTGTGCAGATGGCGATCATACAAACAACGGATTGGGTTTGGAGCAAATACTTGGAATGGAGCAGCGCTGAAGCAGCTATGCAAGGAGTAAGATCGATGGCGTGCTTACGAATGGACAACAAAGGTGCAATCTTGGCGTTGGCAGCAGCAACACTTCTTTCTCTCTCTCTCTTTCTTTCTCAACTGCCAACAAAGGCCTGATGTCATTGTAATAAGGTGTTCACCCTTGTTGTCATGAACACTAGTTTGTCAAGTCTTGTAATGATGATCCGTTCACATGTCATCCCATTAGTTCCATTACCCTCAATAATTCCATACCTTCCTGATATTATTGTAAGGAACTCGAGGATGAGTTTTCATTCAGTCATGGGGGTATGATGAAACACGATTCGCATGAGCTGTGATATCACATCCCATGCGATATCTCCTACGCGATATCGCGTATGTGATATCGCGTCGTCCCCTGCGATGTCGTTGTGTCGACCGAAATCATCGGTGCGAGGCTGGAATGTTACGGGCACCGAAAGATCGGCGGACGAGCACGGTTGACCCTGCCTCTGCTTGAGGGCAAGCTGGAGTGGACGAAGGCAGAGTGCCTTAAATGGTCCGCACGCGGATCAAACAAGGACTTCCTCGAGCGCCACCGAAGGGTTATACGCTGGGTTATGCGTAAAACAGGGCGTGAACGGCGGAACAGGCGTAAAACGTAAGCGTAGAGGGGCGTAAACACTGTCGGGCGTAAACGGCGTAAAAAGAGATAGGCCCAGCGTAAGCGTAAACAGGCTCGAACAGCGTACTCAGCATAAAAAAAAGTGTAAAGGGCGTAAACAGGCGCAAGCGGCGTAAACAGTGCGAGCGTACACGGACGCGGACATAGCGTAAATGTAAGCTGGCGTGAACGAAGCGTGGGCCAAATTGACGTAAAACTGTAAAAGAACTTGCAAGAAGCATAAACAGTAGATTATAGAGTTAAAATGTTGTGCACCGGTCTAACGCAGTTGTGTAGGGACACAAGGCGGACGTAAAACCCGGTGGACGGAGGGATGCAGCCGGCTGACAAGGTAGGCGGAGCGCGGACTGTGCTCAGCGTGCAGGACTTCAGCGTAAGCGTAAGTGTAAGGGGGGTTTTTGCAGCGTAATTGCTCTGGGCCCGTTCTGGTAAATTTTTGCTTGCCTGGTAAATGCGGAAAACCAGACTATTTATAGGGGTAGGGTTACCGGGAAAATCAGACGGGGAGACACGTGGTGTATAGACCGGGCATTACAATTTAGAAACACGGTATATGCTGGGCGTATACGTTACAACCGGCCGGCGTATACGCTGGGCGTAGACGGATAGATGCTGGTGTATAAGCTGGTGAATGTTGGGCGTATACGCCGAAGGATGTCCACTTGCTTCAATCCTTGCTCTTCGGTGTAATCTTCATGTTGTCATTGGAGATCCTGTCGTCGAGTGCGTGCACCTGCCGTACCCGGGCCTGTATGCCGGAGCCGGGCGTACACGCTGAGCGTAGATACCGGGCGTAGACGCTGGGCCGGGCGTAGACGCTGGGCGTAGACGCCGGGCGTAGACACTGGGCGTAGACGCTGGCACAGCACTTAGTGAAAACCCGGTGTTCGATTCTCAAGATTGCCCTATGTAGCTTCAAATGCAGCCAGAGTCGTCTGTGGGTCATGGGGACCCGCTTCTTGTCAGACAGATGCTAAACCCAATGATTTTTGTGGTGTTTCAGTCGTGTACGCGATATTGTGGTCCACCACCAAATCTATAAATAAGAGGCGGCACTCCCCTTATTTCCCATCCTGGTCTAGAAGTAGGGAAACTCTGGCAGTTTGATCACTCTAGAGATAGATTATTTTCCATGTGCCCATAGTAGGAGTCCTAGAGTGAACAGATCTTTATTTGATTAACATTGTACCTGAACACAAATTGTGTACGGCAATAAATACGAACTTCCTGGATAAACCTTGCAGTACATGGAATAGGATTTTAGTTATTATTTCTCTCTCATCCTTAAACTCCTAGAATGCGGTACGAGTACGACTTGATTACGAGCATCTAAGGATGTGTACGGTTAGTCAAGGAATCGGCCGCTCGTCTCATGTGGTATGAGTATGACTTGATTATGAGCATCTAGTATGACTACTTGGTAACCCAGTGGCGTATCTAGGATGTACACTTGGTAATCCCAGTTGTAGTCGAACACCCCGATGTGTATAGTTAGTTAAGGAATCGGCTGCTCATCGCACTTAGGCTAGATAGATTCTCTCAACCCTTTCCTCCTAGTTAAGTGCCTTAGTACGACCACTTCGAGCACGTGCGTTATGCGTGGTGATCCCAGTGACGATTAGCGTTTGGTAGCCACGATTGCATCGGTTCAGGGTATGTATGGTAAGTGGGAATGGATGCTGACGCTAGCTAATTTAGACTTAGTCTTTAGTTAGAGTTAGTTAGCTTTCTCAACCCTTCACCTCAATAGCATAGGAGAGAAAAACACATAAAACACTATAAAAATCATATACCTCGGACTTACTTAACCATACATCGTGACAACTACAAGTAAGTCTAGGAAGACAACGAATGATTAACCCCAAGTGTTCCATGGGGCGTGTAGGCATTTAGTCTATGGAGTTCGACTAGATTGCGCGTGCTATGCTCATTTCGTATGGTTGAGTGTAGGGGTACCTTGCCACTCATCAATTCCTATCATTGACATTAACTTGATTTTTCGTATTTTCAATTTCATACTATTTTTTCTTATCTTCAACTTCAACACATTTTTTCTTTTCTTCAAAATCTTTTTTCTTAAAAAAGGATAAGAATTAAACAACTATCCTTCACAATAGCAAAAGTTGCAAAAATTAGGAAGATTATAATATATAATTGGCTAAATATAGGTCTTTCCTTTTGCTTATAATACTATTTCCTTTTTATAATTGAGAAGGTTGATTTCAACAAAAAAAAATGTCTATTGATGAGTGGCGAGGTACCCCTACATTCAACCATACAAAACGAGCGTAGCACGCGCGATCCCGTCGAACTCCGCAGACTACATGCCTAAACGCCCCATGGAACGCTTGGGGTTAATCATTTGTTGTCTTTCCAGACTTACTTGTTGTTGTCATGGTGTATGGTTAAGTAAGTCCGAGGTATATGATTTTTTTGGTCTTTTCTAGTTTTATGTCTTCTACGCTAAGAGCAAAGGGTTGAGAAACTAACTAACTCTAACTAATGTCCTAAGTCTAAATTAACTAGCGTTAGCATCCGTTCCCACTTACCGTACACACCCTGAACTATGCAACTATGGCTACCAAACGCTAATTGTTACTAGGATCACCACACGTAACGCACGTTCTCGAAGTGGTCGTCTTGAGGCACCTAACTAGCCTAAGCGTGATGAGCAGCCGATTCCTTGACTAGCCGTACACATCCGTAGATGCTCGTAATCAAGTCGTACTCATCCCATGTTCTAGGAGATAAGGGTGAGAGAATCTAATCACGATGAGTAGCCGATTCCTTGGTTAGCCGTACACATTCGTCAATGCTTGTAACCAAGTCGTACTCATGCCGCGCTAACAATAGGTAATAAATAACATGTAATAAAACCTATCCATGTACTGCAAGGTTTATCCACAAAGCTCGTCTTTATTGCCATACACAACTTGCGTTCAGGTACAAAGCTGCTCGAATAAAGATCCGTTCACTTGGGGACTCCTACTGCGAGCACATGGAAAATATTTTATCTCTGGGGTGATTAATCGGCCAGAGCTTTGCTACTTCTAGTCTACTAATCGAAATGAGGGGAGTGCCACCTCTTATTTATAGATTTGGCGACGGACCGCGATATCGCGTACGTGATATCGCGACGGCCACGATATCGCGTATGCAATATCGCAGTGCATGTGATATTGCGTCTCATCAAAGCCCCATGACTGAATGAAAACTCGTCCTCGAGTTCCTTACAATAATATCAGGTAGGTATGGAATTATTGAGGGAAATGGAACTAATGGGATGACATGTGAACGGATCATTATTACAAGACTTGACAAAATTGGTGTTCATGACAACAAGAGTGAACACCTTATTATAATGACATCAGGCCTTTGTTGGCAGCTGAGAAAGAGAGAGAGAGAAAGAAGTGTTGTCGTTGCCAACGCCAAGATTGCACCTTCGTTGTCCATCCGTAAGCGCGCTATCGATCTTGCTCCTTGCTTAGCTGCTTTAACGCTGCTCCATTCCAAGTGTTTTCTCCAGATCCAATCAGTTGTTTGTATGATTGCCATCTGTACACACAACATAATCGTATATTAGCAAGGGTAATTGAATCATCATGTAATTGATACCTTGTTGTGGTGTAAGTCCATTGGCTAGGTTGTGGTATGGCTGATATGGATCTGGGAATATGTGACTGATGACTACCAAAGGTGTAGCGGTTAGGAAGAAAATAAAAAATTTCAAGGGTACGAGAAAATCGAAAAAAATCAGGCCCCGTACCCCCATGACTAATCACGAACCTCTGGTAGCGTTAGAATGGAAAAAGAAAATGAGTAAGAAAGATAGATAAAAAGGGACAACTATGGCATCGATGAAATGGATGTCAAGATGGAAATGAACAAAATAAAATTAATTGCAAAATGTTAAGGGAAAGAATTTAACTAATGCTCCAAATAGGAATGTCAGTGGGTCCTCCCCAAAGCAGGCTCATGCCCTTAATGCCCTGACAAACCCACATTCAAAGAGTCCGTAGGCCCTGGGAATGTCATTTGGAACAAGAGTTAAAGTCTTAACCACAAGAATTTACCAAAAAGAAAACAATGCATCAACCAAAATATATACACTAATGATACAACCGGCAATGAGGTGAACAATGGAGAGAAGGATGGAGAGAAGAGAAATGGAATGGAATCCCAAGAACAAGGTGGTGTACAGCCCCTTGTGTGTTTGATGATTAATGTGACTTGGCAAATCTCATTCCAACTCCGGCCTCAAACCAACCACATCCAGTGACTTCGCATCAACGCATTCGGTTAAACCATCCACTTGGGCAACAAGAATGCACTCTCCAAGAGCCACCACCATTCCGATGAAATAAAGGAGAGAATGGGAAGAGAGAAGGACCTTAGTTAGAGGGAACACTTTTGGTTCCATAACCAGTGCTTGTAGCCCAAATTTTATTTTGTCTAAGGGGTGTGCTTTGAATTCTCACTCTCTTTTTGTGTTTTGTGTTTTTATGCGTGAGAACCACACCATGTAAAGACTTCTTATTTTTATTGTCTCAGCTTTCGATAATTGGGTAACATCGGAATGGCAGAAAACTCAAGAAGAAACATTCAAGCACCCAAGAGAATGACCAACACAAAAGCATCAAGTTCCTTTGAAGTCACACCCTTTTCAATCCATGAGTCCTTCCTTAGTTTGAGAAATCCCCAATCACCGATTCGTTAAAGTTCTTATTAGAAATGAATTGTACATTTTCAAGCCGAGAGAAACCATAGAAATTGGTGGATGGATGGATGAAGTGGTCTCATTGCCTACCATATCAAAAGAAACATACCTTAGTATCAACATTGTGACTTAAAGGTAAAAGCTAAGCATTAGCAATCAATATAAAAATAGTTCATACCATCATGAAGAATGCTTATTATGGGACAAACTTACAGGGTAGATCACACACACACAAAAATTGAAAAAGTATAACGATGATGTAAAACAAAAACAAGAAAAGTTAAAGAAATTTGTAAAAAAAAAAACGTGTAAAAACAAAAAATTGTAAAACAAAAATGTGTAAAACAAAAACGTTATAAAACAAAAATGTGTAAAACAAAAACATTGTAAAAAAAAAACATGTAAAGAAAAAACTTAAAAGAACTGAGGGGCCCATATGATTAGCATAGGTGGCCATCTCTCCCATGACTGAGTTGTAAGGGAGAGAGCCGAAATAATGAGCGTTTGTTTGAATTTCGTAAAAGTGCCCTACTTCTCCCAATTGGTGATCTTAGATTGAGGGATAGAAGTTGGCAACACTCATATTCCAATGTGTCTATGCCTTCGTTGTTGGCATGGGTTTCCTCAGTTCGTTCCATGCATATTTCTCTGCTCCTTCTAGCTGTCAACCATGGGGTGTCTTCTACTGGTTGTGTGGTTGCTATATACAGGCATCTTTGTTTCAATGTTTCCTGGGCACACCTATTACATGGAGGCATTTTCTCCATGTCATCACCTGATGAATCACTGTATGTGATGCATGGAACTTTCCTCTTCTCAATCTTCCCACATATGTTTATCTTAGAGATTTCCAAGGAAAGATCGCGGATCCTATGGCATGCATCTACTATACTTAGCCATGCCCTTCCCATTATAATCGGGAAGTCCCCTTCGTTGTTGTTCACTTTAATCACCAGAAAATCAGCTGGGTAAGACCAACCACACACAGTGGTAATGATGTCCTCCACTAATCCCAAGGGAATGGTAATGGACTGGTCTACTAGCTTTAGTTGAATGTTGCTCTTCTTAAGTTGGGATAGGTTCCAGGCATGATACATCTCTCATGAAATTAAGTTGACTCTGGAACCTGAGTCAAGAAGAGCCCTATGTGGTTCATTTTCGACGATCTGCAAATGGATTAAGGGACTCCTAGGGTCAGTTAGTTTCCTGGTAAGGTGGCCTACCTTGATCCAGTCGGTTACAGTATGCGTTAACATAACCATATGCGTTACGCTCTGTTGGACTGATGGGTGCTCCGAAGTGTTAGATGGTGATGGAGGAGTGTACATGGCCTCAACCGCTTGTTGTTGCGAGAGTTTATCTGGGCGTTTGGTTTTGAAGTAAGGTCTTTTCTTTTTACAGTTGTCAAAACCAGCAGTAGGTTGGATATTTATAGCTCTCGTAGTGTGACGTTGCTGCGGTTGAGGAGGAAGTTCCCCTTGCATTGTTGGAGCAGGAGGTGTTATGGGAACTACTTGTGGTGGAAGAGGTGCGGATGGATTAGGAGGATGGAACGAGTGTGAGATGTCTCTCGGAGGAGAAGGAGTCCTTCTGAAGTACTCCTAAACTTGGTAGTGATGGTTGGGGGTGGTGTGACCCATAGAGTCACTTGGAGAAATTGGTTGCTGCACATAATAACCATAAGGATCGGGCTGCCGGAAAGGGTACTGTTGTGTTGGCGGTGGCATCCCCCATGACTGTAGTTATTGCCACTGCTGATGCTATCCGATGGGTTGTGGCGGAGTTTCACTTGGATAATACGTTAAGGGTTGGTGGAACTACCTTGGGGTACCTTGTGGATAAGGTAACCTGCAGGGTGTTTGCTGTTGGTTGAGTCTTGGATTAAGCGCATACACCCCAAACTCCTGTAGATGTGAGATGATGGGACAACATCCCTTAGGATGATCATAATGGAAGATCTCACATCCACCATCATCGTCTGAATCAGAATCCTCAGCCACATCGGAGTTAGTGATTTTTCCCTTACCCTTGTTATCTGCTGGGCCTAAATCTCTCCACTTTTTCTTACCTTTGTCACTACTTTATTTAACCTTAGACTCTTCTACAATTTTCAAGACTGTTTCAATTCTTGAGTCTAAGGAATCCCACATTTGGTCTACTTTGGCCAATACCTCGATTGTTAACTTTTGGATCGGCAAAGTTTTTCTATTCACCAACTCTTTGATTGGTGACTCATCCTCTTCATCACAAAATTTCACTCCCTTCTTCCGAAGGGAGGGATCACGGTTGTACTCTTCCACACTTTCCCTTTTGCGTAGCTCACCTTCTTCGTGTGCTACTTGCTCCAACAAGCTACGTACTTCATGGGCTCTAAGTTGTGAGAGTCTTCCTTGGGCATAAGTACCAAGGGTTCTTCTAGTTTCATTCCTTAGCCCATCCACGATATGGTGAAGTTGATCCCGCTGAGCGTATCCATAGCCCGGGCAATGATGTAACAATGTGTAATAGTGGGCCGTGGCAGCATCCAAGGGTTCATGTGTATCTTGCTTTCAGCCTTAGATCTGCTTACGCAAATTGAACACTCTGGAGTACGTTTGATACTTTTCGTTGAACAGTTCTAGCATCGTACTCCACCTCCTGATGGTTTTCAGTTCTAAGGACTGGTACCAGCTCTTTGTTTCTTTAGTGAGTGTCCTTGGTAACAACTTAAGCTTTTGCCACTCATTGTCTATATTCTGCAAGGCAAAGGCATTGTGGAATGTCTGTAAATGATTTTGTAGATTAGCATTGTATCCCCCTTCAAATCGTGGGATATTGTTCATGTCTAACCGCTTGATCTGACTATCGTTTAAATGCCTTGTGGGAATCCTAACTGCCTCCGTAATGTCAAGCATACTTCGGGTTGCAAGCAGGGGTTCGTCATGATCGTCTCTTTCATGATGCCTGTGATGTCTGAGTTGTTCCCTACTCTCCCTACATCCTTGCCCTTGTCCTATCTCTCGACCTTCCTGTCAAGGTCTTTCGTCCTTTTTACTTTTATCCTCACCTTTATGTTCATGGTGGCTGCGCCCAGATGTGGAAGGAGAGGGTGAGTGATGTGAAGAAGGGGAAGAAGAAGGGGAACCATCGCCATGACGATGTTTCTTGCCTTCTCTTCGGCTGCTACGGCCCTGATCGTGGTGACGATCTAAGTGCCCGTCCTTAGCGTGAGTGGTTGTTCCCTCTGTGAATAGTTGTTGTTCACGAGTATTAGAGCCAGGGATATGTATCGTTGATTGTAGGTTCTGATACTCATCCTCCTCACCATCGTTAGGAGGGAAAACATCCTTTGCTAAAGAGCCTGTGATAAGGGGTTCCTCGTCTCCTATTTCGCTAAGGACATGTGGAGCTTTGCCCTTTAAAAAAGCATGTTGACTCTCCTACCTTAAGTCTCTCATATGTTGGGCATCTGTGGGATAATAATCCCTCATGTCAAAATCTTCCGCAACGTATTCCGCGAAATGCTCTTGCATGCCAATCTGTACCAAGGCACGGAAAAGCATGTGAGAGATTGATCGATCTAGGGGTAACACAATGTTACCTTGCAAATCTTTCCACTGCAGTTGTTCATCCTGATGGAGAACAAAAGTAAGGTTAAGAATATACTCATCGGGATGAGTATATGTCATCCTATATTGTTTAGGACTTGGCTTATTTTGGTTATGTTTTTTATCTTGTCGACTGTCTCGTGTGTGGTCCTTAGGTGGTGAGTTGCTCTTATGAGAAGAAGGCATTTTGATTAGTGTGCTAATTTCACCATTATATAATTTTTCTTGATTAACCTGAAGGTTCGTTAAGGCTCACAACGATGTGAGTGATATCCCTTATGTTCTATTCGGTGCACAAAC
>MNCI01001594.1:61056-103109 GCA_015680685.1 Gnetum montanum
GGGTGCGGTGGTGGTGGGGGAGGGAGGTTGTGGTGTGCGTGGGGGGAGTGTGGGGGAGGGGAGGAAAGAGAGAGAAAAAAAAACCTGAAATAATTGAAACATAGGTACATCCCAAGATTTATAAAAGCTTTATAACTTAATGCTACCTAGTAGAATCAAACCTTTAACCTAGGGTTACCAGGCCAAGACCCATACTACTAGGCTAATACCTCAATGCTATCTACATTACTACTCATTCAAATTAAACCCATAACTTGAAGTTTCTAGATTAAGATTCTTATCCCTAGACTAATACCTCATTGTTAACTTTAATATATTAACATGTAACCTGCAACCTATAGCTTATATGTCTCATTATTCAAACCTAATAAGTTACATAGAATTCCTATACTCTTATGATCTCTAAATAAACTTTAAAAAATGAGTTTCAATTTCAAATATACATATGTTATTAATTTAAATAAAAAATTTTGTGAAACTATTTAAAGAGAAAACTAAGGTTTTTTTTATGAACCTTTTTTAACTTTATTACATTCATAGAAATCACAACTCAAAAAGATAATTATTTTAATTACATAAAAAAAATCATCACCTGAAGTCATAATGCTCATCCTACCAAGCAAGGTCCTAGGAAGATTGGTATATGAGTGAAAGCCTAACCTCTTCAAGTAGTTATTCCTAGGCTTAAACCTAAATCTTCAATCATAGAAATAAGCACATTACCATTACTTCAAATGATAGTCCCTAATTTTTTAAATTATATCTTAGATAATATTATGCAAAAAAGTATCATCATAAAATAATGTCATCTTAAAGTAATAATAAAGCTAATGAGAGGTGACTCAAGTGGTTAGCCTATTATCTAATAAATATTTAAGGTAAAAGGTTGTCAACTTGAGTTACATTTCAGGCATCTTTATATTTTTCTAGATTAGATTTCTTGCTCATTGATTTTTATTTAGTGGATTTGATCTTTATAGAATTTCCCTATGGGGGATTCTAAATTACTTTCAAATTCTTTAATTGATGTTAAAATTGTTGCATCTTTTATTTACATGAAAATTTCTATTGATTCTCATATTGTATATTTAAAAGTTGATGAGAAAAAAATTGTGATGCTTTTTTCTACCGATGATGATGTAGTAAAGACATTTGGTTTTTTATCTCTTTGATGATATAGGCTTGATACTAGTAGCTTGTTGTAGTCAAAATCATTGTAAATCCAAGATTTAGAACAATCCTACACAAAATGAGCTAAGCATTCCATGATTACCAAACAATCTAAAGAAAAGAATCTCTAAATAAAAAGGGAACTTGGAGATCATTACAAATTCTAATAATATGAGGCAGAAGAGTGCATGGAATAGCTTGTAAAAATAAAGCAAATATGATGACAAAGAAAAAGTGTATGTGTAATGCAATACAAAAGAAAAATGTTAGACAGAATGAGATCTATAAAGAAGCAGAGTGTATATGGCTCAAAAAAAGCAAATCTGTGAAAAAGAATAGAATAGTTTTAAAAAATTAAAGAAAATAAATTGCATTCTTAAATCATGAGGGCACTATTATAGCACCAATGCAAAATGGGGAAAGAAAAAAAGAAGTGTAAAATAAAATAAAATAATCAATAAAGAACCTAGAAAGATGCAGTAATGAGAAATGGAATCAAATATCAAGGATGGCTGGCAAGGAGCCATGTTACCCCATCTCTTTTCTCTATTACATGTGCATGATGAAGATCTCTCAATTGGATAGAATTGTTGTAGATTAAGAACTATCAAGATGTGATAAAAGAGGGTTTGAATTATATCTATGTGTGGATTTAGATCTAATGGGATTCTCCATGTGTCAAGAGGACAACATGAAGGGAATACAATATATTAGTAGGAAGGGCTAGAAAGGGGAATTAGAGAACTCTAAGAGGTTGAAAAGCACACAGAGATTCTGATATGGAGAGAAGCAATCATAAAAAGAACTATTGTTATAGAGATCATTCTCTTCGTTTAGAGATTGAGAAATGATTATATGTTTTGTTGATTTTTCAATTGACTCCAACTGGTTCTTAACCTTTTTTCATTTAAGGGTATCCTCTTATTTATATGTCATAAATGCCTTCTAAATAGTGAAGAAACAACATGGGCCATTGAGTTTTCTAGAAGATTCTAGATAGGAGAAATGACATGCATAGATGAAGCAAACATAAAAAATTATAGCTAATGTTAAAAGTGACATTGGATATCACAAGCAAGATTAACTCTAGATGTCAAAAAGAAAAATCATGTTACCAAAAACTACATTGTCGATGACTAAGAACATTGAATCTAAAACTGCTAATGATGGCTTAAGCTTGAAAAACCATAGAATGTACCCAAAACTCTAACTTATGTAAAGAAAAGCCAAAGTTAGTCCAACATAGCTGATGAGTAGCGAGGTACCCCTACGCCCAACCATACAAATCACTAAGGCATTATACGCAACTCGGTCAAATTATGTGGGCATTGAAAACGTTCGTTGTCTTCCCAATTACACTTGTGAGGTTCAAGGGTATGGTTTAAGTGTAATTGAAGTATATGATTTTTTTCTCGTTTTATGTTTTATAGATGTAATCACCTACAAAAAGAATGAAAGGTGAAGTAATTGAAGATCTAATTCATCTATTGCCTAGCTAGCCTAACACAAGTAACTGCCCCACTTTCCTGGACACATCCTGAACACATATAGCATTACTGGGCTACCAAACGTTAAGCATTGATGGGCTACCAAACGTTAAGCATTGCTGGGTTACCAAGTACTATATGAATGCTCGAAGTGGTCGTGATCATGTTCATTAATAACTAGAAATAGATTGCTTAATTCCAATGCATTAAAGTAAAGGGCAAGAAAGTAAAATGCATTAAAGAAAATATTAATCTATTCTTAGTGCTCCAAGGATTGTCAAAAGAGTTTGTTTTATTCCTATCACACTGCTATGCTTAGGTACATTAGTGCTTGAACAAAGAACTGTACACACTTAGACTCCTTCTGTGGGCACTCAGAAAATATTCTAACTCTAAGGAAAAGAAATGGCAAGAGGTTCGCTACTCTACTTGAAAACTAAACTGAAAACTAACTCAAAATGGGAGCCCACGTGTGGTATTTATAAACCCAGGTTAGATGCTCCGACATCGCTTATGTGATGTTGCATCAAGACTTCGACATTGTGGCTTTGACATTGCATACCTGACATCGAGGCCAACATAAAATGGTGGTTCATCATATCCCCACGACTAAATGAAAACTCATCCTTGAGTGAAAGAGAGGAGAAATAAGTTCTTTACAACACATATTGGGTAGGTATGGGACTATTGACTGACATTACAAATTGACTCAGATAAAATAGATAGACTCTAAGTGCCCAAGTGTACAGAATTATAATTTTAAAAAAATGGGATGCTCATGATAAGAGAAGTGAACACCCTTGATAACACTAACATCCAACACCTATTGGCAGCAGAAGAATGAGAGAGAGAGAGAAGAGATCCAATGATCATGAACAGTCCTCATTGTGTGGTGCTGCTGCATCCTTGGTGAAGATAGTCCCGCTTCCAGCCCATGCTTCCCACTGTAATCACAACAAAATCATAAATTAGTATGCAATGTGTAACACTTAATTACTAAATGCCTTGTCTCATTGGTGGTTACACTCAGCTAGGTTGTGATTGTGGTTGATTAATTCTTGGAGTAGTGTTAGTGGGAAGGCTAATAGATAGGGTTAATTAAATTAAGCAGTCCATTAAATTTGAAAAAGTTCAATACAAGAAAATATTTGAAGAGGGTATAAGAATTCAGAACAATAAAAAGGAAAGTTCACTAAAAATTGTTGTGAATATGTGCACAATTGGATGTCATTAATGGGGTAAACAAAAGAATTTGATTGTAAGAGTGTCTAAGGGTAAAGAACTTAACTAACCCAACCAAAGGATATGCAAGTGGGTCCTCTCCAAAGAAGGCACAAGCCTTTTATCCCTTGCATAACTTCAAACCAAAGAGTCCATGGTCTCTGTGGGTGATTAATGGTTGCAGAAGTTAAGTACAAAAACCCAAAAGAAACTAACTAAGAATTCTGACACATCAAACCATGACATTGAACCAAAACATGAGATCGGCAGTGAGGTGAGATACAAAAAGCATAGATGGATAAGAAAGTGAAATGGAGTTCCTAATTACAGTCACATGAAGTCCCTTATGAAATTTGTGGTTAAATGACTTGATAGAATCCATCCTTTGTCCAGACCAAAACCAATCACGTTAAGTGATTTCGCATCAACATTCTAAGACTAATCCATCCCCTGAGACACATGAGTGATCCCACAGAACAACCACCATTCCAAATTAGAGAAGTAGGAAGTGAGGAAGGGCCTTAGTTAGAGGGGACTAGTCTCATAACCAGTGCTTGTAGCCTGTTTATTCTGTCTAAGGGGTGTGCTTTAAATTTTCCATTGTTTTTTTTTCCTTCTTTCTTTTGAAATGGGAACCACACCATGCAAAGACACATGCATTTATTTTGTCCAAGGGGTGTGCTTTGAATCCTCATCTTTTTTTTTCTTTTTTGATGAGAACCACACCATGTGAGGACATATGCATTTATTTTGCCCAAGGGATGTGCTTTGAATTCTCATCATTTTTTTCTGATGAGGACCACACCATGCAAGGACTTATTCAATTTCCTTTTATTAGATGACACAGAATGGTAAGAAATTCATGAAAACACATATGTACCTAGGAAAATAGAAAAGCACAAAGAATGCCAAATCCCCTTAAAGCCACACCCTATTCAAACCTTTGAATCCTTTCCAATTTCAAAAACTACCAAAGTTACAAATTTATTAAAGTTTTATTAATAAAAAAAGGACTACACATTTCCAAAACAAACAAAACCATAAAGTTTGTCGATGGGTGAATGCTGTCAACTCACTACCTATTACATGAAAAGAAACCATGTCCTAATTATTTGTAACAAAATTCAAAGCCAAAAACTAGACAATAACAATCAAATAACAAAGATAGTGCATACCACCATCAAGTAACGCATTACCAATGTACCTGGCACTTATTAACAAAAAGTTAGAAAATCAGACCAAATAAATAAAAGAAAATATATAAAAGAAAGTATAAAATGTTCAAGAAATATCAAATGTACTAATGATGATGTAAAACAAAAGTTAGAAAGATTAATAACATAAAAAAAAGATGTAAAATAAAGAATGTTTAAAACAAAAAAGTTTGAAAAATTGAGGAGCCGCTTGTATGATTAACATGAGTGGTTATCTCCCCCACAACTAAATTCAAGGGAGGAGATCCAAAATATGGAGCATGGTTGTCCATTGAATGAGGTGCTTGTTGTGTTAGTTGGTGTATGCTCATGTAAAGGTTTAATTTTTTGGATGTTGATTAGTTGTTTCTTGTTTGGGCTCTCAGGTTTATAGATCATCATGGCCCCTAAAGAAAACGTTTCATAAATAATGTAAGGTCCTTCCCATAGCGTTTGGAACTTAGNTGTTTCATAAATAATGTAAGGTCCTTCCCATAGCGTTTGGAACTTAGTTCATTAGGGTACATGTGTGGGATTCCAATAATGAACCTTGTCTCCTAGTTGAAATTTGACTTTTCTATTTTTCAGGTCATGATGCTTTTTGTTATAGGCCTTGTGCAACTTGTTAGATGATACACCCGATAATTGATTTTTGTCTAGCAAGTTAAGATTCATCAATTATTCTTTTTGGGCTAGACTCAAGTCAAGGTCAAGGTCACAAGCTGTTAAAAGTGTATGGAGTTCAAATTGAATAGGAAATGTTGGTAGTTTTCCATACACAAGCTTGTAGGGAGAGTAGCCTATAGGAAGTTTCCAAGTTGAGTGGTAGATCCAAAGGGAATCATTTAGTTTTGTGCTCCATTCCTTTCTATACTTGCTAATAGTTCTTGTTAGTATCCTTGTGATTTCCCTGTATTAGTAACTTCAGCTTGACCATTAGCTTGGGGATGGTAAGGTGTTTTGAGTTTATGTTCAACCCCTAAGCGTTGCATAAGCTTCTAAAAGGTAGTGCCTGTAAAATGAGTTCCATTGTAAGAAATTAATGCACATGGCACACCAAACCTGTTTACAACATTTCGTATAATAGTTAACAGTGACTATGATAGTAGCAGTAGAGGATGTACAGTTGATGACAATTGCTACTTCTACCCATTTCGTATAATAGTTAACAGTGACTATGATATATTCCTTTCCATTTGACATGGGTGTGATGGGACCCATGAAACCAATGCCCTAGATGTCAAATGGTTCCAGTGGTTGAATCCATTGTTGAGGTTCCTCCATTCGAGTAGTTATTCCACCATCTCGTTGGCATCATTTACAAGAGTGAACATAATGATGTGTGTCCTTGAAGAGTGTTGGCCAATAGTACCATGCCATCAGGATTTTAATGACTGTGCATCTCCTAGCATAGTGTCCTCCACAAGGACCTTCATGAGCATCTTGGAAAATGTGTAGTTGATCAACATTAGGGACACACCAATGAACTAGGCCATCGACACACACCTTGTAGAGGTGTCCATTGATCTCCATAAAGTGCTTTACCTAGTGAAGAAACTACTATTTCTTCTAGTGATCCAACCCTTATGGCATCTACTGAGTGAGAAGGTACGTGAGAATGTTATCATATCATTTTTTCTCATTGGGCATTTGTTCAGTTATGGCCCAGCAAAGAGGAGTTTATTAGAAAACATGTCAGATAGTGGGCTTTCTTCCTCTTTGTTGTCCCATCCCAACTGAGACAAGTGATCGGTGACCACATTCTTAGTGCCCTTTCAATCTACCATCATGAGATCGAATTCCTGTAAGATCACCAACCACTATATGACACGGGGGCTCATCGTTGGCTTGTTCATTAGGAAGTAGATGGCACTGTGGTCTATGTGCACAAACAACTTGTATCCAAGCACATAATGTCTAAACTTTTCTAAAGTAAACACCATCACCATTAATTCTTTTTCTGTAGTGGTGTAGTTTAGTTGTGCACCCACAATGCTTCAGCTGATGTTGTAAATGTAGTATGGACATTTCTTTTCATCTAACTACATCAGCACAGCTCCAAAGGCATAATTTGATGCATTTGTCATAATATGAAATGGTCTAGACTAGTCAAGTGCTTGTAGGATTGGAGTTTCTACAAGCTTCTCTTTTAGTTGCTAGAATGCTTTCTCACATTCCGCAGTCTAGACAAAGGAAGCATCTTTCTTGGTTAGCTCCACCAATAATTTTCTGATCTTAGAGAAATTCTCTATGAATCGGTGGTAGTAGCTAGTATGTCCAAGGAATGACGAAACATCTTTAACTATTTCTGGCTGGTAGGTTATTCCTTGAATGACCCTTATTTTCTTAAGGTCTACCTTAATTTCTACTTGTAATATTCTGTGCCCTAGTACAATGCCCTCTTAGATCATGAGGTGACTCTTTTGTCAATTGAGCTGCAAGTTAGTTTTAACACATCATTTTAGCACTTGCTCAAAGTGATCCAGGGCTTGCTTAAATGTAGATCCATAGGTGGAGAAGTCATCCATGAAGACTTCCACACGACTACTGATCTGCTATTAAAAAATGCTCAAGACCAGACGTTGGAATGTGGTAGGAGCATTTCATAGACCAAATGGCATCTTACGATCTGCAAAAGTCCCCTAGTAACTTGTGAACGTTTTCTTTGCTTGGTCCTTTGGTGGAATTTGTATTTGGTTATAACCACTATAAACATTTGAAAAAATGTAGTAGTAATGCTTAGATATTGTGTCGGGCACCTGGTCAAAAAATGGAAATGGAAAGTGATCGTTGAATTATTTAGTAGCCTAAAATCGATGTAGACCCACCACTTACCACCTTTCTTCAGCATAATCACAAGTGGACTAACCCACTCACTATTTGCAATGGGATAAATGAACCCTACCTTGAGGAGTTTTTCGATTTTCTCTTTGATGATTTTCTTCAATTTGGGGTTCAACTACCTCTATGGTTGTTGTTTTGGCTTTATGACTAGGTCAGTGTAGATGCGATGATGGCATATCTAAGGATCAATCCCTATGAGTTTAGGATATGACCAAGCAAAAGCTTCTAACCATCTTTCAACTACTTTTAACAACATTGTTTCTATTCTAGAGCAAGCTTTGCATTGATTATAACTAGCTTCGTATTTTTCAAAAATACATATTCCATTCTAACTGATAATGTTTTTAGCTTAAGGGGCTCTTATTTGAATTTGTCAAGAATTTCCAACTCTCCCTAGTGAATATAATCATTTGTATCATCAGAGAGTTGTTGATGAACCTACTTGAGTTTATCCATGCCTATGACATATGCACATGTCAAGCTCTTAGTTGGTTCCATGCACAGTGTGCTACTTTTTGAATTAGTGGTCAACCACTGGGTACCCTCCTATTTTGTAGTTGCTGTGTATAGAAACCTTTGAATTTCTACTTCTGGCACACACTACCTACATGTAGAGATAGATGCTTGCTTTACGAGCCAAAGTTTCTACACACAATTGCACCCAGTATCATTGTATATGATGCATGGGACTCTCTCCTTCTCAATCTTTCTGAATGCATTTTCTTTTGATATTTTCAAGGAAAGATCTTTGATGCCTATTCTTGCATCAATGGTGCTCAACCATGCCCTTCCCATGATGATTGGAAAATCCCCTTTGCAGTTCTCCACTTTGATTACTAGGAAATCGACAGGATAAGACCACCCATAGATAGTGGTTATAATGTTTTCCACTAGTCCTAATGAAACAGTGATGGACTAGTCTACCAATTCTAATCTTATGTTGCTCTTCTTAAGAGGAGGTAGGTTCTAGGAAATATACATCTCATGAGAAATAAAATTAACACTAGAACTTGAATTGATACATGAGTTGTTCCTAGCAATCTGCAAATAAATTAAAGGACTTTCAAGATCAACTAATTTCCTGGGAAGGTTTCTTGCATAGATCCAATTAGACATAGTGTGAGTAAGCATTATGGTATTGATCTTTGGCAGAGTTTGGTTTGAAGGAGGGCCAAAGGAATTTGATATGGAGGAAGAGGTAGGAGCAGGGTTGTCAATCATAGGTGTAGATGAAGGCTTAGGTGGACTATGGGGTCAAAAGAAAGGTCTTTTCTTTGATTAGGAATTTGACCCCTTTGATTGATGATTGGGTTGCAAATTAATAGCCCTCGTAGCATTACGTTGTTGTGGTTGAGTAGGTAGTTTACCGTACATTTGTGGAGTAGGTGGTAGCTATGCAACTGGAGGAGGAGTATGTGCAGGGACAGAAGGAGGATAAGGATTAGAGATAGTATTCCTTCTTTCATGTGGTGAATGAGCTTGGTAATAATTTGAAGGGTGGTAGTGAGGCTAGAAATTAGAAACATGACTAGAAGAGTCATGTGGAGACATGGGTTTCTGCACGTGGTAACCATATGGATTAGGTTGCTAGTAAGGGTACTATTGTCTTGGTGGTGCAACTGCCCATGATTGTGGTTGCTAGCATTGTTGATAATGTTCATACAATTGCAGTGGAGCTCCACTTGGATAATATGGTTGTTGTTGGTGGAACTACCTAAGATTACCTTAAGGATAAGGTAACCTTCTAGATCTTTGGCTTTGTGTAAGTTGTGGATGTAAGGCATACACTCCAAACTCCTGTAGTTGTGACACAATGTGGCAACATCCCTTAGGATGTTCGTATTGATAGATGTCGCATCCACGATCATCATCTAATTCACTATTTGCAACCTTCTCTATTGTAGCAATCTTTCCCTTACCTTTGTAATATGCATATTTAGCTTCCTTGAACCTTTTATGCTCATGCTCACTACTTTGTTCTTTGCACTCCTCAGCAATTTTAAGAATAGCTTGGAATCTATTGTCCATTGAGTTCCTTAACTGATCAACCTTGGTTGTAAGTTCAGATTGAAATTTTTTGAGTGGCAAGGCTTTCTTATGCATCCCCTTATCAAATAAAAACTCATCCTCACTATCATAGAATCAATCCTTCCTCTTACGAATGGAAGGCTCACAGTTGTACTCTTATGCACTTTCTCTTTTTTTGAGTTTACCCTCCTCTTTGGTGACCTACTTGATTAATCTTTGTATTTGATGGGTAGTTAGCTCTGAAAATGGCTCTTGGGCATAGATACTAAGGGTTTTCCTCATTTCATTACAAAGCCCATTTACAATGTGGTGAAATTGAACCAATTAAGAATAGCAATGGCCATGACATTTGTGCATCAAGGCATAGTATCGGCCAATGGCAGCATCCAAGGGTTCATGTGTTCCTTGTTTCCACCCTTGAATTTTCTCCCTTAAGTTGGACATTCTAAAGTACATTTGATACTTATCATTGAACAACTCAAGCATGGTACTCCATTGTCTGATATATTTTGGCACTAAGGATTGGTACCAGTTTTCTGCTTCCTTGATGAGTCCTAGGGAACAACTTCAATTTCTGCCACTCGTTCTCTATGTTCTACAAGGCACATGCATCTTGAAAATCTTGAAGATGATTATGCGGATCAGAGTTATATCCTCCTTCAAATTGAGGAATATTATTCATGTCTAACTATTTGATCTAACTATCCTTCACATACCTTGTTGGAATTCTAACTACCTTTGCGATGTTAACCATACTTCGAGTGGCAAATAGAGGCTCATAGAGGCCTTGATCATGGTGCCTACAATACCCTTGACTACCCCTTCATTCATGATGATGTATCTCTCTTAAGCGTATGTGCCCTTTGATGAGCGGTGAGGTACACCTATGCTCAACCATACAAATACGAGCATTACGCGCAATCCGGTTGAACTCCAAGGCCTAAGTGCTTATGCACTTTCATAGAACAAGGATGGGTTAGGCGATCATTGGCTTCTCAAGCTTACTCATATGACACGATTATATGGTTAAGTAAACTTGAGGTATCTGATTTTTATGCTTTTTATGTTTTATGTCCTGGTGCTAAAGAGGGAAGAAGTGAATTAATTGAATAACTAATTTAAATTAACTAATGAACTAGGTCCTAACTAGTCCTAACACCAGCATCTGTTCCCACTTTCCATACACATCCTGAACTAATGCAAGACTACTGGGATTACCAAATGCTAATTGTAACTAGGTTACCAAGTATTCCACGCATGCTCGAAGTGGTCGTACTAAGTGTGCTTACTTGTGAAAATTAACGAATCAATAAAAGCAACATTAATTAACTAATGAAAGCATTAAAGATCTATAAATAGCATTAAGGATGAGAGATAAGCTATTATGAATGTTGCAAGGTTTATCACAAAGTTCATCTTTATTTCTAGACACAAGGTGTGCTCACGTACACAATGCTTGAATAAAGATCTGTTCACTTTATGACTCCTATTGCGGGCACTCAAAAAATAATTCTAACTTTGAGAGGGAGAAACTACAAGAGTTTGGGTAAGAGACTAAGAACTAATTGCCAAACCAAGTGCGCCTGCCTCTTATTTATTGGCAACAAGATAGGTCCCAATATCGAATGTTTGATATGGCTTGGTAGGATCTCGATATCATGGAGACGATATTGCAGCTCATCATACCCCCATGACTGAATGAAAACTCATCCTTGAGTTCCTTACAAAATATTGGAAAGGTATGGGATTATTGACTAAATAACAACTGATGATGACATGGGATGACAAACTCAAAGTGCTCGAGAAACGGATCGACAAATATATTACAACATTGGTGTTCATGCCCATTGTGGTGAACATTGTACATAGATGACATCCAGATCCTCATTCGACAGCTTGAAGAGAGAGAGAGAGAGAGAGAGAGAGAAAGAGAAAATGAGGCATGTTGCTGTCGATGTCAAAACTATGCACACCATTATTCATCCATAGCCACATGTCCAAACTTATTCCTTGCATAAATGCTCCAACTTTAGTCCATCCTAAGTGCTCTCTCTTATCCTAGTCCATTGTTCATGTAATCACCATCTACACACACAACACACTCACGAATTAGCAAGGGTAGATAAAACCTAATGTAGCTAATACCTTACCTCAATATAAAGCACATTGGCTAGGTTGTGGGTATGGTAGATACTAGGTTAGAGGTTTATGACTGATAACTATCCAAGGTGTAGGGGTAAGGTAATTATGGAATGGAAAAATTTGTGACAAGGCCCCCATGATTAAGAGTGAACAATAATGTAGGCCTTTCATTTGGCATTGGTGTAACAGGCCCCATAAAATCAATACCCCATATGTCGAAGGGTTCTAAAGGTTGAATCCATTGTTGCAGACCCTCCATTCTAGTAGTCATTCCCCCATCACATTGGCAACGCTCACAAGATTGCACAAAATGATGAGCATCCTAGAACAATGTAGGCCAATAATATCCTACAAGTAATATTTTAATGGTTGTTTGTCTCCCAACGTAATGACCCCCACAAGGACCCTCATGAGCATCTTAGAGAACTCGCAATTGATCTACATCAGGAACACACCATTGAACTAAGCCATTAGGACATACCTTATAAAGGTGTCCATTGATTTCCATGAAATATTTGGCTTGGTGAAGAAACTATTGTTTCTTTTTGATGTCTAACCCTTGTGGTGTTTCTTGTGTAAGCAGATAAGTGAGAATGCTGCTATACCAATTTGTATCAGTGGGTAAGTGATTGTTTATCACACCTGCAAAGAGGAGTTCATCAGGAAAATGGTCAAAAATTGGATATTCATCCTCTTTGTTGTCCCATCGCAACCAAGATAAATGATCAACAACAACATTCTTGGTGCCTTTACGATTGATCATTGTAAGATTGAACTCTTGTAAAATCATGAGCCATCATATGATGCAAGGGCTCACCATTGGTTTATTCATTAGGAAAAAAATTACACTATGATCCATATGTACAAATATCTTATAGCCAAATACATAGTACCTAAATTTTTCTAGTGCAAACACCATAGCCATTAACTCTTTTTCCGTTGTGGTGTAATTCAGTTGTGCACCAACGATACTTCGACTTGCACAATGGATGTAATAAGGACATTTTTAGTCATCTAACTATGTAAGTACAACTCCTAAGGCAAATTTTGATGCGTTAGTCATTATGTGGAATAGTTTGGACTAGTCAGGAGCTTGTAGAATAGGTGTTTCTACAAGCTTCTGTTTTAAGGTTTGGAAGGCTAGCTCACATTCCTTGGTCCATTCAATAGGTATGTCCTTCTTCGTTAGTTTTACCAAAGGTTTTGCAATCCTTGAAAATTTCTCAATGAAGCGTCTATAATAGCCAATATGTCCAAGGAATGATCAGATGTTTCTTACAGTTTCAGGTTACCAAGTGATTTCTTGGATGACCTTAATCTTTTCAGGATCTAGTTCTATCCCTGTTTGTCAAATCTTATGCCCTAATACAACACCTTCTTAGATCATTAAATGGCTTTTTTGCCAATTGAGCCTTAAGTTGGTTTCTATACATCATTTCAGTACTTGCTCTAATAGGTCCAATGCTTGTTTGAAGTTTGCTCCATAGGTGGAGAAATTGTCCATAAAGACCTCCACACCATTTCCTATTTTTTGCTGAAAGATACTTAGAACCAAATGTTGAAATATTTTTGGGGCATTGCACAAGCCAAACAGCATCTACTTATATGCAAATGTCCCCCAAGGACTTGTGAACATAGTCTTGGCTTGGTCTTCTGGTGCTATTTGAATTTGATTATATCTATTGTAGCCATCCAGGAAACTATAGTAGCAATGCCTTACAATGGTATCTAAGACTTAGTCGACAAATGGCAATGGGAAGTGGTCTTTGAATGTTTCCATGTTCAGTAGCCTAAAGTCTATACACACCCTCTATTTACCTCCCTTTTGGGCACAATGACTAACGAACTAACCCATTTACTATTAGTAATTGGATAGAAGAACCCAGCTTTTCAATTTCTTCTTTAACCACTTGCTTAAGCTTTGGGTTCAGTCACCTCTGCAGTTGTTGTCAAGGTTTCATGGAGGGGTTAGTGTAAATTCTATGTTGGCATATCCTAGGATCTATTCTGGTTAATTTAGGATATGACCAAATAAAGGCTTTCGACCATTTGCTTACCATTTTCAGCAGTCTTTCTTTTTGTTGAGGAGCGAGCTTAGAGTTAATGATTCTTGTGTTTCCATTTTTGAGAAATGTATACTCCATATCGGTGGGCAAAGGTTTTAACTCAAGGGGAATTTTCTTGAACTCGTTAGGGATTTCCAACTTTTCCCAGTTGATATTTTTGATGTCAAGACTTGGAAGTTGGTGATGGACTTGCTCTAATGTATCTATGCTATTAATGTAGGTGCAAGTCAAGCTCTTAGTTGGTTCCATGCATATAGTTGAATTGTTCTCTTGGTCAGCTGTCAACCACTGGGTGCCTTCCTGTCTTGTGGTTGTTGCATACAGGCATCTTTGTATGTTAGTTATTGGTGCACACTGGTTGCATGCAGGCAATGTTAAACATTGTACAAACCAAGACTTCTGCACACAATTACACCCTGTGTCACTGTATGTGATCCATGGAACTTTCTTCTTCTCGATCTTTCCAAATGTATTTTTCTTTGATATTTCTACAGAAAGATCACGTATTTCTAGGCATGTGTCAATTATGCTTAGCCATGCTCTTCCCATTATGATTGGGAAGTCACCCTTACAGTTGTTAACTTGAATCACTAGGAAATTGGCTAGATACAACCACCCACAAATAGTGGTGACAATGTCCTCCACTAGTCGTAATGGGATAGTGATGGACTGGTCGACCAACTCTAAATATATGTTACTCTTTTTTAGTGGAGGTAGGTTCTAGGCTTTGTACATTTCTTGAGAGATTAAGTTAACACCAAAACCTGAATCCAAAAGAGCTTTGCAACATTTGTTCCCATCGATTTGCAAATATATAAGAGGACTTCCAGGATCAGAGAATTTTCTAGGAAGACAGCTAGCTTTAATCCAATCGGTAATTACATGAGTCAACATGACCATGTGCATTAAGTGCAGTCTTTGGTTCAAAGAAAGCTCCGAAGATTAAATGGTGGTGTGGTGTTTGGAGAATTTGTCACTTGTCGTTGCAAGGACTTAGTTGTACTATTGGTTCTAAAGAAAGGTCTCTTCTTTATGTAATTATCTGAACTAACAGTAGGTTGAGGGTTGACAACCCTTGTAGTGTTACATTGTTGTGGCTAGGCAAGGAGCTCACCCTGCATAGCTGGAGCAAGTGGTTATGGAGCTAAGGGTGGAAGAGGTGTAGTCAAATGAGAAGGATAGTACATTTGTGGAACTTCTCCTCTAGGAGAAGGAGTTCTATAGTACTCGTGGGTTTGGTAGTGAGACTAAGGAGTAATGTGACTAGTAGAGTCATGTGGAGAGATTGGCTACTACACGTAATATCCATACGGGTCAGGTTAATGGTAAGGGTATTGTTGACGTGGTGGTGGCATTCCCTATGATTATGGGTGTTTCCACTGTTGATATTGTTCATTTGGTTGTGGTGGAGTTCCACTTGGATAATACGTCAAGGGTTGGTGAAATTGTCTTGGGCTACCTTGAGGATAAGGTAACCTTTTGGGTGTTTTCCATCTGTTTAATCATGGGTTTAGTGCATACACCCCAGACTCCTGTAGATGTGAGATTACTCGGCAACATCTCTTAGGATGGTCATATTGACATATCTCACATTCACCATCATTGTTTGTATCTGAATCCACAACCTCTTCAACGATGGTAGCTTTGCCCTTACCTTTATTACGTGCATATTCAGTTTCTTTCTTTTTTCTCCTTTCTTTGTCACTACATGTTTCCCTACTCTCCTCTACTATTCTGAGAATGGTTTGAAATTTATTATCTAGAGAGTCCCACATTTGGTTCACCTTTGCTGATACTTCTGATGCAAGTCTTTGAATGGGCAAGGTTTTCCTATTCATCATCTCTTCAAGTGGTGACTCTTCTTCATCCTTATAAAATCTAACTCCCTTCTTTCAGAGAGAAGCATCTCTGTTGTATTTCTCTGCATTCTCTCTTTTCCTTAACTCTCCTTCCTTCTTGGCAACTTACTCCAACAATCTTTGTACTTGATGGGCTCTAAGCTTGGATAGTCTTCCTTGGGCATAAGTCCCAAAGGTTCTTTGTGTTTTGTGCCTAAGTCCATCTATGATGAAGTGTTCAGTCAATATGCAGACTGGGCCACATTAATGAAGCCCCGTTGATGTGGGCACGATGACGTGACCTTCTTGACGTATCTGTCCATGTGTTAACATGACCTCATTAATGCAAAGTCTATCTCTCACTATAAATATGCGTGCAACTGCAGCATTTATGGCATCTTTTAGAGTAGTTGTAGTCAAACTCTTACAGGTTGTTCCCATAAGAGTTAGAATATTTTCCAAGTACCTACAGTAGATGTGAGAAAGGTGTACAACTCTTTATTCAAGCGCTAATTTACTTAAGCCCATTGGTGTGACTGAAAATAAAAATGAGCTTTTTGAGCATTCCTTGCAGCATTTGGATTTAATCACTTAAGCATTTTAATAGTTTAATATTTCAACGCTTTAATAATTTCAGAAACTTTTATTGTTATCACTTTACTATTATTGTCCTTTCATATTTTATGAGAACCATAGGCACGACCATATCGAACATATATCAAACACTTGGTAACCTAGTGACACTTAACGTTTGATAACCCAGTAGTGGTTAGGGTATGCTTAGGATGTGCACAGAAGATGGGATCAGTTGCTTATGCTAGGGAGAGTTAAGCGATACAGTAGAAACATTACAAATTACACAACTTTCCATTTCCTACAATTAAATAATTAGACTTTAAAAGATAAAAAGAAAACCAATAAAAATCATTTGCCTCAATCACACTTAACCATTGCTTTAGAATAACACAAGTGAGGTTGGGAAGACAACGACCATTCTAACTAAGGTTTTGCTAGCTAGAGTTCAGTGTATGCAAGTGCTTGCAGTCTATGGTATTCGACTGAGTCATGTGTGAATGCCCATGATTTGTATGGTTGGGTGTAGGGGTATCTCACCACTCATCATTGGCGCTATTGTCGAGGACTGTTAGTCTTACATGCACTATTTAGTCTTAGCAAGATTATCATTCACTTCGTTGGAACGGACCCAGGATAGTGAAATCTACGCACACTAGGTAGTTTAAGTAAAAGAATAAGGCACACCAATTACCTATTAGCTAACATAAAAAATGTCTTCTTCTCACAAGCAAGATGGATCCAACCCACCAGTGCCGCAGGAATGTCGAGTGGTATATGCACATCCAGATAAGTATATCCGCAACTTCACCTTTATCCTACATCAGGATGAGCACCTATGATGGAGGGACATGGAGGGTAACATCATATTACCTCTTGATCGATCGGTTCTTGGAATGCTACTTCAAAATCTTACCAGACTGGGCATTCAGGACCGCGGTGTGGAATACATCATGGAGGATCATAACTACTAAGATTATTATCCTAATGAGGCACAACGTGCACAGGATTGGCAACAAGTGGAACGCCATGAACACATAAAGGGGAAATAGTTAAGTAACCCTTTGTTCTTGCAGGACATGCATGATGATGAGGAACCTATTTTTCACGATTCCCATTCAGCCAAACCTCCTCCAATGCATCCGATCATGCAGTCCATCATTCAAAGTAAGCAATTAAGTGACTGAGAGTCCCAAGATGATGGGGGATCATGCAAGAAAGATCGTGGAAAGGGGAAAGGTGAACATGAAGATCGGGATCATCGTTAGAGTAGAGGAGGAGATTGACACCGGGGTGGTGGTAGTTCTTCTCCCTCTTCTTCATCTTCTCATTCCACCTTGTCTTCACCAAGTTTTAACTCTAATCACAACTATAGTAGGAAGGATAGGGGTGATGGTGATCAAAAAGACTAACGGGATTGCAAGGACGGATGGGGACGACATGAGGAAAAGCATGCCCAATCACGCGAGTCTCACCATCAAGAAAGGAGAGGCAGCCAAAATCGCCACAGACGTCGTGGCCAACAACAGGACTATGACTCAGATGAACCACTGCTGGCTACTTGAAGCATTCTTAACATAGTAGAGGTGGTTCAAATACCCAATAGGCACTTGAAAGATAGTCAAATCAAGCGCCTTGACATGAACAATATCCCCAAATTTGAAGGGGGGTATAATTGTGATCCACAGACTCACTTGCAAGCATTCCATGATGCTTACATCCTGTAGAACATAGAAAATTATTGGCAAAAACTCAAGCTATTCCCCCAAACACTCATCAAGAAAGTGAAAAGTTGGTACTGGTCTTTGGAGCTAGAATAAATTAGACGATGGAGTATGATGCTGGAAATGTTTAATGATAAATACCAAACCTACTCTAGAGTGGCTAATCTGAGATGACAGATCCAAGGGTGGAAACAGGATGGTCATGAATCCTTGGATGCAGCCATGGGCAGATATTACTCATTGTTACACCGATGCCCTAGTCATGGCTACTCTCAGTAGGAACAGATCCACCATATCATCGTTGGGATCTGCTTTGAAACAAGAAAGACCCTTGGCGTTTATGCTCAAGGATGACTATTGAAGCTAAGGGCCCATCAGCTGCAGTGTCTCGTTGAGTAGGTGGCTAAAGAAGAGGAGGAATCAAGGAAAAAAGAGAGTTTAGAAGAGTATAATCAAGATCCTTCCATCTGGAGGAAGGAAGTCCAATTTTGTGAAGAGAAGGAAAAATCACCACTAGATGCAGTAGTGAACCAAAAAACCTTGCCCCATACAAAAATTTACCTCTGAAATTTTGGCCAAGGTTGACAAGATGTGAGATTTTTTGGATGAAAGGTTCTAAAGTGTCCTAAAATCATAGAGGAATCCAAAGAGTGAAGTAATGAGCGAGATCAGCAAAGAAGAAGAGAAGCTGAACGTGCATATCATAAAGGTAAGGGTAAAGTTGCTGCAGCAGAATGGGTTGTAGACTCTAACACAAAGGAGAATGATGGATGTGACATATGCCAGTATGAACATCCTAAGGGGTGTTGCCCGGTGGTGTCACATCTACAAGAATCTAGGGTGTGTGTACTAAATCCTTGTTTGGCAAAAGGTAAACACCTCAAAGATTACCTTATCTATAAGGCAATCCCATGCAGTTCCACCAGCAATAAGGATATTATCCAAGTGGAGTGCCATCGCAACCCTACGAGTATTACCAGCAATGGCAACATCCAAAATCATGGGGGATGCCACCTCCAAGGTAGTAGTACCCTTATGAGTAGCCAGATCTTTACAGGTACTACGTTCAGCAACTAGTCTTCTTGCGGGACTCTTCTAATCACGCACCGTTTCGAACTCATTACCACCCCCTGGAATACTTTCGAACAAAGTCTGCATCACTTAGGGGGGAGAACCCACATCTATACTATCCTCCGTCACCTTCTCCTACCATACCTACTGATCAGCCCCCCACTAAACTACCTCCTACTCCACCTATGCAGGGAGAGATACCACCATAGCCACAACAACATAATGTCACAAGGGCTGTCAACTTACAACTGGCTTCTTAGTTGAGTGAACTGGAAACAAAACCATAGAAACACCCTTCTAGCCCAATAACCCAAACATACCCTCACATTCACCTGTGGCTAGTGCCTTTGAACCTTCAATCGCCTCCACCATTCAACCCTTTGAGCAACCTTCAAACCAAACACCCTCCATAGTACAAACCGTCATGCTAACACACGCTATGATGGACTGGATAAAAGAAAGTAATCTTCCTTGAAAATTGACTGATCTAGGGAGTCCCCTCATATACCTTCAAGTGGCAGGAAATGAGCCATGCAAAGCACTCTTGGATTCAAGATCAAGTGTCAATTTGATTTCACACGATATGTACAAGACTTGGAACCTACCCTTGATGAAGAAAAGCAACATTTGACTCGAGTTGGTAGACCAATCCATAACTATTCCCTTGAGATTGGTAGAAGACATCATGACCACCATTTGTGGGTGGTCCTATCCTATTGACTTCCTGGTCATCCGGGTTGATAATTGCAAAGGGAATTTTTCAATTATAATGGGGAGAGCTTAGCTCAGCATGGTGGACGCACGATTGGGACTCTGAGATCTTTCCCTTGAAATTTTAAAAGAAAATCTTTTTGGAAAGATTAAGAAGAAGCGCATTCCACGCATCACGTACATTGACTTAGGGTGCAATTATGTGCAGAAACTTTGGTCCGCTAAGCAGACATCCATTCAAGCATGCAGTTGGTGTGTCAAAGAATCACAAGTTCAATGATGCTTGTACGCAATAGCCACTAACCAAGAAGGCACCCAGTGGCTGACCGCTAACTTTGATAGCAACACTTTATGCATGGAACCATCTGAGGGCCTTGTATGTGCCTATATGGAAAGCATGGAAAAATTTGAAAAAGTCCATCAACAAGTCTCCACTATTAATGACAGTGATGATTGGGCAAGCTACAGATCCCTGATAGTTTTAAATAGGAGCCCTTGGAACTAAAAACCTTACTGGCCAATATGGAGTATGCATTTTTGTAGAATGGTAAGCCAATAATCATCAATGTCTCTCTTACTCCTGAGCAAAAGAAGAAATTGCTAAAAATGGTAAACAAATGGATAGCTGATTTTACATGGTCATATCATGAATTGATGGGAGTTGACCCTAGGGTATGCCAGCATCCAATCTATATTGACTCCTCCATGAAGCCACGATGACAACCACAAAGATGGTTGAACCCCAAACTAAAGCAAGTTGTCAAGGATGAAATTGAAAAATTGTTGAAAATGGGGTTCATCTATTCCATTGCAGATAGTGAATGAGTCAGCCCACTCATTATTATGCCAAATAAGGGTGGCAAATGGAGGGTCTGTATAGATTTTCGACTACTAAACATGATGACCTTCAAGGATCACTTCCCACTTCCATTTGTGGATCAAGTGTTGGATACTATTGTGGGGCATTGTTACTGTAGCTTTTTGGATGGTTATAGTGACTATAACCAAATCCAAATTGCACCTGAAGGCTAGGCCAAGACAACATTTACAAGTCCCTGGGGGACTTTTGCATATAAGAAGATGCCCTTTGGCCTGTGCAATGCACCTACAAGCTTCCAACGCCTTGTCCTCAGCATCTTTCAGCAACAAATTGGAAATGGGGTAGAAGTCTTCATGGATGACTTCTCTACCTATGGAGTAACATTTGAATAAGCCTTGGATTGCCTTAAGCAAGTTTTAAAAAGATGTGTGGAAACAAATTTACCGCTCAACTGGAAAAAGAGCCACTTCATGGTCCAAGAGGGCATTGTTTTGGGGTGCCACATTTCACAAGCAGGGATTGGTGTAGATCCTGAGAAAATCATAATCATCCAAGGAATCACCAATCAACCAGGTACTGTAAAAGATGTTCAGTCATTCCTTGGCCACACTGGTTATTATCGACACTTCATCAAGAATTTCTCGAAGATCACCAAGCCATTGGTGGAACTCACAAAGAAAGACGCTCCATTTGTCTGGACCAGGGAATGTGAATTCACATTCCCAAACACTCAAACAGAAACTCATAGAAACTCTAATTGTACAAGCACCCAACTGGTCTAGACCTTTTCATATCATGATGGATGTGTCTAATTATGCATTGGGAGTTGTGCTCACATAGACTAGAGACACCCATATTATATCCACTATGCAAGTCAAAGCATTATGGGTGCTCAACTCAACTACACCACCATCGAAAAGGAATTAATGGCGATGGTGTTTACCTTGGAAACATTCTGATGCTATGTGCTCAGGTACAAGGTGTTTGTACATACTGACCATAGTGCCATTTGGTTCATGATGAATAAACCAACGGTGAGCCCCTGTATCATACGATGACTTGTGATCCTTCAGAAATTTAACCTTACTATGGTAGATAGGAAGGGAACTGAGAATGTGGTTGCTGATCACTTATCTCGATTACAATGGGATGGTGTAGAGGAGGAGGAGCCACTCTCTGATCAATTTCCAAATGAACTCCTCTTTGCTGCAGTAATCAATAAGGAGATGCCCATAAGATCAACTTGGTTCAACAACATCTTCACCTATCTCTCAACACAAGAATTAACAAAAGAGTGGGATCATCAAAAGAAGTAGCAGTTTCTTCACAAGGCTAGGCACTTCATGGAAATCAACGGACACCTTTACAAGGTGCATGCAGATGGCTTAGTTCGATGGTGTGTCCTTGATGTGGATACACTACGCATCCTCTAGGATGCTCATGAAGGCCCTTGTGGGGGCCAGTATGTTGGATGACACATGACCATTAGGATCCTGCTTAGAGGATATTACTAGCCCATACTCTTCAATGATGTGCAATGGTTCACCCGCTCCTGTGAATGATTTTAGAGAGATGGTGGGATAATAGTACAAATGGAGGGACCCCAATAGTGGATCTAGCCACTAGAAGCCTTCAATATTTGGGGCATTAACTTCATGGGTTCCATCACACCCATGTCCAATGGGAAGGTGTACATCATCATCGTTGTAGACTAATGTACTAAGTGGGCAGAGGCGGCAGCCATCACCGATTGTTCCTTAAATATAGCCGCATAGTTTGTCCAACAGAAAATCGTGAACAAGTTTGGGATGCCACGTGCACTCATTTCAGACAACAGAACTCATTTCACGGGCATTATTTTTCTCGTAAACTTATGCAACACTTGGGGGTAAAACATAAATTTACAACACATTATCACTCCCAAGCCAATGGGCAAGCTGAAGTCACCAATAGGAAGATTACCAAGATCCTAACTAGGACCATTAGCAAATATAGGAGGGATTGGAGCACAAAACTTAACGATGCCCTCTAGGCCTATCGCTCCACGTGGAAACTTCCTATAGGCTACTCTTCTTATGAGTTAGTGTACGGGAAACTACCAAAACTTCTAGTTCAGGCAAAACTCTGAACACTATCTACTACCAGTGACTTGGGTCTTGACTTATCACTAGCATAATGAGAATGACTCATCAACTTGAATGTGCTAGATGAGAATCAACTAATAGCCCTATCATCAAATGAGATACACAAGGCCTATAATAAAAAACGTCATGATTTGAAAGGTAACATTTCGATGTGGAGATAAGGTACTCTACTAAAACCCCACACATGTACCGCAACGTACTAAGTTTCAAACACTGTGGGAGGGACCTTATACTGTTTCTGAAACCTTTCCGTCCGGGGCCTTGCTTATACACAAACTTAAGGATCCCATGAAAACACAGTTAGTTAATATGCAATAATTAAAACCCTTCCATGAACTCCAACAAACCAATGCCACTACCCTCTCATCACACAACCAACCTTGTTCCATTTTTTGGATCTCCTCCTCTCAACTTAGTCATGGGGGAGATCACCTTCCATGCTAACCAATTCTACTAGCTCCTCAATTGTTTTTGCAAATTTTTGTTTTACACCTTTTTATTTTACAACATCATTCGTACATTTTCCATTCTTGCTTACTTTTTCTTTCTTTATTTACATATCTATTTATTTGTTTATATAAATATATATATATATATATATATGTATGTATGTATGTATGTGCTTATCTTTCAGTTGTTTTATACTTTTCATTAATAAGTCGTCTTATTGTCACAGGATGTATTGGTGCAGTTATTTCTCTTTGCGATGGGTTGCATGATATGGTCCACCTATTATATCTAGCTCCCACCTTCGCATTGTTATTCTACGCAATCATGTTAAACTCTCATTTCATGTAATAGGCAGTGAGGCCACGTCATCTGCCCTTCCACCTACTCCATGATTTTCCTTCTCTTGGAAACATGCAATCCCTTTCAATTAAAAAAAATTTAATTAATTCATGACTTGTGTAGTTCTAGACTTGAGAAGGATCCAACGATTTGAATAGGGTGTGACTTAAAAGGGAATGCAACATTCTTTGCACTTTTCTATTCCCTTGCATGCAAGTGTGTGTCCTCACGGACTTCTTACCACTTCATATCCTCTCCTAACTAGAAGTTACATGGTAATTTTTCCTTGCTTGGTGTGGTCCTCATCACTCAAAAAACATGATGAGGATTCAAAGCACACCCCTTGGCCAAATGCATGTGAAAATGCATGGGTCTTTGTATGGTGTGGTTCCTAGAAAAAAAAACACATGGGAATTCAAAGCACACCCCTTAGACCGCCTCTAATGGGCTACAAGCACTAGTTATGGGACTTGCTTTTTCTTCTTTTAACTCAGTGCCTTTTTCACTTCCTCTCGCTCACTCATGTTCAAGTGGTGGTTGTTTGTGGGAGCATTCTTGTACCCCAAGGGGATGGACTAGTCTTCGAATGTTGATGCGATGTCACTGAACGTGATTGGTTTTGGGTCTAGACTAAGGATGGATCCTACCAGGTCACTTAATTACACACTTCACAAGGGATTTCTGTGACCAATATTACGAATTCCATCTCACTCCCTCTTCTCTTCATCATTTGCTTCCCATAATTCACCTCACTGCTAGTTCTATGTCTTGAATGTCTATGGTGCTCTGCTAGAACTTCTAATTCTTCGGTTGGTTCTCATGGATTTGGGTATTAACTCGTGGTCATCATTAATTAACTACGGGGCCCACGGACTCTTATGTTGACGTTATGCAAGGGCTACTGAGGCTACTGCCTGCTTTGGGGAGGACCCACTTGCATATTCTTTGGTTTCGTTTGTTAATCTCCTATCCACTTGATATGGTTGGTTGATCATTTCTGTGCTAACCATCGCACGGTCCCTCATCCGCAAAGTTCCATCCTGTTATATTCTCCTCATTTCGACTCTTTTAGTTACAATCTTTCTTCCTCTTTCACTCATACTATTCTCTGGTCTCTACAACCTCGAATCACCCCCATGTTGTGCTCCAAGTCACAACTTTGAACTTTTTCTTTAATGGTCAACACAGGTCAACATTCGCAGCACAACTGCATCAACTAGGCCTCGTATATGCATCCCCCTACATTTACGCAGCCTTGTTTACGTAACCCTGTCGATGCATGGAAAAAATACTATATATATGCCCATTGCGCCTTTCGAATTTTTCCATTTGTGCACACAACTAGGGGAGTTTTTCCATTTTTTTGCATCGCGTCTTCTTTCCATGCACCTACTTTTCCTACCACATGTCCTAATCTCCCCATCTTTTTCCTCTTTCTCAACCGGAGGTATGCTCTTCATCGTGGGGGGCGGGGGGGGGGGGGGGGGGGGGGTGGGGTGTTGTGAGGTCTATAATTATTATTATATCTTACAAATACTTAACACCTCTTATGGAACAAACAAGAAAAAATAAAAACAACACTATAAATTGCAACTCATGTCTTATTGTTTTTTCTAACCCCTCAACTATACTCTAAGAAACCTAATAGGATGCACATGCCAGTGTCATCGCTTGGTCAAAATGAGAGGGTGTATGATTGTCATTTTGAGCAACCTATACACATTTTAATTCATGGTTATGTTGTGACTACAAATGGCACAACCAAGGCATCCAAGGGGAGAAGGACCGTCCCAACCAAGGGACAAGTGACTGAGAACGGGAAGAGGTTAACGTGGACAACCTCTAGAGCATGTGAAGGGCTCACACACAACTAGCCCCCTCTGCAAAGAACCTGACATGGAATCTGTTCATCAAATTATTAAAGTGGATGTCCCTGGCGAACAATCATAAAGGGATGAGACTCCTGTGGTAGCGCCACAGCTTAAGGTCATCTTGACCCAAGTTTGTATTGATGCTATCAAGCTGAGGGAGTTGCAACGAATGATCCTTCAGGAGTTAAACTTCGGTCTGTTTCTAGAGAATGCACCAAAAGAAGTCAAAAACCAATTGCAAAATTCTCCTATGTGGCCAATAATCATAACCAGTGGTGAATGGTACCTAGGAGAAACTTACCTCTTATCGATGAATCAACAACCAGGGTCTAGAGTAAGAATCAAAGACATTCATGTATCTTACTCTGTCGAAGTAATTACATAAGCTCTAGGGTTGCTAGAGACCGGAGCTGATGTGGCAGAGATCCCCAAAAAAGTAGACCTCAAGGTAAAAGGGGAGTGGATTAGACGGTGCTATGGGATAGAACGCAAGGAGTTGGCACCCTAACTACCTTAGACAGGGTTTATTCAAAAATCATGTCTTACCACTTGAATCCAATGGTAAGACCTAGCAAGATCACTGCCTTCTCTACTCGTGCATGTGCTGCTCTAAGCAGAACGTTCCCCATCAACCTTCCACAGTTGCTCTTCCTAGAGATTGAAAAGAGATTTGCTGAAAACAAACGTGGAAGGCGAGCTCTACCCTTTTCCTACCTAATTAAAAAATTATGCAAACAGGCAGGGATAGCATGATATGCTAATGACACACTTCGTCATGCCCCAATTGCCTCGTGGTAGGAGATGATGAAGGACAAGACTCTGGCCATAACACAACTCAGGAAAGAGCAGGAACCACCTCCACCGCCTACGCAAACAACAAGGTCAAGCTTGTAGATAATTACAGAACACATACATGAGATTCGACAATTTCTCTTGAACCAACAAGAGCCATTAGTAGGAATTGGTGAAGGAGAAGACCCTTCAGTCTATTACCCTACGATGAGCCATCTTGAACAAGTGGCTCAATCAAAGCAAGGCCGATGTTTTCTATCGCTTGAAAGCAAGTGCCTACTAGAATTAATCCCAGTGTCCAAGAAGTAATGGTGTCCACCCAACAGTTTTTTCCTAAAATTTTAGGAAATGCCGCTACTTTTTTGATGTGTTTGGAGGATGGGGAGAGGGTGATTTTCCTAGTAATGCAACACTAGGGATAAGAAGTTGTGGTTGAAGTGGTTGCTGACACAATTTCTATGGTCCTTAATGCACTTACAGTACCTGTACTGGATGTACATGGACTTAGAGATGTACAAACGTTCACAGGAACTTCACGTAGCAGAATCAATGCATCCCAACATGAAGATTTGTTAGACCAACTAGTGGGAACTAGGTAACCGCTTCTGGATGTCTTTGATCTTCCGGATAACATTACTGCAACCTAGTCAAAGCTACTCTTAGCAATGGGCAAGTGCTTTATTTTGGAGGAGCAACTTGAAGCAGCACAAGCTGATCATCAACGCTTGATGGTGGAAGTTGCTCAATTAAGGGTCCAACTTGCTAATTTAGCTCTCCTCAATCGTGAACTCACTAGGGATGATGTTTTTGAACAACTTCAAACAGTTGAGGCTGAGTGAGAGTCGACAATCTTTGACAAGTCCTTAACAGACTCTCATGCTTACCATCTAAACAAGAACTTGGTAGAGGTTCGTTGAGAGAATGTCAGGCTAACCGTAGAAGTTCACCACCTACGCAATGTTGGTGCTGAGAAAAAACACATGAAAGACTTCATCCATCAACAACAGGAGGAGCTAGCTAGGGTAAACACTGATGTGAGGAGATTGGCAACTAAAAATCATAATCTGTCTATGGAGGAAGTTCAAGCCTTGCAAAAAAATTAATAATTGAAATTTTTGCATGGAAAAATGAGGCCCTTAAGTTTGAACTAGTAAAAAATCACTATAGGGACCAAGTGGGATTGCAAAAAGAAGTAAATGAAATAGAGATTTAAGTTGCAAAGTCTAAAATGAACCAAGCACTCCAGTAGCTCCAAGAAGAAGGCGAGGTGTGGTGGCCCATCTTCGATGGCTTGAACACCTACAACCAAGCTGAGATTCACCTCAAAGAGTTGCAAATTGAAGAAATGATAGAATACATGGAGTTAGCCAATCTCTGTTATGGAAACCTAACTATCCTAACAGCTGGAAGGCCACGGTTTGACCTGGAAAAGCAAGTGGCCACCTCGTATTCTTTATACGAGGGTGAGTTCCAAAATCATAAAGAGACAAAAAAAAGTTAAAAATAGCAAATGCAGAGCTCAAAGTTCTCTGCACCCATTTTGAAAGATAACGTGTGGTTGCAAAAAAATTTGCCCAACAAATGAATGACTACCAATAGCTATAGACATCAATCCGAGTGTTTGATATTGAACGAAAATAATTTGCTACTTGGTTTGTCAATTTGAAGGTACTCTTTCCTGCACTTCCATGTCCTTTGGATGTTCCTATTCTAGCAAACATTACTGAAGTTGCCTGGATAGTGAATGATCCTAGAAGCAAAGAAGATAAAATGAGGACATTGTTGGAGGATTTCGATTACCTCCGAAAGTTGCAGCTGCTGCAGGGCAACTGTCATCATCGCCACAATAGCCACATGCACCAGAAGCTGGCAAAGGCTCGTTAGAACCACCGCCACCAAGGATGGTATGACCTTCTCCAGCAACTTTAGCATTTTTCGGCAGGGTGTTCAATTTTTTCTCTGAACATCACAATTTTGTAATTTATTTTTTCTGTACACCTGAGCACTTGGTATGTCAATAGAGATAGTATTTATGTAGATGTGTTTCATCGTGTATGCTATAATAACTTCATACCTTCTAAATTGTAATAAACACGAGGACGAGTTTCCATAGAGTTGTGGGGGTATGATGAAGTGTTCAGTCGATACATTGACTGGGCCACGTTAACGGAGCCCCATTGACGTGGCCACGATGATGTGACCCCGTCGATGTATNGATTCTATGGACCAATACTAGCTTTTTGCTTCCTTGATTAGTGTCCANAATTCTATGGACCAATACTAGCTTTTTGCTTCCTTGATTAGTGTCCATGAAAACAACTTGAGTTTTTGCCACTCGTTTTCTATATTTTTCAAGGCACATGCATCGTGAAATGCTTGCAAATGATTTTGAGGATTAGCATTGTATCCCCCTTCAAATCGTGGGATATTGTTCATGTCCAATCTTGTGATCCTGCTATCTTTTTGGTGCCTTGTTGGGATTCTAATAGCCTCAGTTGTATCTAGCATACTTCACGTAGTGAGTAGGGGTTCATCGTGATCATGTTGTCTATGGCATTTATGATGCCTATGTGGTTTCCTACTCTCCCTCCTTTCACGGTGTGTTTCTCTAGAATGCCCTCATCCCCTTTCTCTACTTTTTTATCTATTATTCCTATTTCGCCTACCATTATCCTTAGGGTCTTTTCCTTTGTGACTATATTTTGATCCTGAAGGAGAGGGGGAAGGAGATGATGAAGGTGAAGAGGAAGGAGGACCGTCACCATGATGGTGCTTGCTACCTTCTCTTCAGTGGTCACAGCCTCGATCGTGGTTACAATCAAAATGTCCATCTTTTTCATGTATTTGTGTTCCTTTTTCAAACCCTTTGTGTCCGTTGGTATCAAAATCTGGGTTATAGATAGTTGAATGAAGATTTTGATACACAATCCCTTGACCGAAGTCAACGGGAGGAACATCATTTTGTGGANTATTTTGATACACAATCCCTTGACCGAAGTCAACGGGAGGAACATCATTTTGTGGAAAACCTCCTGAGGCAAGTTCACCACCCTCATTTTCACTTATGACATACAGAACGTCCTGAGACCACTTCCCCTTCATAGATTTATGATGTCTCTCCTGTTGTAAGTCCCTTTGACATTGTGTCTTTGTGGGTTGATACTCTCTCTCGAGTCATGTTCATGCACAATGTACTCTCTGCTTGTAAGTGCTGCGTACCAATTCATGTGAGAGCACAAAGAAGCATGCTTGGGACTGAACGATCAGGAGGTAACACTATGTTACCTTCTAAATCACGCTAATGTAGTTGTTCATCCTAGTGAAGGATAAAGATGAAGTTTGGTATATACTCATTAGGATGAACGTATACCACACGAAACTACTGGGGAACTGGTGGGTCATCATGTGTACTACACCTCCGATTGTTCGTTATGTCAAACCTAGGCAATGAAACACTCTCATAAGAAGAAAGAGACATGATTAATTCTACAGTGTGCGACACTTTTCTCTTTTCTTTTCTAATAATTTTAAGATAACCAACCCTAAGGGTTTGTTCCAATGATGGGAAGATTCCTAAGTTCTAATTAGTGCATAAACAATAAAGTCCCTGGTAATGGCGCCAATGATGAGCGGCAAGGTATCCCTACGCTCAACCGTATGAATACAAGCATTACGCATGATTTGGTTGAACTCCAAGGACTAAGTGCTTATGCGCCTTCACAAAACAAGGATGGGTTAGGCGATCGTTGTCTTTCCAAGCTTACTCATATGGCACAATTGTATGGTTAAGTAAACTTAAGGTATATGATTTTTATGCTTTTTATGTTTTATGTCCTGGTGCTAAAGAGGGAAGAAGTGAATTAATTGAATAACTAATTTAAATTAACTAACCAGCTAGGTCCTAACTAGTCCTAACACCAACATTTGTTCCCACTTTCCGTACACATCCTGAACTAGTGCAACACTACTGAGATTACCAAATGCTAATCGTTACTGGGTTACCAAGTATTCCACGCATGCTTGAAGTGGTCGTACTGAGTGTGCTTACTTGTGAAAATTAGCAAATCAATAAAAGCAACATTAATTAACTNCTAATTTTCACAAGTAAGCACACTCAGTACGACCACTTCAAGCATGCGTGGAATACTTGGTAACCCAGTAACGATTAGCATTTGGTAATCTCAGTAGTGTTGCACTAGTTCAGGATGTGTACGGAAAGTGGGAACAAATGTTGGTGTTAGGACTAGTTAGGACCTAGCTGATTAGTTAATTTAAATTAGTTATTCAATTAATTCACTTCTTCCCTCTTTAGCACCAGGACATAAAACATAAAAAGCATAAAAATCATATACCTTAAGTTTACTTAACCATACAATTGTGCCATATGAGTAAGCTTGGAAAGACAACGATCGCCTAACCCATCCTTGTTTTGTGAAGGCGCATAAGCACTTAGTCCTTGGAGTTCAACNGTGGAGTGCAAGTTCTAGTTTTGACCTTTATCATCGAAGTCAAAGAGAAGAGTTTCATTGAATGGAAAATCCCCAGAGAAGGGTTCCCCACTAGCTTGTTGGTACAACAAGAATGGAGAATTGTTAAGTCCTTTTCCCTTCAAGAATTCATAGTGCTACTCTAGCCACCAATCCTACAGACATTGTACTTCAGTGGGATGGTAATCCCTAGCATCAGTATCTTCCATAATATATTTTCCATGGTAGTCTTGAAGACCACATCATGTAAGCAGTTGATAGAGCATTGCAAGAGCAACACGATCGGGTGGCAACATAATGTTGCCCTCCATGTCACACCACTACAGTTGTTTATCCTAGTGTAGGATGAAGGTGAGGTTTGGTACATACTCATCAGGATGAGTATATATAATTTGATACTGTTGAGGCTTTGGTAGATTAACTCTATTGACCTTGGGTGGAGAATCACTCCATTGAGAAGAAGAAATTTTTAGTTAGTGAATAAAAATCACAGAGTGCTCTGATAAGTGTTGTAGTAATGGTAAAATAGGATATGACTCGAAGGTTCATTCCAACGATTTAAATACTTTTCACTAGGTTTTAGATAGCACACAAAACAACAAAAAGGTCCCTAGCAATGACGTCAATGATGAGTGACGAGGTACCCCTACGTCCAACCATATGAATTACTAAGGTGTTATGCGCGATCCGGTAGAATTCTGTGGACCTATAGTTATCTAATACACTAGCTCTTCTAGGAAGTGAAATGGGCATTGAGAACATTCGTTGTCTTTCCAATTACACTTGTGAGGTTCAAGGATATGGTTTAAGTGTAATTGAAGTATATGATTTTTTTCTCATTTTATGTTTTATAGATGTAATCACCTACAACAAGAATGAAAGGTAAAGTAATTGAAGATCTAATTCATCTATTGCCTAGTTAGCTTAGCACAAGCAACCGCCCCACTTTCCTGGACACATCCTGAACACATATAGCACTGCTAGGCTACCAAACGTTAAGCGTTGCTAGATTACCAAGTACTATATGAATGCTCAAAGTGGTCGTGCTCGTGTTCATTAACAACTAGAAATAAATTGCTTAATTCCAATACATTAAAGTAAAGGGCAAGAAAGTAAAATGCATTAAAGAAAATATTAATCTATTCTTAGTGCTGCAAGGATTGTCAAAAGAGTTCATTTTATTCCTATCACATTGCTGTGCTTAGGTACATTAGTGCTCAAACAAAGAACTGTACACACTTAGACTCCTTCTACAGGCACTCAGAAAATATTCTAATTCTGAAAAAAAGAAATGGCAAGAGCTTTGCTACTCTGCTTAAAAACTAAATTGAAAACTGATTCAAAACGGAAGCCCAAGCATGGTGTTTATAGACCCAGTGTAGATGCTTTGATGTCACTTACATGACGTCAATACGATGGTTCATCAATAGCTAATCTTACATCACAATATGTGTTCATTCAAACGTTGTATTACCTACTTCATAATCAAAATTTTGATTTGTAATTAAATGATGTAATGCAAAAGCATGACATTTAGATCATTGAGGCCAAGTGTTATTCTTGTTTTTTTCTGCTTGTTGAGCTAAATAATAGCATGCCCTAAATATAAGGTCTTTTATACATAAGCATGCAATGTTGAGCATTCATAAGTGAACTCTTGATTTTAATGTCCACTCTTAAGAATATTCTAAAGTTCCATGTTTTGTCAAGTTATTTAATCTTTCATGAATTTTGTAAAGAGGTGAGAAGGAAATTATTAGTCTTCTTCATCCCATTAAGTATATATAATCTATTTCTACACCATTTGGTTTTCATAGATTTTTTTTTTTTTGGGTTGAAATCATTCTTTTTAACTGTGAAAACAAATTGGTATTATAAGTAGATAGAAATACTTACATTTAACTAGTTACATATATAATCTTTGTTATAATTTTTGTCATCATGAAGAACATTTCTTTAATGTTTGTCCTTTTTTTTTTCTTTTTTTTTTTACTTAAAAAAAGATGTTGAGAAAAAGAAAAAAGCATGTTGAAGCGAAGAATAGAAAAACCAATCTAAAGGATATTACATATTATGATCTTCCTAATTCTTGTATTGTCATGAATGACATTTGTTTAATGTTTGTCCCTTTTTTGCTAAAAAAAATGATGTCTAGAGAAAAAAAACATGTTGAAGCTTAGAATAAAAAAAAAAAAAGTTGAAGCTAAATAAATGAATATTCAAGATAATGTCAATGATAAGGTAGATTAAATGGCAATAAAGAAACTAGTAAAGACAAAAACTTCTATGATTAGTTTTACTTTTACTACATGAAGTATTGATTAGTTTGGACAAATAGCAGACAAGGAAAATTTTTCCTTATGTAAGAAGATTATTATCTACCCAAAGATGAAATATTTTGTTGACAAGTGGGATTTAGAAGATGCCAAAAAAACCTGACAAAAGATCAATTGTAACAAACATTGTATATCAGCATTTACTTTTGTACCTTCCTCTCCTACAAAAGTTGGTATTTCACCATAGGTTGCCATTGCCACATCAAATCCTTTAGCTATTTTAAGTTTGAGCATATATATAAAAAATTAATATAAATGTTGTTAAGACAAAGATCATACTCCCTTCTACCAATTAATTTTCCTCTTTGTTTTCTCAAAGCATTTATTATAAGATTTTTTATCAAAGTAAACATTCCTAAAATTGGAAAGTTATTCATTTCTATGTTATTTATGGGGTTTTCTACTCAATGATTAAGCATGTGATGGACCCTAATTTCTTTTTTGCTTATTATTAATATTTCTTGGGTGTCCAAAAAACCCTCACCCTCACTTTTTGTATTTCTTTATAATTTTTCAAACATATCATGCTAGCTATATGACTTCAAGTATATTATCAAATTGTTTTTGATTCCCATGTTTCTAATAATGCATTTGATGGCTCAATTATCATGATTGATAGTTGTAAGAAAGCAACATCTCCCATAATTTAATTTCATTTTTTTCAGCATATGCAAATCTTTACCTAACTTAATTTCAATTATTCTTGATAATCAACCTATTTTGTCTACTTCCTTTCTTTGCATTTGAAAATGTCTTCAACCACTTGTTCACTACTCTATTTAGAAGCTTCATTGTGCAGTTATTTTCCAGCAACAAAAGCATAACTATGACCTATCTTCAAAAGTCAAATATTAATTTAATTTTGGTTTGCGGACTCTCTTCAAAAGTCAAATATTAATTTAATTTTGGTTTGCAGACTCTCTTCAAAAGTCAAATATTAATTTAATTTTGGTTTGTAGACTCATTAATAAGAATCTTTCAACATTTTTTGCTATTTATTTTTTATTTTTAATTGATGTATTCTTTTGTGTCTAGCAAGTGTTTTCTTTTAAGAAATCCTTTAATAAGAAATGAAAAACCACAAGGATACTTTTAAATAAGGGCAAGGCATAATCCTTTTCATCCTATAGGAGAGGTTTTTCAAGATTGGTTGTAAGGATAAAAACCTGAAAATGCATCCTCAAAACTTTTGAATTTTTTCTTTAAGACTCTTTCTTCAATGAACTAATGTAGTTTAAATTTTTTTAATACTATTACTTTTTTTTTTTGAGATAATGGGTATTTTTTTTTCCGTGATTGAGTTGTTTTTTGCTTATTAAAAAATATATGTTTACTACTTTTTATCTACAGTTGATGTGATCATGCCATAATTTCTGCTTTGCCTAGAACTTGGATAACAAATTCATGTTGCACTTTGTAAAGTAGCCAATTTAGAGTGAGATCCATATGTACAAATGAACTCTTTACATGCAAGATTTCTGTAGCCCAGTACACAAAATGCCCTAGATCAAGTACCCCGGAAAATTGCTGTTTTCTTCTGATTGCATTTTTGTCAGACCAAGCGATCTGAATAATTGCTCATGACAGCAATTTTAATGTTGAGTGTTACTGAACTTTGGAGCCTTTTAAATAATTGTTGGAAGCAAATTCAAAACCTGTGTTAAGATATGAACGGACATTACTGACTGAAGAAAGCATCAGGTCATATATACTTCCAAACTTGCATTCTTGAAAGCATGACAAATTGGGCATGCTTCCAAATTTCCCTCACAGTCCCTGCAAAGACAAAGATGCCTACAAGGTAGCAATAAAATTGACACAGCCTTTATGTGGCAGACCTTGCATATTAAAGAATCTCTGGCATTTTTACATGACCTATCAGAATTAGGATCCACAAATCCTGATTCAGCGTCATCTGCCTCATTGTCACCAAACCCTTCTTTGCTCTGCTCCCTGCATTGTGCAACAGCATGCTGAAGGTTGCTTTTTAAAGCTGAAGCCATCACTTCATGATTTCTTGCCCTTGTTTGCCAGACATGAGTTTCTACCTTCAACTGTTGCACTTTCTCCTCTAACTCCAAATTTTTCCCATTCATCCTTTCTATCTCGAGCTCTTTTTGTCTGAGGCACTTCGAAGCACTTTCTTCTACAATTGATAGAAATGAACTCAGAAACATCTGTTTCTTCTCCAGGAGAGACTGCCTGAGTTGCTCCTCCTATCAATAGCAACAGGACATTAGAAAAAACTGCTTTAAAGAATCCCAATCTACCAGAACATCAAATTAATATAAATTAATATTACCTTAGAGAATTCTACCATTATGTTATTGAACATACAAATATGGGTAAATTTATTACTTAGACAAACTTAACTCTTGGCTGTTTAGTTACTGTGTTTGCATTTCACACTTGCATGTAAAAATTATTTCTAAAAATGCCTAACTACATGGATGCTAGAACTTGACAATTCACATGTTGATATTGTTAATGATCATTCATGGTAAGAAGTAAATCAAAAGAAATTTGCTGCAAACCTGAATCCTTAAGAACTGATTCATTTCGTCTTTCTCCTGCTGTAATTTGGCTCTTAAATCTTCTGAGATAGAGGATAATACGGAGGCACTATCATTGATTGGAGAACTTGTCCTCAAAGATATCCCATGGTCTTCCTTAAAAGCTAACCTTAATCCCGTTGAAACTGGCCCATGCGTATGTTGGTTGGCATCTGAAAGGGTTACTGGACATGGCCACTTAGACTGCACAGAAAAAGAATCTGCAGCTTTTTGTGCTTTCTTTGTGGGTTTTTGCTCATAAGGAGCATGAAAACCTATTGTGTTTCCGGGAAGGCCATGCTGAACTGGAAATGCATTTGGAACTGTAAGAAACACAAAGGTAGCAATATCAGGAAAAGAACTTGTACAAGCGGCTATGAATTTATTAAATTTGATGAAAACATGAATCCACATGCCTGGAGTAAAATAAAGAGGATGCATTGGCAACCCAACTGTCTGGTATTCGTTAATTTGAGGTTCTGAACTAACACCAAGTCCAACAAAACTTTTGTAATCAACAAGCTGACCATTCCTGTTGGCACAAGGAAATTTATTTAAAAAAATCTGTCCAGCAAGATCCATCTACAAACATCCTCAAGGTCCGTAGCAACTTTGAAGAATTGAATCAAAAACAAATAAGCTTGGGAACAACGAAACGTGAGATAAAAGAGTAAGAATACAAATATAATGCATGCATTTAGATGATCCCTGATCCCTGATTGCAAAGAAATATCACGGAATACAGGCCATGGCTGTGATCAATGAAAATTTTTTTAAAGAAAAACTGCTACTGCTGCCGCCGCTGTTCATCTATATTGCCCTCTGTTATGAAAATCCAAAGGCATTACACAGGATGAATGAATGACCCTAAGAAAGAGCCAACTTGAACAAAGGATCATCACCCGGAGCCCAATGGTTATCCCACCAGGGTCATGAGAGGGTCAGCGGATGAGTGAAAGCTAGGAAAAATAAAGATTAGCATGGAATGCTCATGCAATGGAACAATAGAACACATAAACTTGAATAAGATGCATGAGATCTACATAAGATGCTGAGGACAATGTTTGTGCAAAAAAATCATTATAGGATGGAGGCACTTTGACTTTAAATCTAAAATTGCAGAAAGTTATGGATTCTCCCTAGGAGTCTGCCGATGTGAGGATTAATGCCTCAATACAACCAAAAAAAAAAAAAACAGGTCTTATCAAAATCAATGAAACACAAAACACAGGATCTGACTGGCACTTCAGTTCTAGGAAGCCAAAGCTATTCTACAACTGCCAAGAATAGCCAGAAACAAATGTCGATGTTCATACAATTTCTGACATTTAAAAGTTGCAGCGTCAAGCGTAAAAGATCAAATGAGGCAGAAAAATGTAAAACAAATTCCCATATCAGTAAGCCGGTTGCTCAAGCTTTATCATAGAAAGTCTGACTGGCATCTAAGTCATAGGAAGCCGAAGGCCCTATACTCTACTTGCTAAAGCATGTTAGCAGGGATCCAGGAATTCTGAATGCATATTAGTTGGCCAATGCCTTTTCTAAGAAAATGTGTTTTGCAGAAATTTCAAAGTTACGTGATGACTTTGAAAAATGTGCAGTTGCATAGCCTCCTAAGTCAAAAGATTCCCAAAACTTTACACTGGACTACTCGGTTAAGATTATAAGAATGGCCTTTGCACTAGGTCAAATTTTAGAAACCTCTGGATTTATACCGAACAACCTTGGGAAAATAATAAATTTTATTAAAATGGCATGTTTAAGGAATGATGGATTAAGGGTGACCCCAATGGTTTGGCGTACAGCTCATCTGCTAATTATGACGCTTATGCAGGAATTAATAGCAGCATAATAATCTGTAACGTGTTATGACAGACTGAAGAAAGCCACATTGCAAAAAATTTAGTACCTACAGATGCCCCAGGTCGTCCTAGGCTGTCAAGTCCAATATATGTTTCTGGATTTTACAGGAACTATAACAGGAATAACAATTTTTGTGCACAGAAAATACCAACACAAGGATTGGCCCAAGTGCGATCAAGCAAGCATACAAGAAAAATAAGCCTTAATTAAGACTAGTGAAACCCACGTTAGAATTTCTACCTAGAATCCAAGTCATAGGAAGCTCAACTTATTTGAGAGTGCATAGAAGTGTAATTTTGGAATCCAATTATTCTTTATTTGAACAGTGCCGATGCAAGTAAGATACCAACTACTGTATGGAGGAAACTCAACATTGATTTGAGTGTTGCAGGGTAAAGCCTTAAAAATCTCGTGTAACTAAGAATAAAGGGGGAGATATACATAAATGACAATAAAGTATTTCATCTGCCAACATCACGATTAAAATCTGGCTTGACATAAGAGCAATTGGAATTTCAAACTATTGATGGGGTACCAAGAGAGCATGTTATCAAGGATTCAAGCATTCTTCCTCAGTTATCAGTTGCTTTATATGCGTTTTAACATAATATATGCTACTTTTGACAAGGTTATAGTGTAAAGCTGTGAAGATCTCATATAACAGAAGGACATTCCTTAATCCACCAGAATGGCAAACAATTTGAACGTAAGACAATCGAGACCCTCAGGTACTTGAGCATCAAAATAGGTGCCAGTCAATGAGATTGCAGGCAATTTACCTAAGGTATTGGAGATCATCGATGGAACAAGAAACAAAAATCCTCAAATTAACGTTAATTTGTAACCTATTTGTACTTCAAACATCAGCTTATCAACCCACCCATGTCCTGAAACCCCTTTGGCATCAACCATGAAATAAATCCAACGCTGAAACAAAATGGGCAATGAAAAAACCAACCTTGATTTGAAATCAGAGGCGATGACATTGGCGGGATACTGAGCATGCACGGCCATTGCCCTCCTCTGGTTCCTCCTGCTGGGCTGCCCTGAAATATCCAGCCTCTCAGGAAATCTCCTCTCCTAAAAAACAAAAACCCACTACCCACCCACCAATCCGGCTCTGCACAAACAAACACTACACCAAACTCTCTGCAATCTGATCAACCAAGAATCACTTCTCCTCACACAAGCTCTTGTGCTTGATTCACCAAACCACTGCAACCAACAAAACCAGCAGCAGCACCAACAAAAAGAAAAAACTTTCAATTTCAACTTCAACTTCAGAATCCCTCAATCCGTTCTAGGGTTTGCCGCAGAAAGCATAGAGATCGGCAGTCAGAGCGATTTAATCCATGGCGGAGCAAACTAATTCGGACCCAAATCGGAGCTGGCCCCCCAAAACACGACCCAGGACTACGACGAAGACGTAACAACTATGGCATCATCATCAGTCCCCATCTGCCTGGAATTCCTGCTGCTCAACTCCAATTCCAATTTGTTCTCTGCAAAATGCCATCGTCGTCCTCCTCCTCAATCTCTTCCTTCTCCTCCGCACCAATATCGTCGCCCAAACTCAACAAAGACACGCCAAATTTGGTGCAGAGCGAGCCCACCCACCCATGAATGAGATTCCCCAATTCTGGTTCCAACCCACAAAACAAAAACAGATATAAAATAAACCCAAATGCAATGCAATGCCATGCCATGCCATCCAATCCATCCATCTCCCCCTCTGTTTTTTTCTGTCCCCTCACCCTTTCTTTCCTTGCCTGCAATTCACGGCGAGTAATTCGAGTTCCCAAAAATAGAATAAAATCCAGCTTTCAGCAGCAGGATTCGGATGCTTCGTCAAAAGTTCCTGCAAAAATAAATTCTCCTCTGTTCTTCTGCTTCGCTAACAAGTGGTTTGTGCTGTAACGGCTCTGATAAAACCGGGACGCTGCATTCCCGCGTCAATCAATTAATTTGACGTGCAAATTTAGCACGCGTTGATGCGGCAGTGGACCCCCAATGAGAGCTGGGCTGGACTGGACTGGGCTGTGCTGTGCTAGCTTTTGAATATGAACATGAATATGCCCAGAAACAGTGCCGAGAAGAATATTATCCAAAAAAAACAAGGCCAACATAGCAACACTATTTCGAGATTTTCTGAATTACAGCGCATCCAGTTGCCCAGTGGCGCCATTTTTCTGTGCATTCAAACTTACGCACCCAGGGCTAAAACTAGCATGGCTTTTGTTTTTGATGAGTTGGGTTGTCAAAATCCATCACTGATTCATCTTTCTTTCTCTCTCTGTCTCTGCGCGTTTGAATCTGATTTGGGTTCGTTGAAATTGCTAAGAGACGGCCCCAGCAAATTCTGTTTTCGTTTTGGAGTGGGGTTTGTTTGATCGTCAAAGCCCGCCATTATTCTCTCTGATTGCGGATTTGATTTTGATTGGCTCTGGTCACAACCTAAAACAAAACATTGTTTGCTTTCGTATTGGGTGGGCTACTTGTCAAAAAAACCAGGCAGGGCAGGGAATCGTTTGCTTTGTGTACAAGAATCGATTGTGCAGATTAATGGGATAGCTACGGCGACTTTTCAGCAGAAGTCTTGTCAGCTAATTCAGGGCCTCCTTCTTCCTGTGATGATGCTCCTTCATTTGTCCGTTGCCACAATATTCGTTGCGGTGGGAGAGATCTGTTGTTTGGGTTATCTTCAATCCAGCACATTGATGTCAGCTGTGGGGTATTGCATTCATTGCGTGCCTCTCTTTTGATATTTTGTGCATGCGGGAATGAATATATATATGATTATTGTTACGATATACATCAATCTGATAAGGTCTGCAGTTTTGGGTCGCAGTGCCAAACGCATTTTTGTTGGTTTTTGCTTCTTTTTGGGACTCCATTTGATTGATCATGTGCACCGGTTCACATGGGGCTGTTGTTATACCTTACTTTCGTGTAGTATGTTAAGGTCCTGCCATATCTTGGATTTTCCGTTGCTTTTGCTTGAGGTCTGCTAAAGATCCCACATTATTTGTTTGCCTTCTCGGCCATGCGAACGTAGCTTTCCCTTGTTGGTGCTTCACAGGAGAACTTGCTTTTTTAAAAGAAAATCTTTTGTTGGAGGAGGTATCTTCAAGACATCATGTTATTTTTATGAGGAAGTGAATGCGTGAATATTACCCCTATGCTTTTTTTTTACGAGAAAGTGAATGCGTCAATACTACCCTTATGCTTACGATTGTGTTGAGGGTTGTTGGAACCTAATTTTTTTTTTAATAATATTTATTTTAAGATATATAGTCAAATCAGAACTTTCTAACTTAACGTTGTAGGTTAGAATCAAATCTTAAATTTGGAGCCTTTAAGTATACCTTGTTGGCTTGCAATTTTGTTACTTTACAATGTTCATAAATTACAACCTATGTTTATTAAGATGGTATTCCATATAAATACTTGTATTTATAACAATGAGGTGTTAGCTTATTGGTAAGACATTTGATTTGGAAGCTCTAAGTCATGGATTTGATTCAAGTGGGCAGTGTTGAGTTAGATACAATTCTAATTGGACTATATATCTTGGGATCCTCCCCACCACACCGCCCCCCCCCCCCCCAAACACAAAAAAAAAAAAAGAAAGAACCTTTACTTTTATTTATTATGTAAGTTTTACATTGCACCCAAGGTGTAAAGTACCAATTAGGACACTCATCTTCCAAATAGAAAGTTGAGGGGAAAAAATGAACCTTTACTTTTATTTATTATGTAAGTTTTACATTGCACCAAAGGTGTGGAGTACTAGTTAGGACACTCAGCTTCCAAATAAAAAGTTGAGGATTCAATAACCCCATTTGCTTATGGGTGTGGTAGTAATTGAGTAACTTTATGAGGACATTATCAATGGTTATTCATGATTCTAACATTTTCTATACCATTATTAGTTCCCCCTTCCAAAATTAATCATTGTTTATGATATTTGATTTGTTAATATTTGCTTATTGCTATTCACTAGTATTCATGATCATAACTGTCATATTTACAATATAGAATACTCATTCATGCATTACTTTTTAACTTGTCCCCTTGTGATGAGTGGCAAGGTACCCCTACACTCAACCATACGAATACAAACGTTTCACACATGATCCGGTCGAACTCCAAGGATGATGAGACGCGACTTGCACTGGGCCGCGATATCGCGTCTTACNCGATCCGGTCGAACTCCAAGGATGATGAGACGCGACTTGCACTGGGCTGCGATATCGCGTCTTACCCTGCGATATCGCGTACGCGATATCGCGTCCCACCGCCATATCTATAAATAAGAGGCGGCACTCCCT
>MNCI01001594.1:109897-134331 GCA_015680685.1 Gnetum montanum
AACTTGTATTGTCACGGTTGTATGGTTAAGTAAGCTTGAGGTATATGATTTTTATAGCTTTTTATCTTTTTATGTCTCCCACTAATAAAAGAAAGGGAGAGAGAACTAAGTGACTAACTTACATTAACTATTCGTTAACTAAGTTCTAAATGTTCCTAACACCAATATCTGTTCCCACTTGCCATACACATCCTGAACTAACGCAACGCTGCTGGGATTACCAAACGCTGATCGTTACTAGGTTACTAAGCGCTACATGCATGCTCGAAGTGGTCGTACTGAGTGTATTTAACTAAGGGGGTTGAAGGTTGAGAAAGATATTAATTAACTAGAAAAGCATTAAACAATCATGAATTACTAATTAGCTTAATTTGTATGCTGCAAGGTTTATCATAAAGTTCATCTTTATTGCTGTACATAAAATTGTGCTTAGGTACAAATTGCTCGAATAAAGATCTGTTCACTCTATGACTCTTATTGCGGGCACACAGAAATAATTCTAACTCTAGAATAACAAAACTACAAGAATCTGGCTAAGGGCCTAAGTCTAACTCCCTTGAACAAAGGGCACCACCTCTTATTTATAGAAGATGAGGCAGGACGTGATATCGCATGGCGGATGCGATATCGTGTACGCAATATCACGGCTCATCATACCCCCATGACTGAATGAAAACTCATCCTCGAGTTTCTTACAAAATATTGCGAAGGTATGGGATTATTGACTTGAATGACAACTAATGGTGAATGGGATGATGTGTGAACGGATCAATCATTACAATACATGACAATATTAGTGTTCATGACTACAAGAATGAACACTATACACAATTGACATCTAGCCTTATTTGGCAACTGAGAGAGAAGAGAGAGAAAAGAAGAAGACGTGTTGCTACCGACGCTAGGATTGCGCCTTCCATTGACCATCCATAATCGTGCTATCAATCTTGTTTCTTACACAACTGTTCCAACACCAGTCCATCCTAAGTGTTTCCTCTAGGTCTAGTCCATTGCTGTATGATTGCCATCTACACACACAACACAGTCACATATGAGTAAGGATAAATAAATCATAATACAGTTGATACCTTGCCTCGGTGTAAGGTCCATTAGCTGAGTTATGATATGGCTAATACATATTCTAGAGATATAACAATGGTGAATACCCAAGGTGTAGGGGTTAGGAAAAATTGAAAAAATTGGACCAAGGCCCCCATGACTAAGAGTGATGCTTCGGTAGCGATAGAATGGAAAAAGATAAGGAATAAGAAAGATGGAGAAAAAGAAACAATGGAAATGTTGATAAAATGGATGTTAGAGATGAAAATGAATAAAACAAATGTTGATTGTGGGAATGTTTAAGGGAAAGAATTTAATTGATGCACTAAATAGGAATGCTAGTGGGTTCTCCCCAAAGCAAGTGAATGCCATTTATGCCCTAATAATCCCACATTCAAAGAGTCCGTAGGCTCTGGAAATGTCATTTGGAAGCAAGAGTTAAAGTCTTAACCACAAGAGTTCACCAAAAAGAAAACAATGCATCAACCAAAATATAGACTACTGATACAACCGACAATGAGGAGGAAAATGGAGAAAGAATGATGAGGAGAAGAGAATGGAATGGAGTCCCAAGAACAAGGGGGTGTATAGCCCCTTGTGTATGTATAGTTAATGTGACTGAGTAGATCTCATTCCAAATCCAGCCTCAAACAATCCACATCTAGTGACTTCGCATTAATACACTTGGCCAATCCATCCACTTGAAGTAACAAGAATGCTTCCCCAAAGAGTCACCACCATTCCAAGGAAACGAGAAAGGGAAAAGTAGGAAGGGAGAGAGGGCCTTAGTTAAAGGGAACATGTTTGTTTAGTTCCATAACTAGTGCTTGTAGCCCAGATGATTATTTTGTCTAAGGGGTGTGCTTTGAATTCTCACTATTTTTTTTTCGCGTGAGAACCACACCATGTAAAGACTTATTTTTATTGGCTCAGCTTCCCAATGATGGAGCAATGTTAGAATGGTAAGGAAAACTCAAGAAGAAAACATCCAAGCACCTAAGATAATAGCTAGCACCCATGCATCAAACCCCTTTGAAGTCACATCCTTTTTAGTCCTTGAGTCCTTCCTTAGTTTGAGAAATGCCCAGTCACCAATTTGTTAATAGTTTTATTATTAAAGAAAGGGACTGTACAGTTCCAAGCCAAGAGAGACCATAGAAATTTATGGATACATAGATGATGTGGACTCATTGCCTGTTATATCAAAAGAACCATACCTTAGTATCAACATCATAACTCAAGGGTAAAAACCAAACATTAGCAATCCATAGAATACAGTTCATACCACCATCAAGAGCACTTATTAGGTGACAAATCTAACAAAATCAAAACAACAAACAAAGACAAAAAGAAAACAAACAAAAAAATAGTCACACAAAGAAATGAAAAACTATAAACGATGTTGTAAAACAAAAACAAGAAAAGTTAAAGAAATTTGTAAAACAAAAACTTAAAAAGGAATTGAGGGCTTAGTTAGTTCCATGCATGGTAGTGAGTTACTCTCTTGATTAAATATCAGCCACTGGGTGTCTTTTTGTTGTGTGGCTTCTGCATACAGGCACTTTTGTATATTAATGTCTTGTGCACACCGGTTGCATGCAGGTAATGCTAAACTTTGCACAACCCATGATTTCTGCACGCAATTGCACCTTGTATCACTGTATGTGATGCATGGAACCTTCTTCTTCTTGATCTTTCCAAAAGTGTTCTCCTTAGATATTTCCAAGGAAAGATCGTGGATTCCTAGGCATGCATCTATAGTACTTAGCCATGCCCTTCCCATTATTATTGGGAAATCCCCTTTACTGTTATTCACTTGTATCACTAGGAAATTAGCTGGGTACGACCACCCACACATAGTGGTGATGATGTCCTCCACCAGTCCCAAGGGAATAGTGATGGATTGGTTGGCCAGCTTTAGGCAAATATTTCTCTTCCTTAATGGAGGCAGGTTCCAGGCTTTGTACATTTCTTGTGATATTAAGTTGACTCTGGTGCTTGAATCTAGAAGAGATTTGCATGGCTCATTTTCCAAAGATTTGGAGATAGATTAGAAGGCTTCTAAAATCAGAGAATTTCTTGGGAAGGTGGCCAACCTTGATCTAGTCAGTTACAACATGTGTTAACATAACCGTATGCATTGAGCTTGGTGTTTGGTTCGAAGGGAGCTCTGAAGCCTTATTTGATGGGGAGGCGTTCAGAGGTTTAACTACTTGTGGTTGTAAGGGCTTGGTTGCACTGTTGGCTCTTAAGAAAGGTCTTTTCTTCATACGGTTGTTAGAACCAACAATGGGTTGAGGATTTACAGCCCTTGTGGCATTGCGTTGTTGCGGTTGAGTAGGGAGTTCCCCTTGCATTGCTGGAGTGGGTGGTAATGGAGCTATCAGTGTGAGAGCTACAGATGGATTTGAAGGATGGTATGTTTGTGGGTTATCTTCCCTAGGAAAAGGAGTTCTATAATATTCACGAGCTTGGTAGTGATGTTGTGGTGTAATGTGACTAACAGAGTCACGTGGAGAGATTGGATGCTGCGCGTAGTAGCCATATGGGTCAGGTTGCCAGTAGGGGTATTGTTGCCTTGCTGGTGGCATCCTCCATGACTGTGGGTATTGCCACTATTGATGTTGCTCAATGGGTTGTGATGGAGTTCCACTTGGATAATATGTTTAAGGTTTGTGGAACTGCCTTGGGTTACCTTGGGGATAAGGTAACCGTTGGGGTGTTTGCTGTTTATTTAGTTGTGGGTTGAGTGCATACACCCCAGACTCTTGTAGATGTGAGATCACTAGGCAACATCACTTAGGATGGTNCTGGTGGCATCCTCCATGACTGTGGGTATTGCCACTATTGATGTTGCTCAATGGGTTGTGGTGGAGTTCCACTTGGATAATATGTTTAAGGTTTGTGGAACTTCCTTGGGTTACCTTGGGGATAAGGTAACCGTTGGGGTGTTTGCTGTTTATTTAGTTGTGGGTTGAGTGCATACACCCCAGACTCTTGTAGATGTGAGATCACTAGGCAACATCACTTAGGATGGTCATATTGGCATATCTCGCATCCACCATCATTGTCCGTGTCTAAATCCACAACCTCTTATGTGATGGCTATTTTACCCTTACCCTTGTTACGTGCATTTTCCACTTCTCTCTTTTTCTTTTTGTCGCAATCACTACCTTGCTCCCTAGACTCCTCTACAATTTTAAAAACAGTTTTAAACCTACTATCCAGGGAGTTCCATATTTGGTCTACCTTTGTTGATACTTATGCTGTTAACTTTTGGAGAGGCAAAGTTTTCCTATTCACCATCTCTTCGAGTGGTGACTCTTCTTCCTCCTCACAAAATCTCACTCCCCTTTTTCGAAGGGAAGGATCTTGGTTGTATTCTTCCGCACTTTCTCTCTTTCGTAGCTCACCTTCTTCTTTGGCTGCTTGCTCTAGCAATCTATGAATTTGATGAGACCTAAGCTTTGATAACCTTCCTTGGGCATACATCTCAAGCGTTCTTCTTGTTTCATGCCTAAGTCCATCCACGAGATGGCGTAGTTGATCTCACTATGAATAACCATGGCCAGGGCAACGATGTAACAATGTGTAATAGCAGCCCATGGCAACATCCAAGGGTTCACGATTTCCTTGCTTCCATCCTTGGATTTGCTTCCATAGGTTAAACACTCGGGAGTACATTTGGTACTTATCATTGAATAGTTCTAACATTGTACTCCACCTTCGAATGGATTCCAATTCTAAGGACTGATACCAACTTTCAGCTTCTTTCATTAGTGTCCTTGGGAACAACTTTAGTTTTTGCCATTTTTTTTCTATGTTTTGCAAGGCACATGCATCGTGGAATGCTTGTAAATGATTTTGAGGATCAACGTTGTATCCCCCTTCAAATTGTGGGATCTTTTTCATGTCTAACCTCTTGATCCTACTATCCTTTTGGTGCCTTGTGGGAAATCTTATAGCCTCCGTTATATCTAGCATGCTTCTAGTTGTGAGTAGCGGTTCTTCATGATCATCTCATTCATAGTATCTATGGTGTCTATGTGGTTCCCTACTCTCCCTTCTTCTATGCCTTGATTCCTTAGAGTGCCCTCATCCTCACTCTTAACTGTCTCGTTGATGTTTTTCACTTTGTTTTCCCTTATCCTCACGATTGGTTTCCCTATGACTACATCTAGACACTGAAGGAGAGGGTGAAGGTGATGATGAAGGTGAAAAAGAAGGAAAACCATCACCAATGCAATGTTTTCTACCTTCTCTTCAATGGTCTTAGCTTCGATCGTGATCATGATTAGAACATCCGCCCTTATCATGTGTTCATGTTCCTTTGTTGAACACTTCGTGTTCATGGGTATCAAAACCAGGGTTGTGAATAGTGGATTGAAGGTTCTGATACACCACCTCCTGACCAATGTTAGGAGGAGGAACATCATTTTGTGGGGAACCTATTGGAGTAGGTTCACTATCCTCAATTTCACTCAAAATGTGTAGAGAATTATGTGGCAATTTACCCTTCAAGGATGTATGGTATCTCTCATGTCGCAAGTCCCTTTGACGTTGCACTTCTGTGGGATGATAGTCCTTTGTGTCATGATCACATGCAATGTATCCTGCATATAAAAGAGGCATGCCTATTCCTGTGAGAGCACGAAGGAGCATATTGGGGACTGATCAGTCTAGAGGCAACACTATGTTACCCTCCAAGTCTCTCCAACATAGTTGTTCATCTTGGTGGAGAATAAAGGTGAAATCGGGTACATACTCATCAAGATGAGTATATACCACACAAAACTGTTGAGGAACTGACAGATCTTGGTTACGTGTATTATGTTGCCGACTGCCTCTTGTGTTAGTCCTAGGCAATGAAGTGCTCTTATGCGAAGAAGAAGACATTTTTGTCTTGTTCGGTGTGCGATGTATCATTGTCTTATCTTTCTTTGATTAACCATAAGGGTTCATTCTAATGTTCCAATGATATGAATGATTTCCTATGTTCTACATAGCGCACAAACAACTAAGTCCCTGGCAACGGTGCCAATGATGAGTGGCGAGGTACCCCTACACTCAACCATATGAATATGAGTGTTTGACACATGATTTGGTCAAACTCCAAGGACTAAGTGATTACGTGCCTTAATAGAACACTTAGGGTTAATCAATCGTTGTCTTCCCAAACTTACTTGTATTGTCACGGTTGTATGGTTAAGTAAGCTTGAGGTATATGATTTTTATAGCTTTTTGTCTTTTTATGTCTCTTGCTAATAAAAGAAAGGGAGAGAGAACTAAGTGACTAACTTACATTAACTATTCATTAACTAAGTTCTAAATTTTCCTAACACCAGTATCCATTCCCACTTGCCGTACACATCCTAAACCAATGCAACGCTACTAGGATTACCAAATGTTAATCGTTATTGGATTACCAAGTGCTACACGCATGCTTGAAGTGGTCATATTGAGTGTATTTAACTAAGGGGGTTGAAGGTTGAGAAGGAAATTAATTAACTAGAAAAGAATTAAAAAATCATGAATTACTAATTAGCTTAATTTGTATGCTGCAAGGTTTATCATAAAGTTCATCTTTATTACTGTACACAAAATTGTGCTCAGGTACGAATAAAGATCCGTTCACTCTATGACTCCTACTGCGGGCACACAGAAATAATTCTAACTTTGGAATAACAAAACTGCAAGAATCTGGCTAAGGGTTTAAGTCTAACTCCCTTGAACAAAGGGTGATGCCTCTTATTTATAGAAGATGAGGTAGGATGTGATATTGCGTATGCGATATCGTGTACACGATATTGTGGCTTATCACCTTGGTTGAAGTTTTTGGTCTTGGTGCATCTCATATTTACATAGTTTTAAGATAAGCTTAAAGTAAGTTTTATTTGAAAATACTCCTCCACTTTAAAAATTTTTGCTTCACACTTTGAGTTATTTCTATCCCCTTTTTCTTTATACTATTTGGAAATTTTGATGCATTATGGTTTATTACAAAGATGCTCTAGCTTATTTTATTCATTGTTAGTTTAGTTATCATCATTCAACAACTCATACTTTAGTTACATCCTTGAATGTATCCCTTTATGTTTTTTTATTTGATTATTTACAAGAAGCATTTAGTAAGAAGTAAAAACCCAAGAAGGTACTTCAAGCAAGATTTGATCCTTTTCTTTTTAGAATTTGTACACCATAAAACCTCACCATACCCTACACCCCATCCCATCCCCCACTCACACACATTAAAAAAAAAAAAAACCTACCAATCCTTTTTTGTTTTTCTTTTTTTTTCCTAACTTTTAGAAGTAGTTGTAAGGATAAAAACATGGGAGGTGTTAGAACCCCAATATAATTGTAATATAAGGTACTGATGAGCGGTGAGGTACCCCTATGCCCAACCATATGAATCACAAAGCGTTCACACGTGATCTAGTCGAATTCCATGAACATTATAGTCTTTGATGCACTAGTCTTCTAGGAAGTGAATCTTGCCCTAAGGTCATTCATTGTCTTTCTAATTACACTTGTGAAGTACAAATGTATGGTTAAGTGTAACTGAGGCATATGATTTTTTTCATTTTATGTTTTATGGTTTTGGTACTTAAAGATAGATAAAGTAATTAGATTAACTAATTTAATTTAACTATGAACTAGTCTCTAACTACTCCTAACATAAGCATTTGGTCCCACTTTTTGCACATGTTGTAAACCCACCTATCCACTGTTGGGTTACCAAGCGCTGTGCTACTGGGCATACCAAGTAATAACACTATCGAGATTACCAAGTGGATGTATGTTAAGCTCAAAGTGATCATACTTATGTATTTAACTTATCTAGCTTATCTTGCTTAATTAGCTCAATTATTGAAAAGCATTAAATAAACAACTAAAATCATTGACTACATGAATAAATATCTAAACTATCTAAAATGTTGCAAGGTTTATTAAGAAGCTCATCTTTATTGCCATACACATTATCGTGCTTAGGTACAACAATGTTTGAATAAAGATCTATATACTCAATGACTCCTGCTGCAAGCACTCGGGAAAAATATTCTAACTTTCAAATAGAATAATTGCAAGAGCTCTACTACTATTATGAATTTGATGCCATAAATGCGGCTCATGAGCATTTATTTATAGCAAAAAAATGGACCCTACGTTAATAAGGCCTCGGCAATGCAGTCAACCGCAACCCATCATACCCCCATGACTAAATGAAAATTCATCCTTGAGTTCCTTTACAAAATTGGAAAGGTATGGGATTATTGATTGACTCTTAACAAAACAAAAACAAACAAACTTGAAAAAAATGAGTGCCCAAGTGTACAGATCAACACATTACAAAAATTGTGATGTTCATGACACAAAATTAAACACCATGACATGACTTCTTCAAATTTGGACGACACTTCCTTTGATGACATGAAGTTGGTGGAGAAGTTTAGATAGTCCTAAGCGGTGGTGGCTCTTAAGGTTTTGAGGTACCTATATCAACTTCAGGCACATGCTATGGCTAAGGTGGTTGTGGTTGTCCTATTGCTATTGCAACTTCTGGTAAGAGATGAAAGGCATCCAACAATGCCTTCATTTTCTCCTCCTTACTCTTGGAATTGTGCACCATCTACATAGCTTTGCCAATGTTGGCAAGAATGGGCACATCCCAAGGATAGGGAATCACTGGAAATAGCTCCTTAGCATTAATGAACCAGGTAGCAAATTGTTTGCACTCGATGTTGAATGCCTTAACTATGTCTTTCAGCTTCTGGTAATCATTCATTCTCTTGGCCAAGTTCTTGGCAATTGATCATTGATCTGTGAATCATGCCCTGAAAACTTCAAGTTCAAAATTTGCTGTCTCAAGCTTTTACTTGGTGTCTTTATGGTGCTTGAACTTAGCCTCATATAGCAAATATGAGCTAGACACTTCTTTTTCCAATTTTGACCATGGCCATTCAGCAGTCAGCATCGCTAGGTTTACATAGCAGAGATTGGCTAATTCCATGTATTCTATCATTTCTTCAATTTGCAACTCCTTCAAGAAAATCTCTGCTTTGTTATAAGAACCAATCCCATCAATGATCGGCTGCCACACTTCTCTTCCTTGTTGGAGTTGCTGGAGAGCTTCATTTACTTTTACCTTAGTCATTTGAATATGTTTTTGATTTACCTCCTTTTGCAAGCCAACTTGGTCTCTATAATGATTTTTAACTCTTTTAACTTAAGAGCTTCATTTTTCTAGGTGGCAATCTCAATAGCAGGCTTTTGGTGTAAGGCTCGAACTTTCTCCATAGATAGATTTTGATTCTCCATGGCCAATTTCCTTAACTCAGTGCTTACCCTGGTGAGTTGCTCCTACTGTTGATGAATGAATTCTTGCATTTGTTGCTTTTGTGCATCAACATTGTGCAAGCAATGATTTTCTACAGTCAGTGATTTGTTTTCTTGGTGCATCTAAATTAAGTCCTTTTGAATCGAGTAGGTTTTTGCTTCTGCTATAGACTAGTTAAAGATGGTCGTCACTATTTTCTCCTCATCTTATTTTAGTCATTCTTGAAGCTATTGAAAAGCTTCATCTCTAGTGATTGTTGGGCTGAGGAGTGTGGGATCAGCAAAATGGCCATGTAGTTTAGTAATTTCTGCGGCCAAGCATTGATTTTGTGCTTAGATCATTTCAAGTTTCCTCTCCAAGATGATGCACTTGCCCTTTGCTTCCAATAGCTCTAACTAGGTTATAGTAATGTTATTTAGAAAATCAAAGATTTTTGAAATTGGTTGCCTAGTCCCCATCAGTTGGTCCAATAACTATTTGTGCTAGGTTTCATTTAATCTTCAATTGACTATGCCTACAAACATCTATACATCTTGAAGTGTAGATACATTTGGTATAGACATTGTAGGTCCATTAAGTGCTTTAGTGATTCGGTCAATGACTACTTTAGCAAAGGTCTCCTACCCTTGGTGTTGCATCACCAATACAGTTACCCCCTCACCTTCCTCCAAAAGCATAAAAAAGGAGGCAACATTCCTAGATATTTTTGGGAATAAATGGTGTTGAGATAATGACGCTATCACCTCTTAGGCATTGGGATCTGACCTTGCGAGCAACTGCATTTGTTGGGTAGAGAATATTGGCTCACCTCTTTTCATCTAGCTAATTGTCCAAGCCACCTCATTAAGGTGACTCATTGCTGATCCATGTATAGATGGCTTTGCACCACTCATTCCTGCACGTTGCTCTTACTTCTCACACAAGAGCTACTCTTAGATTTCACGCAAGCGCTTAATCATTGTGCAAGCCTCTAGTGTTGTTTCTTGAGTAGGTGGTGGAAGTGGCAGCTATTGCTCCCCTTCTTTAGTCATGGTAGGTATCTTTCCTTCATTATTTCAGACCACAAAGCTAAAGGAGCATGCTTGATTGTGTCATTTATGTAGTGGATGATCCTTGCCCTTTTGCATAGTTTTTGGATGAGGCATGGGAAAAGTTAGGGTTTTCCTTTCACATTCATTTTCTTTGAAGTGCTTCTTGATCCCTAAATAGATCAATTATGGAAGCTTTACTGGAAATATCTCACTTAGAGCAAAGCATACTTGGGTAGAAAAAGCAGTCACCTTGCTAGGCCTCACCATTGGATTGAGATGGTAGGCTGTTATTTTGAAGTATATGCATTTCACTGATGTGAGCACATCGTATTCCTTATGATCACCCGTAACACCATTGAGTCCACTTCTTTTTGGCCTTAGGATCACCTTGTGTTGATATTTCTGCCAGTTGTGTCCTAGTATCAGGCAATCCTAGTGCCTATGTGATAGCTTCAACTAAGTAGGACATTTGAATATCCTTGATTTTCACTATGGAGCTTGGCCTTCTGTTATTCCAAAAGAGATACGTCTCTCCATGTACCACTCCCCATTGGAAGTGATTATTGGCCACATGGGAGAGGTTTGCAATTGTGTTTTCACCTCTACTGGAGTGTGCTCTAAAGATGGCCTAAAGTTTAGTTCTTGGAGAACTTAGTGTTGGATCTCACAAGGCCTAATGGTGTCGAGGTAGGCTTGTGTTAGTGTGACTTCAAGCCTTGGTATGGGTCTTGGTGCTTCCCCTCACTGAAATTGTTCAAATGAAATTTCTTCTTCAGGAATTTGTCAAACAGATTCCACTTTGGGCTCCTCTCGAAGAGGTCCTGTTGCATCAGTTGCTTCTGGTTGTTCTTGTGCTTGCTCTTGTTGGCCCCTTCTTGTTTTGGGCCATTTCTCCCTTGGTTGAGAGGGTTCTCCCTCTTGTGGCCGTTTCGATCTTGGTGTCATTTGTAATCACAACATGATCATAGGTTAGCAATTATTGTATAACATGAAACAATTGGGATACCTTATCTCCTTAGGATAGTTACACTTGGCTAAGCTGTGATTATGGCTAATTTAATTAGTTTCAATCATTATTTTATTTATGTTTTAATGTTAACAAGTCATTTCAGAAAGTGTTAGAATAGTTAACTCTCAAATTTTGATAATTTTATATCATCATATTCATTAACTCTTTGGGTGAGTTAGAAAAAATTTCAAAAAATTTCATTGGAAACCTTAAGGTTTTCGGCCCCCATAATGAAGAGCTTATCTCTGATAGCTGTAGGATCAAAGAACAAAGTGATTTGGATAAATGGTTGGGAAGTTATGGGCTTTGGAAGGTTTTGGGCTTTGAAAAATGGCAAAAACTCCCCTTGTGTTATGAAGTAAATGTCAAAAAATTGCAAAGTATGCAGTGGTATATATAGAGTTTTTGACATGTGTCGATGGGGTTGGTTACATTGATGGGGCCTTGTCAACGTAGCTATTGACCACTGTAGACTTCCATTGACTTGGTCAAAACTTCCAAAATACAAGGAGTTTAAGAGTGAAATTAAGGTCAAATGAAAGCTCAAAAAGCCATGAATATAATGAGAATAGTAGAAGAGGGTTTTAGAGCTTAGAAATTTAGAAAATTGATAAAATAGTTTAGAGAATGAATATTATGGAAGGTTTAAGGAGCATTGAGTAGGATACACAATGGAATCTATGAAAGATAGGATTGTAACAATGTCTAAAGCAAGGAACTTAACTAATCAAGCCAAAAGATATGCAAGTGGGTCCTCCCCATAGTAGGCACATGCTCTTTTTACCCTTGCATAACCTCAACTAAGGAGTCCGTGGGCCCCAGAGTCAATTAATGGTCATGAAAAGTTAAGGACCAACCCAAAGAATCTATCTAAGAATTCCAACATGTCAAACTAAGACATCGAGCATAACATAGAACTTGGTAGTGAGATGAGTTATGGTAGCATAGATGAATGACTGAGATGGTGGAATGGAATTGAATTGAGGTCAGAAGAAGTTCCTTGTGGAGTTTGTGTTTAAAATGACCTGAGAAGATCCATCCTTACTCTAGACCAAAACTAGCCTCTTTTAGTGACTTCACATCGTCACTCCTAGACTGACCCATCCCCTTGAGACACAAGAGTGCTCCCACAAAACAACCACCATTCCATAAAGAGAAGAAGAGAGAAGTAGAAAGTAAGAGAGGACCTTAGTTAAAGGGGACCTTTAACTAAGGGTCATGTCTTTCTAGTCTTATAACTAATGCTTGTAACCCATTTTATTTGTCTAACGGGTGTGCTTTGAATTTCCATCATGTTTTTTTTTTGAATTTTTGGATGGAAACTACACCATGCAAAGACTTTATTTGACTTCCTATTAGTGGTTGGAATGGAATGGTAAGAAGTTCACGAAAAACACTCAAGCCCTAAAGTAAGTAGAAGAGTACAAAGAGTATTAAGTCCTCTTGAAGTCACACCCTGTACAAACCTTTGAGTCCTTCCCAATTCCAAAAACTACCAAGGTCATTAATTAATTAAAAGTTTATTTGATGGAAGGAATATCAAACTTCCAAAATAAAGAAAACCATAGAGTTTGTTGGATGGGTGGATGACGTGGACTCATTGCCTGTTTCATGAAAAATAAACCATGTCATAGTCATCAGACATCAAAATTCAAAAATAAAAAGTAGACATTGACAATCACAACATTAATCACAAACCATCATTAGTAACCAGCTACAGTGGCACTGTGTCTTGCAGTAATAAAGCACTTTTATTAGCAGAAATAATGAAAAGTCATACTTAACCAAAATCAAGCAAAAAATATATAAGAAAGTGTAAATTAATCAAGAAAGGTAAAACATACTAACAATGTTATAAAACAAAAAATTGAGAAAATCAATAGAACAAAAAACCAAAGAAAAAGGTAGAAATCAACAATGTGTAAAACAAAAAGTAGAAAAACTAAGAGACCATATGGATGGTTAGCATGGATGGCCATCTCCCCCATGACTAAGTTGAAAGAAGGAGATCTGAAAGATTAAATGTGGTTGTCTATCTGTTGAGGTGGTAGTTGCATTGGCCTACTTGGGTTCATGGAAAAGCTTCACTTGTTGGATGTTGACCAATTGGTTTTTATTTGGACTATCAAGCTTGTAGATTAACATGGCCCTAGAGGAAAAGGTTTAATTGATTATATAAGGTTCCTCCCACAACATTTGGAATTTTTCCTTTTGGAGTATGTGTGTGGGGTTCTTGTAAAGAACCTTATCTCCTAGTTGAAATTTCACTTTCTGTATTTTGAGGTCATGATGTTGCTTGTTGAATGCCTTGTGCACCTCATTCAAAGATAGGGCTACCAATCAGTTTTCATCTAGCACATTCAGGTTGATCAATATTTCTCTTTGTACTAGACTCAGCTCAAGGTTTAGATCATAGGCTATTGAGAGTGTACAAAGCTTGGATTGAATTGGAAGCATTGGAAGTTTTCTGTACACTAACTTGTACGAAGAATAGCCAATAGGGAGTTTCCATGTTGATTGATAGGCCCAGAGGGAATCATTGAGTTTTGTGTTCCAATCTCTCCTATATTTGCTTATGGTCCTTATTAGGATCTTTGTGATCTCCCTGTTAATTACCTCTGCTTGACCATTAGCTTGGGGGATGATAAGGTATTGTTAATTTATGTTCAACCCCTAAGTGTTGAATCAAAATTTTAAAAGTGGTGCTTGTGAAATGAGTTCCATTGTCAGAAATCAGTGCATGTGGCATTCCAAACCTATTTACAACATTTTTTTTGTACAAATCTAGCAGTGGTGGATGATGTACAGTTAGTAATGGCTGTTGCTTCTACCCATTTTGTGTAGTAGTCGACTAATACAATGATATACGCCTTTCCATTGGACATGGGTGTGCTAGGACCCATGAAGTCTATGCTCCATATGTCAAAGGGCTACAAAATTCACAAGATTCGACGAATAGGTGGAAATCCTTGAAGATTTTAGGCCAGTAGTATCTTGCCATCAAGATTTTTATGGCTATGCATCTCCTTGCATAATGGCCTCTACAAGGTCCTTCAGGAGCATCTTGGAGAATGCACAGTTCATCTTCATCAGGGACATACCAATGAATTAGGCCATCAGTGCATACCTTGTAGAGGTGTTCATTGATTTTAGAAGTATTTGTCCCAATGAAGAAATTGTTGCTTTTTTCTAAAGTTAAGATCTTGTGGCATCTCTTGTGTGAGACAATAGGTGAGTATGCCATTGTACCATGTTGGTTCTGTGGGCACTTGGTCATGTATTACTCCTATAAAGAGGAGTTCATTTGGAAAATGATTAAAGAGTAGGCTCTCCTCCTCTTTATTATCCCATGTTAATCAAGAGAGGTGCTTAGAGACCACATTCTTGATCCTTTTTTGATCTACCATCATGAGATCGAATTCCTGCAAGATCACGAGCCATCGTATGACACAGGGGCTCACTGTCGGCTTGTTCATTAGGAAGCAGATGGCACTATAGTTTGTTTGCAAAAATACTTTATAATCAAGCACATAGTGCCTGAATTTTTCAAGAGCATACACCACTACCATTAATTCTTTCTCCATGGTGGTGTAATTCAGTTGTGCACCTATAATGCTTCAACTCATGTAGTGGATATAATATGGACTCTTTGAGCATCCAACTGCGTAAGCATCACTTCCAAAGCATAATTAGATAATTTTGTCATTATGTAAAATGATTTGGACTAGTCTGGTGCCCATAGAATTGAAGTTTCTATAAGTTTTTCCTTCAACTATTGGAATGCATGTTCACACTCCTTGGTCTAAATGAATAGAGCATCTTTCTTTGTAAGCTCGACTAATGACTTTGCGATCTTAGAGAAATTCTCTATGAATCATTGACAGTAGCCAGTATGTTTGAGGAATGATCCAACATCTTTAACTATCTTTGGTTGATGTGTTATTCCTTAGATGACCCTTATCTTCTTCGAGTCTACCTAAATTACTTCTTGTGAAATTCAGTGCCTTGATACAATGCCTTCTTGGACCATGAGATGACTCTTTTACCAGTTGAGCCACAGATTTGTTTTCACACATCTTTTCAATACTTACTTAAGGTGGTCTAAGGCTTACTCAAACGTAGCTCCATAGGTGGAGAATTCATCTATGAAGACTTTCACACCACTACTGATCTACTATTGAAAGATGCTAAGGACTAGGTGTTGAAATATTGTAGGGGCATTGCATAGGCCAAATGACATCTTACAATATGCAAAATTCCCCCAAGGACTTGTGAATGTTGTCTTGGCATGATCTTATAGCATAATTTGGATTTGGTTATAGCCACTATAACCATCCAAGAAGCTATAATAGCAATGCCCAGAGATGATGTCCAACACTTGATCCAAAAATGACAATCGAAAATGATCTTTGAATGTTGCCCTGTTCACATCCTGAAGTCAATACAAATCCACCACTTTCCATCTTTCTTTGGTACAATTATGAGTGGGCTAACCCACTCACTATCTATGATGGGATAGATAAACCTTGCATTGAAAAGTTACTCTATTTCCTTCTTGATGATTTGCTTCAATTTAGGGTTTGGCCATTTTTGTAGCTGCCTTCTTGGCTTCATGGTCGAGTCAATGTAAATGCGATGTTGGTCATTTGTTAATCACCTTTAACAACTTTTCTTTTTGTACAAGAGCAAGTTTTGCATTGATTATGACTAGCTTATCCTTGGATCAATTCTAATTAGCTCATGATATGACCAAAAAAGGCTATTGGCCATTTGTTAATCACCTTTAACAACTTTTCTTTTTGTTCAAGAGCAAGTTTTGCATTGATTATGACTAGCTTACCATTATTTAAGAATGCATACTCCATGCTGGTTGGTATAGTTTTCAACTCTAAGGGCTCTTGCTTGAAGTTATTAGGGATTTCCAACTCTCCCCAATAGGTATCATCATCTTCATCATTAGAGAGTTGGTGATGAACTTACTTAAGTTCATCCATGCTTTCAACATAAGCACATGTCAATTTCTTAGTTGATTCTATGCATAATGTGCTACTATTTGAGTCAACTGTTAGCCAATTGGGCGCCTTCCTATTTTGTGGCTACCGTGTACAGACACCTTTGAATATCTTGTTCATGTGCACAATGATTGTATGCTTTAATGAATGTACTTTTTATGGACCAAATCTTTTACACGCATACCCATTATCATTGTATGTGATACATGGAACATGCTTCTTCTCTAAACATCCAAATTCATTTTCCTTGAAGATTTCCAAGGAGAGGTCCCTTATACTCATATGTGCATTTATTGTGCTTAACCAAGCCCTTCCCATGATGATGGGGAGGTCTCCTTGCAGTTTTTAACCTTGATTACCAAAAAATTGACACTTTAGGACCATCTGCAAACTATGGTCACAATGTCCTCAACTAATCCCAAAGGAATAGTGAATTCTTGATGGATGTTGCTCTTCTTGAGAGGTGGTAGGTCCCAAGCTTTGTACATGTCATGGGAGATGAGATTGACACCGAAACTAGAATCATGAAGAACCTTGTGTCTCTCATGTCCAATGATCTATAGGTAAATGAGTGGACTTCCCAGGTCATATCTTTTCATGGGAAGATTGCCAACCTTGATCCAATTAGAAACAACATGAGTTAACATCATAGTATGGATCCAAGGTGGTATTTGGTTTGACACTCAAATGTACTTGATGTAGAGGATGAGGGTACTAGAGATGTAGGGTGAGTAACCATAATAGGTTGTGAGGGTTTGGGAGGACTATTGGATAAGAAAAATGGTCATTTCATGGAATGATTATCTAAACCATTCAGTTGGAAGGCTAGTTGTAAATTCATAGCCCTTGTAGCATTTTGTTGTTGCACCTGTGGGGGAATTTCACCTTGCATGGATGGAGTAGGAGATAATTGGGTTGAGGGTGGAGGGATGTGTGTCAACAGATGTGGAGGATGGTATGGATATGTATGCTCTCCTCAAGTAGATGGTGAATGTGTTCAATGGTACTTTGGGGGGTAATAGTGATGCTGAAATGAGGTGTGGCTAGTAGAACTTCATGGAGAGACAGGTTGCTAAACATAGCATCCATATGGATCTGGTTATTTATAATGGTACTTCTACCTTGGCGATGGCATTTCCAATGATTATGGTTGGTGCCATTGTTAGTATTGCTCATATGGTTGTCGTGGAGCTCTACTTGGATAATAATCTTGTTGGTATTGGTGGAACTACCTTGGATTGCCTTGAGGATAGGAAAATCATCTAGCCTTGGCTTTGCCTTCTTAGGTTGGACACTCTAGAGTATGTTTGATATTTGTCATTAAATAGCTCAATCATTATACTCTATCGACGGATAGATTCTGGATCTAAGGATCGGTACTAACTTTCAACTTCCTTAATGAGTGTCTTTGGGAAGAGCTTGAGTTTTTGCTAATCATTTTCAATGTTTTGTAAGTTACAAGCATCATGGAAAGCTTGTAGATGTGTTTGTGGATCAGAATTGTATCCCCCTCAAATCTTGGAATATTTTTCATATCTAAGCGCTTGATTTGAATATCCTTCACATGTCTAGTTGGAATCTTTACTATCTCTGTAATGTTAAGCATGCTTCGAGTAGCCAATAGAGGCTCATCATCATCATTATTGTATTGTCTCTGATGATGTTCTCTATTAACCCAATGTTCTTGGTGGGTTCTGTGGTCATTGTTGTCTCATTGATCACCTTCATCATGATTATTTCTATGGTGGATTCTATCAGAACTAGCAAATGAAGAGGAATGTTTGGGATTGGATGAAGAGGAAGGTGGACTACCATTGCCATCACGATGTCCACCACCACCTCTACACTTATTACGACCATCATCCTTGGGTCCCTTGCCATCGTGTTGTTTACCCAAGTTCCTACCTTAACTATTAATTTTCCCTAAACCTAGTTTATGAATAATGGATTGTAGGTTCAAGGCCACACCCTCATCTCCAATAATAGGGGGTAAAGAATCTTCATGTTGGGAATCCTCAAGGGGAGGATCCTCATTGTCATCCTGGTTTAGCAAGAATAAAGGATTACTAAAGTGCTTCCCCTTTGTAAACTCATGGTGCTTCTCCTGGAGTCGATCTCTCTTGCATTGTGTGTCAGTGGGATGGTAGTCTTGAGTGTCATAACCATTTACAATGTATCCCTCATGAAGATTTAGAATGCCCAACTTTTTAAGAGTTTGAAAGAGCATCCCTAGCATATATCATCGAGAGGTAATACAATGTTGTCATCCATATTATGTCATCACAATTGTTCATCTTGATGTAGGATGAAGGTGAAGTTTGATACATACTCATTTGGATGAGTATATACCACTTTGCACTCTTGTGGGATTGGTGGTTTGACATCTTCATGCCTGTGGAAAGAAGACGTTTTGCAACAAATAAAATAATCAATGTGCTTTTGTAATTAGATGTCATTTGAGAGTGATGTTGACCTTGGGTTTGTCCAACAGGATTAATAATGTTCACTAAACCTAGATAGCACACGTTTTAACAAACGAAGTCCCCAGCAATGGCACCAATGATGAGTAGCGAGTTACTCCTACACCGAACCATACAAATCACAAAGCATTCACACACAATCCATTTGAATTCTGTGGACTTTATAGTTTCTAGTGCACTAGTCTTCTAGGAAGTGAATCTTCCCCTAAGGTCATTTGTTGTCTTCCCAATTACACTTGTGAAGTATAAAGGTATGGTTAAGTGTAATTGAGGCATATGATTTTTATCATTTTATGTTTTATGGGTTTGGTGTTTAAAGAAAGATAAAGTAATTGGATTAACTAATTTAATTTAACTAATTAACTAGTCTCTAACTAGTCCTAACATAAGAATCTGGTCCCATTTTCTGCACACATTCTAAACCCATGTATCCACTACTAGGTTACCAAGCATTATGCTATTGGGTGTACCAAGTAATAACGTTGCTGGGATTACCAAGTGGATGTGTGTTACACTCGAACCAATCATACTTATGTATTTAACTTATCTAGCTTATCTTGCTTAATTAGCTCAATTACTAGAAGGCATTAAATAAACAGTTGAAAGCATTGAATGCATGAATAAATATCTAAAATATCCAAAATTCTGCAAGGTTTATCAAGAAGCTCATCTTTATTTCCATACACACTATCATGCTTAGGTACAACAATGCTTGAATAAAGATTCGTACACTCAATGACTCCTATTGCGGGCACTCAAGAAAAATACTCTAACTTTCAAATAGACAAAATGCAAGAGCTTTGCTACTACTATGAATTTGATGCCATAAATCTAGCTGGTGAGCACGTATTTATAGCAAAAAATGGACCCTACATTGATGGGGCCACGTTGATGTAGCAAACAATGCATTGACGAGGTTGTGTCAACAAGACCTAGCTGATGGGGCTGCATAGAAAAGGCCTTGTTGATGCAGCCAAGCACAACCCATCAAGTACCTCAAGATATATAACTCAACATTACCCACTAGAATCAAACCCATGACTTGGAGTATTAAAATTAAGAGTCTTATCACTAGGCTAATACCTCATTGTTGTAAGGATAAAATGGTTAAAAAACATCCCCAATAAATATTGAGTCTTTTCTTGTATGTTTTTTTAGAATTTGACATCTCTTTGATGCTCCATTACTATTAGATATCCTTTCATACTTGGATAAACATTGATCTATTAACCTCTTGTTTAACATTCATGCTTTGGCTATAAGGTATCTTTAATAGTATGCTTTATCAAGTTTGAACCCTTGAGTTCTTCTTTTATATTTTATTTTGAATTATTCATATTATCCTTCCATGATTATCATGTGATAATTATTGGTGCTTGCTAACCCTTGGTAAATTTTAATTAAAACAAGTTAACAATGAGATGTTAGCCTAGTGGTATAGATCTTAGCTAAGTAACCCTAGGTCATAAGTTCAATTCTACTATTTAGCATTGAGTTATAAACTTCTATAAATCTTAGGATGTATTAATGTTTTAATCATTTTTGATTTAAACACCTCCTTAATTAAAACAAGTTAGAATGATGTGGACTCATAGTAATTGGATATTATGATGATAATTATTTTTAAAATTATTTATGCATGTGTTTCATGTAATAAAACATATAAAAATATAATTTGAATTATTTCATGACATGTGAGGTTGATTTGTCAATGAGAGGTGGCTTAGTTTGTTATCTTGATGTTTAACATGTATTAAGTAGGCAAGAGGTTGCAAGTTCTAGTCATGCTAATCATAGGTAACTCAAGTGGTTAGGCAATAGGTTACCAGTTTGAGTCAAACGTAAGATATCATTATATTCCTCTATAGGTAAACCCCAATATATACAGTCCAATTAGAAATTTATAACTCAACATTTCCCATCAAAATTAAGCTTATGACTTGGAGCTTTCAAATCAAGAGTCTTAGTACTAGATTAATACTTTATTATAGGGTATTGTTGGACCCCCTTAATAATTGTAACATAGGTAACATCCCAAGATATATAGTCCAATTAGAACTTTATAACTTAATATTACCTACTAGAATGGAACCTATGACTTGGAGCTTTCAACTCACAAGTCTTACCATTATGCTAACACCTCAATGTAATCATTGCTTTTATGTGAATTAACCCATCTATGGAATTTTACCTAAATTATTATATCATTGGAATTACTCACAAAACCCTAATTATAGCCTATAAAAGAAAACCCATGCTCACTATTTTAATCATCATTTAAATCTACTCAATCCATCTCTCATTCTTACATTGTTGATTGGAGATCTTAGTAAAGCTTTATTGTAGCAAGTTTTAGATCCTTCATCACCATCATCATCGTCATCATAGCCTTGTCCTAATAAAATAAGATTAACTACATGAATTCTTTTTGACTAGTTACGTTGACAAAGAGCTAGATCTTTGTTTATTTGTAGATTCTTTAAATAATCTTCAATAGTTTTATTTCATGTCTTGTTTTTTGTAGCCTCCTTGGAATAGTAATGTAGCAACCTTTTTTTTTTTTATAGGCATGTTATCTTCTTTGCACATGCCCAAACCATCTAAGACATCAGTTATTGAAAATAAAAGTCACTTAAAGTCTTCATATAATGTCTATATTATGTAGTTTATCTCTCTTGGTAACATTTAAATGGTTTTGTATTTTGTTTTATTAGGATTCTTTTATTGTGTAGAACATCACTAGTTTATCTTCATTTTGACCACCCCACCTCAACCTTATTTCTTATATCTTTAATAATTTTCCCATATGATTGGACTATTACTAGTTTATCTTTATTTTGACCACTTCACCTCAATCCTATTTCTTATATCTTTATTAATTTTATTATATGATTAGAGCATTGATCTTAGGTAGTGAAATTATCTGCAATGAAGGACTTTTTAGCCTTGAATTGTCACTTTTATTCCACCATTTTTCATGCTTTTATTAAAAATTGCATTCCATATATTTTATCTTACTTCTATTGATTTTATCTTATTTTGAGGTTAAGGTTAGGTCAAGTTTTGCCTAGAACACATCCTTAAGCTAGTAACATAGCAAGTACAAAGGATTCAAAGAGATGATGGTACTAGGCTTTGAACCTTTGATTACAAAGTTACACATGCTAACAAATTGGCCAATGAATCATGCACAATTTTTATATTTTTTTATTCTAGTGTATATATCAAATTTTCCATTTTAGAAATAATATTTTCTTGAATTGTATACATCAAGATAATATTGTCTACAAATAACATACACCAAAGAATTTCATCTTGTATTTTCTTATGCTTGTTAAGATTAGAACTCAAGATCTTTTAGATTGAATGAATATTTGTTATATTTTCATGGTTGTACATCTTAAGGTTTGAACCCTTGACTTCTTGTTTAATTTGCATGTATTTTGGAAATATTAATATTAATATTTTTTATTTTAAATTATTTTATATTAGTATTTTTTGACCCTTAATACTTCTTGAGGTGGATAAATTGGAGGAAGGTGATGGTCCATGTAGTGGTAATTTTATGTTTATGTTGTTATTTTTAAATTTTTGGAATAATAGAATTATATGGTGCAACTATAGCATTTTAAATATAATTTGGTATCTATTTTAGTTATTCTTTTATCTTATGGTGTTTGCAAATCATTAAAATGCTAATTATGGTGTTTGCAAATCATTAAAATTCTTATGCTTATGTGTGAAACTAGATCTTCGAATTTAGTTTGCTATTTTTTTATCTTAGTTGAATATGAGATTATGAAAATAAATATCTTTCTTTGGTTCTCACATTCATTATGATTGCATCTCTCTATTGGGATTTGGAAGATAAATCCCTTGATGAAAACTCTATAATTCTTTCAAAATTTAATGAAATAATTAAAATTTTTTTTACCACAATTCATAGTATTCAAAATATAAGCTTAGCATTGTTTATCATCTTTAAAAGCAATGAAAAAATCAAATTTGATGATATCACAAGAGTACCATAAGTCATGGTATAATAAAATGCTCAAAAATTTTGTAATTGAGGATACCATGGATCATGAATTTTCAACATGACCTAGCCATGAGTCATGGTGAAAAAAAATTTTAATTTTTAGTCAACTTAGAAAGCTCATGATTCACTCATTATTTGGAGTTTTGATGTAATCCTAGGCTTATTGGAAGGCTCTTGAAAGATATATTTTTTTGCAAAATTTTAGCTCAATTGGAGTTCATTTGATTTGTCAAATTTAGCTTGAAAATTTTTTACTTTGAACTATTTGATTTTTCCATAGCACTTCACCATGAGTCTTGTTAAAACATCATGAGTTATGGTTGATTCATGGTTAATCTATTATAATGAATTTTATGTGGTGGTGATGTCATGGTTGGATTCTATGAATACCATGAGTTGACCATGAGTCGTGGTTAGGTTATAGTATTATAGAAAACTTGAATTTTTACAAATTCTAAAATCAAATTTTGATGCAAGTTGAATTACAGATGTCAACTTGAATAACTTAAAAATTTGTGATATAGTTTTAAATGATTTGAATTGATTTTGAGATGAAACTTCTTAGTACCACCTTGATGACCTTGGATCTACCAAAGAGAATGCTAAAACTTAACTACAATGAATTTGGTCAAAATACTTTGACAATATTATTGATGTTGATGAGATGAAGTGAGAAATTTTTGATGAAATTATTGTTGATTGTTGATGAATGTTGAAATTATTGAGGATGATGAATTGTTGATGAAGTAATGATGAATGATAAATGAAAACATAAATGTAATAAATGGTGATGAATTAATGCAGAAATTTTCATAACCCAAATAATCGCACTTCATAATAATCTTGTACAACATATGTTTTCCACACATATATAGCCAATTAATGAGGCCATGATGATATATGATGGAACAATCCTTTTTTATGGAATATGAGCTAGAAATTGAAGGGACATAAGAGATTAGGGTAATTATTAAATTATATATATCCTTCAATCTTATATAAATAAGAAAAAAATGGAGTTTCTATTTTATCCTATATGAGACAATAAATCAAATGAAAATAATAAGAATTTTGTCTCTATGGTACAAAAAATCTAAGGTGTCATTACTTGAGCTTTATTCTTGTACTTTATTTTCTTTTGATCTTTGACTTTAGGTCTTCACTTTAATGACTTTGAATTTTGGTTTATGATTTCAAATTTTTCTTCTAAGTTGGAATCTACAACATGGACATGAAAATTGAGTTGAAGGTAATGAGTCTAAGTGCATGCTAGAACTAATACTCTTTCTTTCTCTCTTTGTTTCCTTGGCTATATGCAGATATTTCTTTTGATGGTTTCTAAATCTAAACTTATTCGTGATATGTATAACTGTTGTGTAAAGCTATATCTTACGGATGCAGAGGCTTACCTTCCTTTAATCTATTCTCAAGTAGATGAAATAATCTTTTTCTTTTGGATTATTGAG
>MNCI01001594.1:170272-214239 GCA_015680685.1 Gnetum montanum
GTATGTGTTAACATAACCGTATGCGTTGAGCTCTGGTATTGATTTGAAGGGAGCTCCGAAGCCTTGTATGTTGGAGGTGCGTGCACTGACTCAACCGCTTGTGGTGGTGAGAGCTTATCTAGGCTTTTGGTTCTGAAGAAAGTTCTTCTCTTCTTGCAGTAGTCAGAACTAGCAGTAGGTTGAAGATTTACTACTCTTGTAGCGTTATGTTGCTATGATTAAGTGGGGAGTTCCCCTTGCATTGTTGGAGCGGGTGGTATGGGAACTACCGATGTAAGAGTGGCGATTGGATTTGGAGGATGGTATGGATGTGGAGCGTCTCCTGGAGGAGGAGTCCTTCTAAAGTACTCCTAAATTTGGTAGACACGTTGGGGAGTTGTGTGACCCATGGAGTCACTTGGAGAAATCAGCTACTGCATGTAGTAGCCATAAGGATCGGGTTGTTGGTAAGGGTATTGTTGCCTTAGCAGTGGCATCCCCCATGACTGTGGGTGTTGCCACTACTAATGTTGCCCAATGGGTTGTGGTGGAGTTCCACTTGGATAGTACATTAATGCTTGGTGGAACTGCCTTGGGTTACCTTGGGGATAAGGTAACCTTCGGGGTGTCTACCGTCTATTAAGTCTCAGGTTGAGTGCATACACCCCAGACTCCTATAGATGTGAGATGATTGGACAACATTCCTTGGGATGGTCATATTGGTAGATCTCACATCCATTGTCATTGTCTATGTCTGAATCCACAACCTCATTGAAGATAGTCATTTTTCCCTTACCCTTGTTATGTGCAGGGTCTAAATCGCTTCGCTTTATCTTACCATTGTCACTACTTCATTCCTCCTTAGACTCCTCTATGATTTTCAAGACAAGTTCACATCTACTATCCAAGGAGTCATGTATCTGATCTACCTTAGCCACCACTTCTGTTGTTAGCTTTTGAAGTGGCAAGGTTTTTCTATTCACCAAATCTTTGAGTGGTGACTCATCCTCTTCATCGTAGAATCTCACTCCCCTATTCTGAAGGGAAGGATCGTGGTTATATTCTTCTACGCTTTCTCTTTTTCATAGCTCCCCTTCTTCTTTAGCTACTTGCTCCAACAATCAATGAATTTCATGGGATCTAAGTTTAGATATTCTCCCTTGGGCATAAGTCCCAAGGGTTCTCCTAGTTTCATACCTTAGCCGATCTACGAGATGGCGGAGTTGATCCTGCTGTGCATAACCATGGCCCGGGCAATGATGTAACAATGCGTAATAGCAACCCATGGCAGCATCCAAGGGTTCATGATTACCTTGCTTGCATCCTTGGATATGCTTACACAAGTTAGACACTCTGGAGTACATTTGGTATTTATTGTTGAAAAGTTCTAACATCATACTCCACCTCCTAATGGTTTTTGGCTCTAAGGACTGGTACCAACTCTCTGCTTCCTTTATGAGTGTCTTAGGAAACAACTTTAGTTTCTGCCACTCATTTTCTATGTTTTGCAAGGCGTAGGCATCGTGGAATGCCTATAAATGATTTTGTGCATCAGTGTTGTATCCCCCTTCGAAGCGTGGGATATTATTCATGTCTAAGCGCTTGATCTGGCTATATTTTTGATGCCTTGTTGGTATTCTTACTGCCTCCATTATATCTAGCATGCTTCCGATGGCAAGTAGGGGTTCTTCATGATCATCTCTTTCATGACATCTATGATGTTTATGTTGTTCCCTACTTTCCCTTCTTTCATGCCCTTGTCCTCTCTCTTGACTCTCTTGTCGAGGTCTTTCATTTTTCCTACCTCTATCCTCATCGTTATGCTTTTTATGACTGCACCCTGATGTGGAAGGAGAGGGTGAATGATGTGATGAAGGGAAAGAAGAAGGAGAACCATCTCCATGGTGATGTTTCTTACCTTCTCTTCTGTGGCTATGGCCCCGATCGTGATGATGATCTAAGTGCCCGTCCTTGTCATGTGCTTTTGTTCCCTCAGTGAACAGTTGGCATTCATAGGGATCAGAACCAAGGTTTTGTATCATGGAGTGTAGGTTCTAATACCTCACCTCCTCACTATTGTTAGGAGGGGGAACATCATCTTGTGGAGAACTCGTTATGAGTGGTTCACCATCTCCGATTTTAATTAGGACGTGCGAGACTCCTTTTCCCTTCAGCAATGTATGGTGGCTCTCCTGCCTTGAGTCCCTTAAACATTATGCTTTTGTGGGATGGTAATCCCTTGTGTCAAAATTTGCCGCAATGTATTCAGTGTATAATTTCATCATGCTTATTTGTGCCAAAGCACGGAGGAGCATGTTGGGGACTGCACGATCTAGAGGTAACACTATGTTACCTTGCAAATCTCTCCAGCACATCTGTTCATCCTTATGGAGGATAAAAGTAAAATTGGATAGATACTCATCAAGATGAGTATATACCACCCGGTACTGTTTAGGAACTGGCGGATTTTGGTTATTTGTTTTAGACTACCGATTGTTTCTTGTATGATCCCTAGGTGGCGAATTGCTTTTGTTCGAAGAAGAAGACATTGTTATTTTAATTCGGTGTGCTAATTAACCATTATATAATTTTTTATTTAATTAAACCTAAGGCTTCATTTAAGCTCCCAACGATGTGAGTGATCTCCTATGTTCTACTTAGCACACAAACACTTAGTCCTCGACAACGACACCAATGATGATTGGCGAGGTACCCCTACACTCAACCATATGAATACGAGTGTAGCACGCGCGATCCAATCAAAATCCACAGACTAGGTGCCTACACGCCTTATGGAACACTTAATTATTCATTATCTTCCCAGACTTACTTTTAGTTGTCACGGTTGTATGGTTAAGTAAGTTTGAGGTATATGATTTTTATAGTCTTTTCTGTTTTATCTCCTATGCTGACAAGGTGAAGGGTGAAGAGGCTAATTAACTAACTTTAACTAACTAACTAAGCCTTAATTAACCTAGCATCAGCATCCATTCCCACTTACCATTCACACCATGAACCAATGCAACCTTGGTTACCAAACGCTAGTCATTGCTGGGATCACCAAGTGTAAAGCATGTGCTCGAAGCAGTCGTACTGAGGCACTTAACTAGGAGAGAAGGGTTGAGAGAGATTTAATCAACTAATAAAGAATTTAAATGGAAAATAGTAAATAATAGTAAATAAAATCCTATTTAGCCTATTCCATGCACTGCAAGGTTTATCCAAGAAGTTCGTCTTTATTTCCGTACACAAACATGTGTTTAGGTACAATATTTGCTCGAATAAAGATTCGTTCACTTTGGAGCTCCTACTACAGGCACATGGAAAATATTCTATCTCTGGAGGGATCAAACTGCCAGAGTTTCGCTATGGTCTAGGCCTAGAATTAGAAACAAGGGAGAGCCGCCTCTTATTTATAGACTTGGCGGGGCACCGCGATATTGCGTAGCCGATATCGCGGCCCATGCGATATTGCGTCCCATCACCTGGTTAAAATATACATCCTTTAAATTTTTACTAGAAAAATTATTGATATTTCTAGACATTAAAACAATTTAAAGGATAATCCAATGATAGTAGTGAGGTTATCCCAAGACCTAATGGTACCTGTTGGTAGTGAGGGTAACAAAGACCTAGCCTTTGAAGATACTTGGATAAAATATACATTCTTTAAATTTTTGGAATTTTCTTTGGATTTTTGTATTTTTTTGAAACTTTTTGAATTTTTTGGCAATTTTGGACTTTAAAATTTTTTTGAATATTTATCCCATAACCTATATAGCCCATAACCTAAGACTTTTGGCCTTGAACCTTTATGCTTCATGAAGAGGGAAATATAATAACCTTTCTTATTTGAGGGGTTTTGACTCTTGCATTTCAATGTAGAGAGCCGAGAGTAGGTAGAGAATCATTGAAACAGGGACATGGAATGAAAGGTATATCAATTCTGTATAGCAGGGACCTTTTAAACTTGAAAATTATTTTTGTATACTTTATATTTTGGTAAAATAGAATCCTTGTACACTTTTTGGATATTTGAGCCATGTACTTATTTTCATGAATAAATAATAAAGTATGATAGATATGAATTTATTGATTATGCCATGAGGATTGTGAGATTACAAGGAACATTTTTCATTTCCATATTTATTATATATTAATATTTTATTATTTAATTTAATAAATTTTAAACACATATAACTTTATTTCTAAATGTTTGATTAGGCAAAACAAATGTCATTAGGATTATTATTTTATGTACTATTTTATGATGCACTTGGTGAAAGTTTTCAATATGTACCTTTTTATGGCCACACAAAACTCTCTTTTTTCTTAAATAAATTATATTTAATTATGTATTCCAGTAATATAAAATTTTGTTATGCTAGATTACTCTGTTGTATTTATGATTCAAAAAAATAGTTTTTATCTATTTCACTGCTTCCTTTTGAATTATTAATTCAAGATTAAATCTAGATCCTTGCAGTTTTCTACCATCTCCATTAGTTATTTGTAGGATATTTTATAGATAATTAATAGGGGTGTTACAATCAAGGTTACTATTAGGTAAGGATAGTAGAGGATCATGAAGAGAAAAAAACATGTGTCACTTGTTACAGATCATATGAGTGAATGGTCATGCCCTTTGGGTTGTGCAACATTCTTGCCATATTTTGCACTCTCATGAATGAAGTGTTACATTCATTCATTGATAAGTTCATTGTGGTGTATCTTGATGATATTCTAGCCTAATCTTGCTCAACTAATGAATACATTTAGCATTTGGATTTAGTGTTATTAATATTATAGGAGCATAAACTATATACAAAGTAGAAGATGTGTAAGTTTAGTAAACCAAAGTTGAAGTTCCTTAGCCATATTATTGATGGACGTAAGGTTCAATTAGATCCAAAGAAAGTGGAGGCCATTGCCACTTGGCCTATTTCAAAGGATATGCATTAGTTGTGCTAATTTTTGGGATTGGTGAGTTACTATTGAAAGTTTGTTTAGGGGTTCTCTAGTATGAAAATCATCTTAATAAACTTGTAGTAGAAGGAAATTTCTTGGAATTATAGTTTCCAGTATCAAAAAGCATTCAACAAGATCAAGACGTCCCTCATAACTTAACCTATTTTAGTCTTCCTTACATCTCGAAACTATTTGAAGTTCACACAGATGCTTTAGATGAGGTGACTGGTGTGGTGCTTCTGTAAGGCAACCAACCCACAATGTTTAAATTAAAAAAGTTAAATAATATAAAGTATTCATGGCCTATGCATAAAAAGGATATGTTGGAAATTATTAATTACCTTCACACATGGTGATGCTATCTCCTTGGTGGTTTTGCAGTAGTTAAAATTGACAACACTTCCACAAGTTATCTTCTCAATTAGTTAAAATTAAAGTTAAAGAAATCTTGATGGTTGAACATATTACAAGATTTTCACCTTCACTTTTTCTATTAGGTAGGATGGGAGAATGTAGTCAGTGATGCTTTAAGTAGATGTCCACGGGTAAACACAATGGAGGTTGTTAGGTAGCCGAATAGCTTAGGTGATGACTAACCATGAACTTCAATAGAAGATTAGGATGGAATGCAACATAATTAGCATGCTCAAGAGTTATTGAAGTTGGTCCATGATGGAGGTAATTCAAACTTTAGTGAGGTAGATGACCTACTCATGTTAAAGTGAACATGGGTCTATATTCTTGATTAGGATGTATTGTGTTCCAAAATCATTGATGAATGTCACATCATCCTTTGGGATGGTCATTTGTATACAAATTCATAGTGTTGTTAGTGCAACAGTAGTTGTATTAGCCTAATTTTTGGATGAATTTGACCAATTTTTATGGAGCTATTTGATCTTGATGAATCATAGATTGGCTGCATCGACAAGGCCCCGTCGATGCATGATTTGATGCATTGATGTGGCCTTTTCGACATAGTGTTTGTTTTCACCTATAAATATGCACTCACCCATTGTATTTATGATAATATTTGTCATAGTGTAGCAAAGCTCTTGCAAGTTTTCTTCCCTAGGGTTAGAATATTTTCCTAAGTGCCTACAATTGAAGTCATTGAGTGTACAAATCTTTATTTGAGCATTGTTGTACCTAAGCACGGTAATGTGTGTGGTAATTAGGATGAGCTTTTTGATAAACCTTGCAGCACTTTGGCTAGATTAAATATTTTCTTTATGCATTTAATGTTTTATGTAATTTCCTTTAATGCTTTAATTAATTAAGCTTGATTAAATAGCAATTAATTAAGCACATAAGTATGACCACTTTGAGCATGCGCATGATGCTTGGTAATCCCAGTAACACTTAACATTTGGCAACCTAGTAGCATTATATGTGTTTAGGATGTGTATGGAAAGCAGACTTAGATGCGTATGTTAGGATTAGTTAGACATTGGTTAGTTAGTTAGATTAAATTAGCAATCAGATTACTTCATCCCTTTCATCCTTTATTTTAAGCACCCAAAACATAAAACATAAAAATAATAAAAATCATATGTCTCTATTACACTTAACCATACCTCTGCATATCACAAGTGTAATTGGGAAGATAACGAACGACTGTTATGGCAAGTTCACTTCCTAGAGGCTAGTGTACCAGAAGACATAGAGTCCATGGAACTCGATCGGATTATGCATGGACACTTAGTGATTCGTATGCTTGAGTGTAGGGGTATTCATCACTCATCATTGGTGCCATTGCTGGGGACTGATTTTTTGAAATGTGTGCTATCTAGGCATAGTGAAAATCATTAACATCATTGGATAAACCCTAAGGTCAAAAATCATTTTAAAAATAAATATAATAATTTACACACATTGATATCTTATTCTAATTACAAAATGTCTTATTCTCATAAGCACGATGATACTAAACTGCTAGTGCCTCAAGAATGTAGGGTGGTATATACTCATGTAGATGAGTATGTGTCTAACTTCACCTTTATCCTACATTAAGATGAACAATTGTAGTGACGAGATATGGAGGGAAACATTGTAATGCCTCCTGATCGATATGTGCTTAGGATGCTACTTCAAACTCTTAGGAGGTTGGGCATCCAAGATCTTCAAGAAGAGTACGTTGTGCATGACCATGACTACTGGGACTATCGTCCCACTAAAACACAATGTAGAAGAGATCGACACTAGAAGAAGCACCATGAGGCTTTGAAGGGGAAACGATTCACCAATCCCTTTTTCTTGCTCAACCAAAACAATAATGAGGATCCTCCCTTTGGGGGTTTTCAACATGAAAGTTCTCCATCCCGTGATATTGGTGATGGGGGCTTGAACTTGAATTTGTAATCCACTATTAACAATCCAAGTTCAGGAAAAAGTTGGAGTCAAAGTAAGGACTCAGGCAAGCATGAAGACAACAAGAAAACTAATGAACATGGTCATGATAAGCATAGTGGAGGTGGTAGATACCATGGTGGTGGTAGTACTCCTCCCTCTTCACCTTGTCTATCTACATCTTCTTCTTCCTCTTCTGGTTCTGACAAAAGATGCAAAAAGAAAAACCATGATGAAGGTGAATAGAAAAATAATGATAATCATAGATACCACTATGAATGAAGGGGTGGAAGAGGACATCATAGGCATCATTGAAATAATGATGATGATGAGCCTTTACTGGCAACTTGGAGCATGTTGAATATTGTAGAGGTAGTAGAATTTCCAACTAGGCATGTGACAGATAGTTGGATCAAGCGACTTGACATGAAAAATATCCCCAGATTTGAGGGGGGGATAAAACTTTGATCCATAAACATATGCTCAAGCCTTTCATGATGCCTATGCCTTATAGAATATTGAAAATGATTGACAAAAATTAAATTTATTTCCCCGAACACTCATTAAGGAAGTAGAAAGTTGGTATTGGTCCTTGGAGCTTGAATGCATTCATAGGTGGAGTACAATACTAGAGCCATTCAATGATAAATACTAGACGTACTCCCAAGTGTCTAATCTGAGAAGGTAGATCCAAGGATGGAAGTAAGGAATACATAAACCCTTGGATGCCACCATGGGTAGATACTATTCTCTCATACATCAATGCCATGGCCATGATTATTCTGAGCACAAAAAACTTCGCCACATCATAGATGAACTTAGATTACAAATGAGAACAAATCTTGGGCTTTATACCTAAGGAAGACTATCAGAACTTAAAGCCCATCAAATCCAAAGGCTGATAGAGCAGGTAGCAAAATAAGAAGGAGAGTTGAGAAAATGGGAAAGTGTTGAGGAATATAATAGGGATCCTTCCATTAGAAAAAGGGAGGTCCAATTTTGTGACAACAAGGAGGAGTTACCACTTGATGAGGGCGTGCACGAAAAACCTTGCCAATACAAAAATTTATTTCCAATATATTAGCCAAGGTTGATAAATTATCAGACTCTTTCAATGAAAAATTTTGAACTACTCTAAAAATCGTAGAAGAATCAAGAGAGTAGAGTAGTGATTGTGACCGTAGGAGTGCAGAAAGAAGCTAAACATGCCTACCAAAGGGGTAAGGGTAAGGTTGCAATAGTAGAAGAGGTTATGGAGTCAGAATCAGATGACAATGGTGGGTATGACATCTACTAATATGAACATCCTAAAGGATGTTGCCCTGTTCTGTCATACTTATAGAAGTTTGCAGTGTACACATTGAATCCTAGACAAGAAAAAAGGCAAGAACCCACAAGATTACCTTATCCTCAAGGAAATCTGAGGCAATTCCACTAACAATAATAAGCTTATTATCCAAGTGAAGCTACACCACAACTATATGAGCAATACCAGCAATGGAAACACCACAGTTGTGGGGGATGCCATCACCAAGGTAACAAAACTCTTATAGGTAGCCAGATTCATATGGGTACTATGTTTAGCAACTAATGTTTTCACATGACTTTTCTAGTCAAGCTTCTGTTTAGCATCACTACTACCCTCCAAAGTATTACAAAACTCATTCTCCATCTACTAGATGGGAAATTCCATATCCCTATCATCCTCCTCATCCTTCAACACATGCTCCTCCATCCTCAACCCAATTACCACATGCTCCATCTATATAGGATGAGCTTCTAGCCTAGCCTTAACAACGTAATGCTACTAGGGTTGTTAACTTATAGTTGGCTCCTCAATTGAGTGGTTTGGAATCAAGATCCCATAAAAGATCATTCTTTCAAACCAATAGCCCTGCTAAACCCTCACCTACTTATATGGTTGGTCGTCTTGTATCTCCTTCATCCTCTACATCCATTTCTTTTAAGAGCCCTTTAAACCAAACGCCTCCCAAGATTTGCACAGTTATGTTAACCCACATTGTATCTAATTGATTCAAGGTTGACAACCTTCTTGGGAAAAGAGCTAATCCTAAAATTCCTCTCATCTATTTGCAGATTGCTAGGAATGAACCATGAAAAGCTCTTCTTAACTTAGGGTTTGAAGTTAATTTGATTTCTCATGAAATGTACAATGCCTGGAACCTACCCCTTCTCAAGAAGAGCAACATCAGTTTAGAACTAGCAGATCAGTCCATCACTATTCCATTAGGATTGGTAGAAGATATTGTGGCCACTATATGTGGGTAGTCTTGTCCTACTGATTTCCTAGTTATCAAAGTTAACAATTGCAAGGGGGACTTTCCAATCATTAAAAGAAGGGCTTGGTTGAGCACTATTGATGCAAAAATGAGCATTAGAGATATTTTCCTAAAATTTTCTAAGGAATACGCATTTAGAAAGATCAAGAAGAAGCGAGTTCCATGCATTACATATAGCGATATAGGGTGCACCTACATGCAAAAACATTGGTTCATGAAAAAAGCATTCATTTTTGCATGTCGGTAATGTGAAAATGAGGCAAATATTTAAAGGTGCCTATACACAATAGTCACAAAATAGAAGGAGGGCACCCAATGGCTGATAATCGATCTTGGAAGTAGAACACTTTGCATGGAACCTACAAAGAGCTTAAGATGTGCCTATGTTGAAGGCATAGATGAACTAGAGCAAGTTCATCACCAACTCTCTAATCATACAAATGATGATACTAATTGGGGAGAGTTGGAAATCCCTAAAAATTTTAAACAAGATCCCTTAGAGTTGAAAACTTTACTTGCTAGCATAGAGTATACATTTTTGAAAAATGGCAAGTCAGTAATCATCAATGCCAATCTTGCCCCTAAACAAAAATGAATGTTGTTGAGTGTGATCAAGAAATGGTCAACAACCTTTGCTTGGTCATGTCTTGAACTCATAGGGATTGATCCTAGCATATTCTAGCATTGTATTTACAGTAATCTGGCCATGAAGCCAAAGAGGTAGCCACATTAGTGATTGAACCCCAAATTGAAGTAGATTGTCAAAAAGGAAATCCCAAAATTGAAGCAGATCATCAAAGAGGAAATCAAAAAACTCCTTAAGGTAGGGTTTATCTATCCTATTGTGGATAGTAAGTGGGTTAGTCCACTCATGATTGTGCCAAAGAAAGATGGCAAGTGGTAGGTCTACATTGACTTCTGCCTATTGAATATGGAAACATTCAAAGATCACTTTCCATTGCCATTTGTGGATCAAGGGTTGGATACTATATCTAGGCATTGCTATTATAGCTTTCTAGATGGTTATAGTGGCTATAACCAAATCCAAATAGCATTAGAGAATCAAGCCAAAACAACATTCATGAGTTCTTGGGGGACTTTTGCATATTGAAAGATGCCTTTTGATCTATGTAATGCTTCTACAACATTCCAATGCTTGGTCTTGAGCATTTTTTAACAACAAATTGGTTGTGGGGTGGAAGTCTTCATGGATGAATTCTTCACCTATGGTGTCACATTTGATCAAACCTTGGACTACCTTAAGGAAGTGCTTAAAATATGTGTGGAGATAAACCTTTGGCCAATTAGCAAAAGAGCCATATGATGGTCCAAAAGGACATTGTACTAGGGCATAGGATTTCTCAAGTAGGGATTGAGTTGGACCCTAAAAAGATTAGGATCATCCAAGGAATAACACACCAACTGAGAACCATTAAAGATGTTTAGTCATTCCTTGGACACACTGGCTACTACTAGAGATTCATATAGAATTTCTTTAAGATCACAAAACCATTGGTCAAGTTAACAAAGAAAGATGCTCCACTCATTTGGACCAAGGAATGTGAAAATGCATTCTAGAGCCTCAAGTAGAAGCTTGTAGAGACTTCAATTCTACGAGCACCTGACTAGTCCAAACCATTTCATATCATGAAAAACACATCAAATTATGCCTTGAGAGTCATGCTTATGTAGTTGGATGACAAGTAACATTCATATTACATCCACTATATAAGTTGAAGCATTGAGTTCACAGTTGAATTACATCACAACAGAGAAAAAACTAATGGTGGTGGTGTACGTTCTCGAGAAGTTTAGGCACTATGTGCTTAGATACAAAGTATTTATGCACATTGATCATAGTCTAATTTTCTTCTTGATGAATAAGCCAATAGTGAGCCCCTATGTCATATGGTGGTTGCTGATCTTATAGGAGTTTGATCTTACAATGGTAGATTGAAAGGGAACTGAGAATGTGATTGTTGATCACTTGTCTTAGTTACAATGGGATAACAAAGAAGAGAGCCCACTCTCTAATCAATTTCTTGATGAACTCCACTTTACAGGTGTAATAAATGAACAAGTGCCCATAGAACCAAAATGGTATGATGGCATCCTCACTTATCATCTTACTCAAGAGATGCCACAAGATTTGGACTACACAAAGAAACAATAGTTTTTTCATCAAGCAAAATGTTTCATGGAAATCAATGGACATCTTTACAAGGTGTGCATCGATGGCTTGGTTTGTTGGTATGTACCAGATGCTGATCAACTGCATGTTCTCCAATATACTCATGAGGGTTTGTGTGGGGGCCACTATGCTAGAAAATGCATGATCATTAAGATTCTAATGGTAGGGTATTATTGGCCAACCATCTTTAGGGACAGCTACAAATTTATCTACTCTTGTGAATGCTATCAATGAGATGGTGGGATGACCACTCGAATGAAAGGACCTCAATAGTGGATCCAACCACTGGAACCCTTTGACTTATGGGGCATTAAGTTCATGGGTCCCATCATGCCCATGTCAAATGAAAAGGCATACATAATTGTCATCGTTGATTATTGCTTAAAATGGGTAGAAGTAGTAGCTATCGTTGACTGTACATCATCTACTGCTACATAGTTTGTACAAAAAAATGTTGTAAATATGTTTGGGATGCCATGTGCACTAATTTTTGGCATTGGAACCCATTTCATAAGCACTACCTTTCACAAGCTTATGCAAAACTTCCGGGTTGAAAATCAACTAACACCCTACCACCCCTAAGCCAATAGTCAAGCGGAAGTTACTAATAGGGAGATCACGAAGGTCTTACCAAGAACTATTAGCAAATATATGAGAGACTTAAGCACAAAACTAAGGAATTCCCTCTGGGCATATCGCTCAACATGGAAACTTCCTATAGGCTACTCTCCCGATGAGCTAGTGTACGGAAAATTACCAACTTTACCTATCCAATTCAAGCTTCATACACTTTCAACAACCTATGACTTGGACCTTGACCTTAACCTAGCATAAAAAGAAAGATTAATCAACCTAAATATGCTAGATGAAAATTGATTGGTAGCCCTATCCTTGAATGAAGTACACAAAGCATTTAGTAAACAATGCCATGACCTTACAATAAGGAGAGTGAAATTTCAACCTAGAGACAAGGTTATCTACTAAAACTTGACATACATACCTTAACAAACTAAGTTCCAAATGTTGTGGGAAGGGTGTTATATCATTTATGAAACCTTTTCTTTGAGGGCCATGTCGATCTACAAACTTGAGAGCCCAGAAAAAAAGCAAATGGTCAACACACAACAAGTCAAACTTTTCCATGAACCCAAGTAAGCCAATGGAAGCAACACCTCAACAGATGGACAACCACGATCAATCTTTTAGATATCCTTCTTTCAAATTATTCATGGAGGATATGGCCATTCATGCTAATCTATTGAGTGGCTTCATAATTTTTCTACCTTTTTATTTTACACTTTCTTTATTTTTATACCTTTTTTTACTTTGTTATTTTTTCCAATTTTTTTTACATCATTAGTATGTTTTATCTTTCTTGAATAATTTACAATTTCTTTTATATGTTTTCTTATTTTGGTATAAATTTTCTTTGTTTTCTAATAAAATTTCTCTATTGCCAATAGGACACAATGGTGCTATGGCTCTTTGCTAATGGTAGTTTGTACTTAACATTTTCAATTGATAATGTCTAATTTCTATTTTTGAATTTTGATGACTGATAACTAAGATGTATTTCTTTTTCATGAAATGAGCAATGAGTCCACATCATCCACCCATCTACAAACTCTATGCTTTTCCTTGTTTTGGGAATATGAGGTCCATTTTTCATTAATAAAACTTTAACAAACTTGTAACCATAGTAGTTTTAGGCTTGGAAAATATTTAAGGGTTTGAAAAAGGTGTGGCTTTGAGGGGATTCAATACTCTTTGTACCTCTTTACTTGCTTGAGTGCATGTATGTTTTTCATGGATTTCTCACTATTTTGTATCAACCAATAATAGGAAGTTGAATAAGTCTTTACATGATGTGGTTCACATCCAAAAAAAAGAAAAAAAGAAAAAAAAAACAATGATGGAAATTTAAAGCACACACCTTAGACAAAATAAATAGACTACAAGCACTAGATATGGGACTAGAAAGACATGTTACACATGCTTGAAGGTCCTCTCTAACTAAGGCCCTTTCTCACTTTTTGCTTCTCTTTTCTTCTTAAATAAGGAATAGTGGTTGTCCATGAAAGCATTCTTGTTTCTTGGGGGGATGGACCAGTCCTAGAGTGGCAATGCAAAGTCACTAAAAATGGTTGGTTTTGGTTGAGACTAAGGTTGGACTTTATTGAGTTATTTAATCATGAAACTCACAAGGGACTTCATGTGACCATGATTGGAACATCCATTCCATTTTCTTTCTCATCCATCAATGCTCTCCATAACTCTACTCACTACTAGTTTTTATGTTTTTGTTTCATGTCTTAGTTTGATGTGTTGAAATTCTTAGGTAGATTCTCCAAGTTTGGTCCTTAACTTGTTGTAACCACTAATCAACTATGGGCCCCATGGACTCCTTAGTTGAGGTTATGCAAGGGTAAAAAGGGCATATGCCGCTATAGGGAGGAGCCACTTGCATATGTCATGGTTTGGTTAGTTAAGTTCCTTACCCTTAGATATTGCTACAATCAAATCTTTCACGCACTCGATTATGCATCCAATTGTGTGCTCCTTAAGGCATTTTTATTCATCAAATCTTATTCTCAAATAATTTCTCCATTTTCTAAACTCTAACATCCTCTTTAAATATTTTCATCATGTTCATGGCTTCTTAGGCTTCCATTTGATCCTCCTTTCATGTGGGAACTTACTGTTTTTCATTACTTGTGAAAAAGTCAATGGTGATCAATAGTCACATCAACTAGGTCTAGTTGATGTGGTTGGTTGCATCGACTAGGCCTAGTTGATGCAGTTGGTTGCAACAACTAGGCCCAATCGACACAGTGCAAAAATCCTATAAATACCACCCAACACTTTGAAATTTTTTTTCAATTACTTCAAAACGAGAGGGGAGTCTTTTGTAATTTTTTAGAGTCTAAAACCTTCCAGAGCCCATAACTTTCAAATCATTTGTCCAAGTCACTTTGTTCTTTGATCCTCTAGCTATCGAAGATAAGCTCTTAGTTGTGGGGACCATAAACCTTAAGGATTTTAACAAATTTTTTTCAAAATTTTTCTAACTTGCCCAAAGGATTAATGGATAAAGTAACATTAGACCATCAATTTTTAAGATTTTAACCCTTCCAACAAACTCTAGTAAACCTAAAATTAACTATTAATATTAAAATAAAAATAAAATAATAATTAAAATTATTGAATTGACCATGATCACAACTTAGCTGGGTGTAACTTTCCCAAAGAGATAAGGTATCCTAATTGTTTCAAGTTACACATTTAGTGCTAACCCTTGATCATGTGGTGATCACAAATGGCACCAAGCCCAAAATGGCTACAAGAGGGAGGACCAACACAACCAAGGGATAAATGAGTCAGAGCTAGAAGGGGACAATAGAAACAATCTTAGGAGTAGGCAGTAGAAACTCATGTAATAGGACCTCTTCGAGAGGAGCCTAAAGTAGAATCTATCCAGCAAATTCTCAAAGAAGAGGGTGTAATAAAACAATCTCAAAGAGAAGAGGTACCATGGCCCATACCAAGACTTGAGGTCACATTGACACAAGCCTAGTTTGACATGATCACACCTCATGATGTCCAACACTTAGTTCTCCAAGAATTGAACTTTGGACCATTCTTAGAAAATGCTCCACTAGAAGTCAAGACACAGTTTCAAAACTCTCCCATGTGGCTAATCATCACTTCTAGTGGGGAGTGGTACATGGGAGAGACATATATGTTTTGGAATAGTAGTAAGGTAGGAGTCACTATGAGAATCAAGGACATTCAAGTGTCCTACTCAGCAGAAGCTATTGCATAAGCTCTTGGTCTACTTGATTTTGGCACTCATCTAGTAGAGATCTCTATGCATGCAGACCCAGAGGCAAAAAGGGAGTGGACCCAATGGTGTTACGAGATTGATAGTAAGGAGTTTGGTGCACTCACATCAATGGAGAGAATATACTTCAAGATAGCGACTTATCACCTCAATTTGACGGTGAGGCCCAACAAGGTGACCACTTTCTTTACTCGAGCATGTACTGCTTTAAGTGGAAAATTTCATGTTAACCTTTCATAGTTAATATATTTAGAGATGGAAAATTGTTTCAAGGAAAATGAACATGGAATGAAAACCTTGCCATTTTCATGCCTTATTAGAAAACTATGTAAGAGGGCAAGGATAGTCTGCTATGTGAATGACACAATCAAGCACTCTCTCGTCACCTCCTGGTATGAGATGATGAAAGATAAGGCTCCTATCGTATCCAAAGAAGAGGAGCAGCAACCGCCATCTCCACCACCCACTTAGGAAACAATGCCAGAGGCCTGCGTAGCCATTGAATGCCTACATAAAATTCAAAAGTAGCTCTTGTGTGAGTAGGAGTAGTAAGCAGAAATAAGTGGTGGGGATTCATTTGTGTATCATCTTGCAATGATTCACCTCAATGAAGTGGCTTGAACAATTAGTCAAATGGAGGGAGGTGGGCCAATATTCTCAACTCAAAGAATGCACCTGCCCATGAGGTTGAATCCTAATGCTTAAGAGGTAACAATATCTCTCTCGCAATAACAACAATTCCTAGAAATTTTTGGGAATGCCACTACCTTTTTGGTGCACTTGAAGAAGGACAAGGAGGCAACTGTCTTGGTGATGCAACACCAAGGATAGGAGACCGTAGTAGAAGTGGTTGCTAATTGGATCATCAAAGTACTAAACACACATGTGGTATTTGTACTAGACATTTCTGCACTCATAGATGTGCAAACATTTGTAGGGACTAGTAGCAATCAATTGAGTGTAGCTTAGTACAAGAAATTATTGGACCAATTGGTGGGAACTAGGTAATCAATTCTAGATATCTTTAATTTTCTAGATAATGTCATTGAAACCCTGTCAAAGGTTCTTAAAGCAAAGGACAAATGCATCATTCTGGAAAAGCAACTCAAAATGGCTCAAGAACGAAACCAATGCTTAGCTATGAAGGTTGTTGAATTAAGAGCCCACCTTGCTAATCCTACACTCCTCAACCCTGCAGTGATAAGAGATGAAGCTTTTTAACAACTTTAAGATAGACTTAACTAGGTTGAGATAGGAAGGGTGATGGTCATCTTTGACCAGTCCATGGCCAAGGCCAAAACATATTCAATTCAGAAGGGCTTGGTCTAGATGTGGCTAGAGAATGAGATGTTGACCATAGAGAATCATCACCTATGGAATGTTGATGTGTAGAAATAGCAAATGAAAGAATTCATCCATGAACAACAACATTAGCTAGTGAAGGTGAACACTAAGCCTAAGAGATTGGCAGTAGAGAATAGAAATCTCTCTATTGAGGAAGTCCACGCCTCATGCCAAAAATCTGTGATTAAGATTATCACCTGGAAGAATGAGGCTCTCAAATTTGAGAGAGTCAAGAACCACTATAAAGGTCAAGCTAGTCTACAAAAGGAAATTAATAAAAAACACATCTAAATGACATAGGAAAAAGTAAATGAGATCCTCCAGTAACTCCAGCAATGAAAAGAGGTGTGGGAACCTATCATTGATGGGATAGATGCCTACAACAAAGTAGATATCAGCATGAAGGAGTTGTAGATTAAAGATATGACTAAATATATGGAGCTTTCCAATCTCTGATATGCAAACCTAGAAATGCTAATTGCTGAATGATTGTGGTTAGAGTTAGAAAAATAGGTGGCCATCTCGTACTTGCTATACAAGGCCAAGTTTCAGCACCACAAGGAAATCAAGAAAAATCTTGAAACTATAAATGTTGAACTAAAATTTCTCAGGGTAAGATTCATTGGTCAAAGATCAATTGCTAAGAACTTGGCTAGAAGAATGAATGATTACTAGGAAGTGCAAAATTCAATCAGGGTGTTCAACATTGAATGCAAACAATTTGCTACTTGGTTCATTAATGTTAAAGAGTTGTTTCCAACAATGCCCTATCCTTAGGATGTGCCCATTCTAGCCCATATTGGTGAAGCTGTATGGACTGTGCATGATCCTAGGAGTAAGGAGGAGAAGATGATAGCATTGTTGGATGCTTTCTATCTTTAACTAGAAGTTGCAGCTACAGTAGGACAATGACAACAACCTTAACCACCACATGTGCCTAATGTAGGAGAAGGTCCCTCAAAACCTTAAGAGCCTCCATTGCTTGGAACCATTTAATCTTCTTTCTTATCTTCACACCATCAGAGGAACTATGTTTGTCAAATTTTATCATGGTGTTCAATTTTGTAATCTTCAACACTAGAAAATTTTGTAATGATTGTATATTCATATACTTGGGCACTTAGTGTTTTTTTGTGTTTGTCATATGTTTATCATCAGTCAATAATTCCATACCTTTCCAAATTTGTAAAAAACTCAAGGACAAGTTTTCATTCAGTTGTGGGGGTATGATGAATTGTACATTGGCTACATTGATGGGGCCCCATCGACTAGGTCTCATTGTCTAGGCCCCATCGATGCATTGACATGGCCCTGTCGACATAGTATCTATTTTTGCTTATAAATACATGCTCATCCATCATATTTATGGCAATATTTGTCATAGTGTAGTAGAGCTCTTGCAGTTTTTCTTTCCTAGAGTTAAAATATTTTCCCATGTGCTTGCAGTAGGAGTCATTGAGTGTACGAATATTTATTCAAGCACTATTGTACCTAAGCACAATAGTGTGTGTGGCAATAAAGATGAGCTTTCTAATAAACCTTTTAACACTTTGGCTAGATTAAATATTTTCTTTATGCATTATATGTTTTATTCAATTTCCTTTAATGCTTTAAGTAATTAGGCTAAATTAAGTTAGATTAAATAGCAATTAATTAAGCACATAGGTAGGACCATTTTGAGCATGTGCATGATGCTTGGTAATCCTAGTAATGCTTAACATTTAGTAACCTAGCAATGTTATATGTGGTTAGGATGTGTACAGAAAGTGGGACTGAATGCTTATGTTAGGATTAATTAGACATTGGTTATTTAGTTAGCTTAAAATAGCAATTAAATTACTTCATTTCTTTCATCCTTTATTTTAAGCACCCAAAACATAAAACATAAAAACAATAAAAATCATATGCCTTGATTACACTTAACCATACCTCTGCATATCATAAGTGTAATTGGGAAGACAACAAATGACTGTTAAGGCAAGTACCCTTCCTAGAGGCTAGTGTATCGAAAACCATAGAGACCATAGAATTTGACTAGATCACGTGTGAATGCTTAGTGATTTGTATGGTTAAGAGTAGTGGTATTCACTTCTCATCAAGTCTATTAAGAAGACAAAATTTTGAATGAAAAACCAAAGGTCTTGCTTCATCTCCTGGAAGTCTTGGAGTTACAATGGGTGGAAATCTTTATGGATTTCATCATAGGACTTCCCACAGTATAGGGATATTCTAGCATCCTTGTAGTTTTGGATAATTTCTTCAAGTATGTCATCTTCATTCGATGCTCTACTCCTTGCACAACTGAGGATTTAGTATCCTTGTTCTTTGACAATGTTATGCACTATTTTGAGTTGCTATCAAGCATCATTACTGATCATGAGTCTAGGTTCATAAAGTTTTTGATGAAAGTTATTTCAAATGTTGAAAATAAAGTTTTTGGGTATCATCCTCAAAAAAATAAATATAAGAAACATGTCAATCGGGTTCTTCAAGAATACCTTCGTCATTTCATTTAGTTTAATTAGACGAACTGGGTGATCTTACTATTAGTGTTTTAATTTAGTTACAACTTTCAAAATTCCTTTTCTACTAGGTTTTCTCCAGCAAATTTAGCCTTGGAAAGATAGCTAACCATTCCTTAGTTGGTGGAAACTTCTCACTGAGGTCTTAATCTTTTAATGGATGAAGTTGTTTAGTCTTGGGCAAGTTGCATCCAAGTTGTTGGATTGTACTTAAGAAAATCCATACAACACATGAAGAAGTAAGAAAATAAATGGAGAAGGTTTTTGGAGTTTACAATTAGTGAGTGGACATTATTAAAGATGGATTATATGGAACAAATACCACCAAAGAATGATGCTAGTTAGAAATTTTGTTAGACAATATGATGTAACTTTTAAGATCCTCTATCGGGTCAATCTAGTTGCCTACAAATTACAACTACTAGCTTATCTAGCCAAGTATATGGAATTCCATGTGTCTATGCTCAAAAAGTCTTAGGAAGATTGACCCCTCAACACTTAGATCTAGGGGACCTCCAAACATTGAAGTAGCGAAAGATCATTGGATTCACTCTATTGTCAACATATGCATCATGGGATGTGCTTTAGATTAGAAGGTTAAGTTTCTTATATACTATTAGGACATGTCCTCGAAGGAGGATACCTAGGAAGAGTTGTAGACTCTTAGAAATAAGCAAACATTCATTATGAATTTCTATACTAAAAACCATATTGAGTTACCCTTATGGATGTACATGGGTGGCTAGCTAGAGGTAGCTACTTGATGATGGGAGTTATGGTGTAGCCTAAAAAAATAGATGAAGTGTGTAATAGGTTGGAGGACACCAAAGTGGATTTCAAAGAAACCAATTTGAGAGGTGAAGAATTGATTTATCTCTTCTTTCAACTATGAAGTTAGATGATGTAATAGTGAGACTAGATCCTAAGATCCCTACATATGCTAGTGAAAGGCTATTGCTAGATATGGGGAGTGGTTTTCTTAAGGTATGAATAGCCTTTCCTTGGTCACCAAAGGATCAACTTTACATCTCTATTTCATAACTAGAAGTAGAAGATTGTCTTGCATATCAAGTGAGTAGATTTTGTTTTAGGTAGAAAGGTTGGTATAGTTTGTATGAAAAAGGACAAACCTCTTCTTTTTAAACTTGGGTTGTGTAAACTTCTCTAAGCCTTTGTTTGATAGCAAGTTGAGTTTAATAGTTTATGCTTTATGGTTAAAGAACCCTAGCTATTGGACTTTTCTATCTACAACTATTTGAAGGGCTTATACATGTTCAAAGTTCCTCAATATCTATTGCGACTCTCCATGTTTAAAAAAGTGTACACTTCAAGAATGTTGCTTCTTTTAAGCAATTGAGAGTATAGGAAAACATGCCTTATTGATGGATTAAAGGTTATTTCTCTCCAGAACAGGGTTGGAGAAGCATGGAAGTCCTTTTGGGTTATATGCTATTCTAACCATCATTTAGAACTACAGTTTCCTAGATTTCTTATGAACTTCATCATAGGGATATGTAGGCTTGCAAAGAAACTTTGGCTTCAATGCTCATGACACCACCCTCTCTTTGGAGTTGGACTTAGGGTTAGATGCATTATTATAGGAACATGTCATAGCACTTTTAGGATAACGATGTATTTTGTGCATGAACCTTGTTGGTCTAGTTGTGTAATTAATGCGTAAGATGACTCTAGTGCCTCTAACCATTGGCTATTGGGTTATGTACTCTATTTTGTGAAACAGATATGTTGAACAGTAAGGTGTAGTCCATCTTGAGTCTTCCCTCTCTTGGTGTTGCTATTAGGACTCTCAGGTGATACTGAAGAGTGTTTTCTAAGGACAATACCATTACATTTGCAATGCAACTTACAACAACCAAAATGACATTGTACAGGCTTAGTGCGGTGATAGTGACAACTAGAGCAAGGGATGGAAGTGGAATAATTAGCTAGCTAGGCATAGTAGACATATATGGATGCATTTATTATGTTTAAAGGCTATGGTTTGAACCTTTGGCTTGATTTAATACTTTTCCAATAGTTAACATAAATTCACGAAAATGGAAAACTGATAGTTAGGAAATTGTTTACATCAAGTAGAGTTGGAAGATTCTATCATTTATCAATTTGGTATGTTGTTGCATATTAAGAGATCAATCAAAACTTAGTGATTGGAAGTCTTAGATGATAGTGAGAAGCTATAATTTTACAATGGATGTACCCAAGTTTTGGTAAGGGTAATTAGAGATTCAACATTCTTGAGGGTGGTCAAGATAAATGAAAGATCCTTGATGACTAGTTTTAGTTAAAATCAACCTGATAGTAATTGTATTTTTCAATGTCATAACTCATGGGTTTCTCTAGGATAACTATTAGATTTATGCTTTACAATTAATTGATTATTGTTGGTATCTAACAATGTGTTTTAAAATAATGAGCTTCATCTTCTAGTTTGTTCTAGAAAACATCAAAGTGGTTTCCTCTAAGATGAAGATGTTCTAACCCTTCCTACATTTTCTAAGGTGAAGATGAGGAAAATAAAAGATATTTGGAGAGTTCCTACCTTTCCTAAAATATGAATTTTTTATGGTGTCTTATTCATCAAGGTCTTCCTATTGGCACTTTTCTTAAACATATGAGAAATGTTTCTCCTCAATGTCCTTTTTATAGAAATAGAGACTCATTTTTGTCATATTTTCTCATGTTTTGAAAATGAGCATCTAGAATTTGTAAAAATTTTAACCAAACATCAATGAAGAAACTCTTGGTGATCAGCCTACTTTGTCTATTTTATTTCTTTACATTTGGAAGTATCTTTGATTGCTTGTGCTCTACTCTATCTGGAAGCTTTGTTGGATAGTTATTTTCTAGTAGCAAGAGCATAACTATGACCTCTCTTTAGAAGTTAAAAAAAAATAGATTTTCAAAGATTTCTTTTTTTAATGAAAACAAGAAAAAAATATTGTCATGAAAGTTGAACAATTAAATTTTTTTCTAGAGTATTGATGAGTTGCAATTCTGTTTGCTAGGTCAAAGAGGCCTCATCTATGCATCATATCATGCATTGATGAGGTCCCGTTGATGTAATGTCTAGATTTGGCTATAAATAGGCATCCACCAACTACATTTATGGCAATCAAGATTTTAGTAGCAATGAAACTCTTGCAATTTTTTCATTTCAAAGTTAGAATTTGTCTCCCAAGTGCCTGCAGCAGGAATCATTGAGTGTATGGATCATTATTCGAGCACTGCTATACTTGAGCATGACAGTGTATGCAACAATAAAGATGAGCTTTCTAATAAACCTTTCAATATTATAGATAGATTAAATATTTTATTTATGCATTTAATGTTTTCAATTATTTATTAAATATTTTCTAGTAATTAAGTTAATGAAGTAATTAAGCAAGATAGATTAAAGACATAAGTACAATTTCTTTGAGTGTAACATGTATTAACTTAGTAATCCCAACAGCATTATTGCTTAGTACACCTAGTAACGTAGCACTTGGTAACCTAACAGTGAATACGTGGATTCAAGACATGTACAGAAAGTGGGACCGAATGCTTATGTTAGGACTAGTTAGACACTAGTTAATTAGTTAATTTAAATTACTTAATCCAATTACTTTTATCTTCATTTAAACACCAAAACATAAAATAAAAAATCATAAAAATTAGATTCACTACCTAGAAGACTAGTGCACCAAAAATTACAAAGTTCACGGAATTAAACTAGATCACATGTGAATGCTTTGTGATTCGTATGGTAGGGCATAGGGGTACCTCGCTGCTCATCATTAGTGTTGTTGTCAGGGACTTTGTTTGTTGAAATGTGCGCTATCTAGGATTAGTGAATATTATTTATATCGTTGGACAAACTCAAGGTCAACATCACTTACAATGACATAGAAACTACTAAGCACACTGATAATTTTATTTGTTTTGCAAAATGTCTTCTTCTTCTCATAGATGTAAAGATGTCAAACCACTGGTTCCACGAGAGTGCAAAGTGGTATATACTCATCCATATGAGTATGTGTCAGACTTCACCTTCATCTTACATCAAGATGAACAACTACAATGGTGTGATATGAAGGGTAACATCATCTTGCCCCTAAATCGATCTATACCAGGGATGCTGTTTAAAACTCTTAAGAAGGTGGGCATCTTAGATCTTCACAAAGAATATGTTGTGGATGGTTATGCCACTCAAAACTACTATCCCACTAAGACACAACACAAGTAAGATTGACATCAGGAAAAGCTTCATGTGGCTACAAAGGGAAAACATTACACAAATCACTTATTCCTACTAAATCAAGATGACAATGAGGACCCTCCCTTTGAAGATTCTCCATCTCTTTTTATTGGTGATAAGGGTATGACCCTGAACTTGCAATCCACAATTCATAAACTAGATTCAGGAAAAAGTGACAGTCAAGGTAGGAAATTGGGTAAACATTACAATAGTAAGGGATCTAAGGATGATGGTCATAATTAGCGAAAAAGTGGTGATGGTGGCAATTCACCTTTCTCTCCATCCTCTTCATCCAATTCCAAACATTCCTCTTCATCTATTGATTCTCATGGAATCCACCATTGAAATAATTATGATGAAGGTAATCAACGAGACAATAATGATCATGAAGGCCACCAAAATCGAAGGGGTGGTTGAAACCATCATCAACATCCTTGACGTAGTGATGATGATGAACCTCTATTAGCAACTCGAAGCATGCTCAACATTGCAAAGGCAATTAAAATTCCAACCAAACATATGAAAGACAGTAGGATCAAGCACTTAGCCTTGAATAATATCTCAATATTTGAGAAGGGATACAACTCTGATCCATAGACACATCTACAAGCTTTCCCTAGGACACTCATCAAGAAAGCTGAAAGCTGGTACCAATCCTTGTAACCAGAATCTATTCACCAATGGAGTACCATGTTAGAGCTATTTAATGACAAATACCAAACATACTCCAGAGTGGCTAATCTAAAAAGGCAAATCCAAGGCTGGAAACAGGGAACACATGAACCCTTGGATACCACCATGGGTAGATACTATTCACTCTTACACTAATGCCTTAGCCATGATTATTCTCAAAGAGAACAACTTCGCCACATCATAGATGGGCTCAAAGCAAAAACTAGAAGAATTCTTGGAATGTATGCCTAAGGAAGATTCTCTGAATTAAGAGCTCATCATATCCAAAGACTAGTGAAGCAAGTAATAAAAGAAGAAGATGAGATATGAAAAAGAGAAAGTGCAAAAAAGTATAATAGGGACACTTCCATCAAGAAATGGGAGGTCCAATTTTGTGATGAGGAGGAGTCACTACTTGATGAAGTGGTGAACAGAAAAAATTTGCCCATCCAAAAATCTATTTATGATATTTTAGCAAAGGTTGATAAATTATGGGACTCTTTGGATGAAAATTTTCAAACTACTATGAAGATTTTTGAAAAATCTAAAGAGAAAAATAGTGATTGTAACCATAAGAGGCGAAAGAAGCTGAACGTGCCTACCAAAGTGATAAGGGCAATGTTTTTGCCATAGAGGAAGTTGTTGAGATAGACTCTGAGGATGATGTTGATTGTGACATTTGTCAATACGAACATCCAAAGGGTTGTTGCCTTCTGGTGTCACACTTACAAGATTCTAGGGTGTATGCATTGAATCCTTGACTATCACATAGGTAGACACCTAGACAATTACCTTATCCTCAAGGGAATCCAAGACAGTTCCACCAACAACAATAAGCTTACTACCCAAGTGGAGCTCCTTCACAACCTTATGAATAATATTGATAGTGGTACCAACCACAATCATGGGGAATGCTACCACCAAGGTAGCAGTACTATTATAGGTAACTATATCCACATGGGTACTATGTTCAGAAACCCGTCTCTTCAAGAACTTTTGTAAGTCATACCTCATTTCAACATTACTATTACCCTCCAGAGTATCACCAAACACATTCACCATCTACTTGAGGGAAGAACCCATATCCATACCACCCTCCACATCCATCTGCACACACCTCCAACTTTAACCTAGTTACCTCCTACTCCATCCATGCATGGTAAGATTCTTCCATAGTTGCAACAACAAAATGCTACGAGGGTTGTACATTCACAAATGACTTTGTAGCCAAGTGGTTTAGACAATCGATCCAAAAAAAAGACCCTTATTCCAACCCTGCAGTCCTCTCCAACCCTCACAACCTAGTGCGGCTAATCATCCTACATCTCTAATACCCTCATCCTCTGCATCAAATGCCTTTGAGTGCCTTTCAAAACAAATGCCACCTCGAACTCGCACTGTGATGCTAACTCATGTTGTTTCTGACTAGATCAAGGCTAGCAATCTTTCCACAGAAAGATCTAACTTAGGAAGTCCACTCATTTACCTATAAATGAGTAAGGCTCTTCTTGACTCTGGTTCTGTAGCTAATCTCATCTCCCACAACATGTAGAAGGCTTGGAACCTACCACCTCTTAAGAAGAGCAACATCCATCTAGAATTGATAGATCAGTCAATTATTGTCCCTCTAGGATTAGTAGAGGACATTGTGACCATAGTTTGTGGGTGGTCCTATCCTGCTAATTTTTTGATGATCAAGGTTGAAAACTGCAAAAGTGAATTTTCCATGATTATGGGAAGAGCTTGGTTAAGCATGGTTGATGCACATATGGGCATAAGGGACCTCTCTCTTAAAATATCCAAAGAAAATGAATTGGGCAAGATAGAGAAGAAGCGTATTCCATACATTGTGTACAGTGATAACGGGTGCAATTGTGTGCAAAGAATCTAGTTAGTCAAAAGTACATTCATTAAAGCATGTAATCAGTGTGTGCAAGAAATGAATATTCAATGGTGTCTGTACACAACAGCTACAAAACAAGAGGGCACCTAGTGGCTGATAACTGACTTAGATAGTAGCACATTATGCATGCGACGAACTGAGAGCCTAACATGTGCTTACGTTGAAGGCATGGATAAACTTGAACAAGTTCATCCCCAACTCTCTGATGAAAATGATGATACTTTTTGGGGAGAGTTGAAAATCCCTAATAACTTCAAGCAGGAGCCCCTAGAGCTAAAAGCTTTACTAGTTGGCATGAAATATGCATTTTTAAACAATGGTAAACCAGTCATAATTAATGTCAAACTTGCTTCTAAAAAAAAAGTTGTTAAAGGTAGTTAACAAATGGCCAATAGCCTTTACTTGGTCATATCTTGAGCTAACAAGAATCGATTCAAGGATATGCCAACATTGCATTTACACTAACCTGACCATGAAGCTTAGAAGGTAACCATAGAGGTGGTTGAACCCCACATTGAAGTAGATCATCAAAGAGGAAATTGAACAAATCCTCAAGGTAGGATTCATCTATCCCATCATGAATAGTGAGTGGGTTAGCCAACTTGTAATTGTACCAAAGAAATATGACAAGTGGTAGGTCTGCATCAACTTCAGATTGTTGAATATGGTAACATTTAAAGATCATTTTCCATTGTCATTTTTGTATTCAGTGTTGGACACCATATTTGGGCATTATTATTATAGATTCTTGGATGGTTATAGTGGCTATAACTAAATCCAAATTAAACCAAAAGATCAGGCCAAAACAACATTCATGAGTCCCTGGGAAACTTTTGCATATTGTAAGATGCCATTTAGTCTATGTAATGCCCCTGTAACATTTCAATGCTTGGTCCTTAGTATTTTCCAACAGCATATTGTTTATGGTGTGAAAGTCTTCATGGATGACTTTTCCACCTATGCAGCTACATTTGAACAAGCCTTGAACCACCTCGAGCAAGTATTGAAGAGATGTGTTGAAACAAACTAGTAAAAGAGCCATCTCATGGTCCAAGAAGGCCTTGTGCTAGGGCACCAAATTTCATAAGAAGGAATTGAGGTAGCCCCAGAAAAGATAAGGATCATCCAAGGAATAACATGCCAACTAGAGATAGTTAAAGATGTTCGGTCATTCTTTGGAGACACTAGCTACTACCAATGATTCATAGAGAATTTATCTAAGATCACAAAACTATTGGTAGAACTTACAAAGAAAGATGCACCTTTCATCTGGACCAAGGAATGTGAACATGCATTCCAATAGTTAAAAATGAAACTTGTAGAAACACCAATCCTATGAGCACTAGACTAGTGTAGACCCTTCCACATCATAATGAATGCATCTAATTATGCCTTGGAAGTAGTGCTCATGCATATGGATGATAAAAAATGTCCATAATACATCCATTGTGTGGATCAAAGCATTTTGGGAGCACAAATAAATTACACCACCATAGAAAAAGAATTAATGGCAATGGTGTATGCTCTAGAAAATTTTAGGCACTATGTGCTTGGCTAAAAAGTATTTGTGCACATGGACCATAGTGCAATCCACTTCCTCATGAACAAGCCAATGGTGAGCCCTCGTGTCATATGGTGGCTTATGATTTTGTAGGAATTCAATCTCACAATGGTATATTGAAAAGGAACTAAGAATGTGATCGCTTACCACCTCTCTTACTTAAGATGGGATAATAAAGAGGAGGAGAGTTCATTCTCTAATGAGTTTCCGGACGAACTCCTTTTTACATGAGTCATAAATGAACAAACGCTATAGAAACAACATGGTACAATGAAATCCTTACCTATCTTCTCACTCAGGAGATGCCACAAGATCTTAACTCTAGAAAAAAGCAATGATTTCTTCATCAAGTCAAATATTTCATGGAAATCAACAGACATCTCTACAAGGTGTGCATCAATGGCCTACTTTGTTAGTGTGTCCCTAACAAAGATCAACTACGTATTCTCTAGGACGCTCATGAACAACCTTGCAGTGACCACTATGCAAGGAGACACATGGCCATAAAAATCTTGATGGTAGGGTATTATTGGCCTACAATCTTCAAGGATGCCCACTGATTTTTTCGATCTTGTGAATGTTGTCAATGAGATGGGAGGATGACTGCTAGCATGGAAGGTCCTCAATAGTGGATTTAACCATTGGAATATTTTGACATATGGGGTGTTGACTTCATGGGTCCCATCACATCCATATCCAATGGAAAGGCATATATTATCATAACAGTCAACTATTGCACAAAATGGGTAGAGGCAATAGCCATTACTAATTATACATCATCCACTACTGCTAGATTTATACAACAAAATATTATAAATAGGTTTGGGGTGCCATGTTTACTAATTTTTGACAATGGAACTCATTTCACAAGTGTCACTTTTAGAAAGTTGATTCAACGCTTGGGGGTTGAACATAAATTAACAACACCCTACCATCCCTAAGCTAACGGTCAAGCAGAGGTAACCAGCTGAGAGATCACAAAAATACTAACATGAACTATTAGAAAATATAAGAAATATTGGAGTACAACACTTAACAATGCCCTTTGGGCTTACCATTTGACATGGAAAATTCCTATTGGCTACTCTCCCTATGAGTTGGTGTATGAAAAACTTCCAATGCTCCCAATTTAATCCAAGATTCATACACTCTCAACAACCTATGATTTGAATCTTGACTTAAATCTAGCATAGAGAGAAAGATTAATCAACCTAAATGTGCTAGATAAAAATCAATTAGTGGCCCTATCTTTGAATGAGGTGCACAAGGCATTCAACAAGCAACGTCATGACCTTAAAATACAAATCGTAAAACTTCAACCAAGAGATAAAGTTCTCTATTGGAACCCCACACATGTACCTTAGAAGGTAAAATTCCAAACATTGTGGGAGGGATCTTATTTAGTTGATTAAACCTTTCCCTCTGGGACCATGTTGATCTAAAAGCCTGAAAGTCCAAATAAAAAGCAGTTGGTCAACATCTAACAAGTAAAACCTTTCCTAGAGTTAACACAGGCCAGTGCAATTACCACCTCAATAGATGGACAACCATGTTGCATTTTTCAAATCTTCTCCTTCCAACTTAGTCATGGGGGAGATGGGCATATGTGCTAATAATCCATATGACTTCTCAGTTTTTCTACCTTTTGTTTTGCACATTTTTGATTTTACAAGTTATTTATTTTACAAATTTTTCTAATTTTACACCATTGTTAGTACCTTTGAACCTTTCTTGATTAATTTAAATTTTCTTATATATTTTATCTTGTTTTGTTTTTTTCAAGTATGATATTTTCTCATTTTTGCTAATAAAATTATTTTATTGCCATAGGACATAGTGCCGTTGTTGCTGTTTACTAATGATGGTTTGTGCTTAATGTTGTGATTGCTAATGTGTGGTTTCTATTCTTGAATTCTAATGTCTGATGACTTTGACATGGTTTATTTATCATAGAATAGGCAGTGAGTCCACGTCATCTTCCCATCCAATAAACTCTATAGTTTTCCTTGTTCTGGGATTTTGAGGTTCCTTCCATTAAAGAAATTTTAAATCAACTGGTGACCTTGGTGGTTCTAGAATTAGGAAGGATTCAAAGTTTTGTAAAGGATGTGACTTCAAGGGGAATCAATACTCTTTATACTCTTCTACTTGTTTGAGTGCTTGAATGTTTTTCATAGACTTCTTACCATTCCATTTCAACCACTAATAGGAAGTCAAATAAAGTCTTTGCATGGTGTGGTTTTCATCTGAAAAAAAATTATGGGAATTCAAAGCATACCCCTTGGACAAATAAATGGGCTACAAGCATTAGTTATGGAACTAGAAAGACATGCATCCATGCCTGAAGGTCCCCTCTAACTAAGGCCCTCTCTCACTTCCTACTTCTCTCTTTTCTTCTCCTTATGGAATGGTGGTTCTCTTGTGGAAGCACTTATGTGTCTCGTGTGGGTGGATCGGTCTTAGGGTGGTAATGCGAAGTCACTAAAAGTGAATGGTTTTGGTCTAGACTGAGGATGGATCTTCCCAATTCATTTTAAACACAAATTCCATAAGGAACTTCTTATGACCTCAATTTGGAACTCCATTCCACCTTCTCTATCATCCATCCATGTTGCCATAACTCACCTCACTATTGGATTCTATGTTATGCTCTATGTCTTGGTCTAATGTGTTTGAATTCTTAGATAGATTCTTTTTTATTGGTTCTTAAATTTTTGTGATCATTAATTGACTGTGGGGCTCACAAACTCCTTAGTTGAGGTTATGCAAAGGCAACAAGGGCATGAGCCTACTATGGGAAGGACCAACTTACATAGCTCTTGGCTTGATTAGTTAAGGTTCCTTACCTTTGAAACTGCCACAATCCTATCTTTCACATATTCCATTGGGTATTCTGGTCAGTGCTCCTTAACCTTTTATTTCATTCATCCCCCAAATCATTTTTCTCAATTTTTTCCAAATTTATGAGCTCCAACACCCTCTTCTCATGTTTTCATACTATTCTTGGCCTTTTGAGCTTTCATTTGATCCCAATTTCATTTAAAAACTCTTTATATTTTGCAAGTTTGACCAAAGTCAATGGTGGTAAGCAATTTTGTCGATGAGGCCTCATCAACGCATCGCAAAAATACTATATACACTATTGTGCACTTACAAATTTTTGACATTTGCCTCGTAACACATGGGGAGTTTTTGCAAATTTTCAGAGTCCAAAACCTTTCATAGCCCATAAGTTCCTAACCATCTGTCCAAATCACTCCATTTCTCAATCCTACACTTACGAGAGTAAGCTCTTTATCATGGGGGTCACAAATCTTAAGGTTTCCAATGAAATTTTTTGAAAAATTTTCTAACTCCCTTAAAGGGTTAATAAACTTAATAATATACTGTTGGCGACTGTTTGGGACACAACTGCCAACGAGTGTCCTTGAACAGGATTTAGGTGCCTACTAGTCTCTGGCAACACCAAGGCCTAAATACCTCCAAATAAACTCAGTAGTTAATGTGAGTATGTGTGTGTGCTATTGCAGCATGCGATTGTGAAATATGAAACGATTACGTTGTGTGTAACCTATAGATGACTTATCTTAAAAAGATTCAGCCAACTTTGCCAAGTACTGTGAGTTGTTGAGAGTTCCTATTTTGTTCAATTGCCTAGTCTAAGCGGTCCTTATAATACCTACTTGTAATAAATAAAATTTTGCAAAATTATTTGAGCACAACTCCATGAATCTACTCCTAATTTTCCCCAGAGAAAGAGATAGTTCCACAAGAAAACCAGAAATAGAGTAATATTCGATGGAAATAGATAGAAAAGAAAGCAGATTTGTGTAGACCTCAAATATTTGAACAAGGTAAAATGACACGAGTAAACACTTGGCAATGAAGCTATCCCAAATTCAATAACTACGAATTGTTCAAACTTCCAAGGCTAGATAATGGATGTCAACAATTGCATTCGATAGAACCTTCAAAAGACTTAACAATTTTTGATTGAAATACCATGGAGATTCACTTTAAAGATAAAAAGAAGCTATTTTGGTCTCATCAAAATACCAAATATTTTTTGAACCCTCTTGACTATTGAATCGTTCAACAGCTTGACTACAAGCAGAGGCTCTCTTACAACAATNAGATGCAAAGTGTGTCTCCAAGTGAGAGCCCAAGTGCTAGCTAATAGCCTTCCCAAAGTGTGATGGATCAAGTGTCTTTTCCAAAAGTGTGATGTATGAGACCCCAATGTCCCCCTAACCTCTTCCCTTTGAAGCCTTTTTATAAGGTTCAAAGGTAGTTACATATTCAAAAATATCTTACCTAACTTCTCTCCCAAGTAACTTGCCCAACAAGTTAGGAAGTATTAACTTAGGAAGTTAGGAAGCTAGGAGATATATAAATATTGCTTTTGAAAAATAATTCCAATAGTTCCATATAATTGTTTAAAATTATAGCTCCAATAGGTTTTCATTTTTACTTTTTAAAAATTTTTAAGAATACTATTAAAGCCCTTAGTAATTTTATGAACAAGGTGATAATATAATATCAACCTTGGTATAAATGTTGATCGTACCTAATCTATGTTAATTTATAAATAATTTATGTGCACTTGCACCTATATGAAAATGGCTGGAAACAAAAATTTAAATCCAAAACATCAGGCTCGAATATGAAGGCGCTAGGCCTGGAACTGCCAGCAAATACTTCCAAAATATCCTGCCCTTGCCAAAAATCATTATTAACCATCACCGCGAAAGAAGGCTCTGCCACTACATTCGGCATCGTTGCCGTGTGGTGTTCGGTTGCTAAAGAGTGGAGGAGAAATATCTTAAAGAAAAATGATGTGTTGAACATATGGCCCTGGACATAGGGTTTTGGTTGCTTGGAATTTGTTTTGTTTTACCCCAAATTCGCTTAGGGCTTCCTGTGTTTTTTTGTGTTTCTGCAGGTCATCTTCCAAATTCCTACCATTGATTGTAGGGTCAAGGGTGAACGTGCCATGGATCAGAGCATCAGTGAATAATGGTGTCTGGTATGGTAGGTTAAGAACGGCCCTGTAACAGCCAGAAAAATCTCCACACAGTGCGCACATTGCAAAACACAGAGAATGTCATTGAAGGCGGGCAAATTGGCCGCATATTGATGGAAAAATTTTGAACTGAAAGTGTTTCTATTTTGAAAGTGGCAACGTCCATGAGAGTTCTTCCTCCACCGCCTTTGAACCCATGTCCCTGCAAGGTTCTGGCACAATGCGCCCAGCAGAGGTGCTGCTGATTTGGGACCAAAGAAAATAGTCGATTTTGCACGTAAAAATAGAAGCCATTACAGATCAATAAACCTTAGCACTTCCCTGCGTCAGTACCAACGCGATTCCTTTCCAAAGCATGAGCAATACCATAGTTTAGATCATCGTATTCACCGTTAATAATATCTTTTCCATTTGCAAACATCCACTAATAATTTTCCAATTCCATTATATTTCCAGTGCTCTATTATTATTTTTTTACTAGTATCCAAATGATCAATTCTTGCATATATTTCTAACAATGAAGAATTCCTTGCTTTTCTATTCATTTACCATTGGCACACTGTCTCTTGCTATCTTCTACTCACTGTTTTTCATATGTGCATCATTATTTCCACCAATAATATTATGGTCTCTCTTGGATCCCATACCAATGGTAGGAAATAACACATTTACACTCTCCCATTCTTACCATAATGTTTAAAATGAATCTTACTGTTTTATGAAATGGCCAAATGTGCCAACATATACAAACATCAATTTTTTCGAAAGTTAATCCTTTCAACAACCTCCAAGTGATTTATTAATAATAACACAAATAAAATAATGATTGGAGTAATTAAATCAACCATAATCACAACTTAGCCAAGTGTAACTATCCTTAAGAGATAAAGGTATCTCAATTGATTCATGTTACACAACGATTACTAACCCATGGTCTCATTGTGAGTACAAATGGCACCAAAACCGAAATGCCTGCAAGAAGAAGGACCCTCTCAACCAAGGAAGAAGTTTAAAAATCACTAGAGGCAACCCATGCAACAAGACCTCTCTATGAGAAGCTGGAAGTGGGATCTATCCAATAGATTCCAAAAGAAAAAGTGCCCACTGAGTAATCACAATGAGGAGAAGTGCCTAGACCCATGCCAAGGCTTGAAGTCACTTTGACTCAAGCCTACCTTGACATCATTAGGTCCTTAGAGGTTCAACAATCAGTTCTCCAAGAAATGAACTTCAGGCCATTCCCAGAAAAGGCTCCAGTGGAAGTTAAAACACAACTGAAAACCTCTCCAAGATGGCCAATCATCACATCCAGTGGGGAATGGTACATGGGAGAGACATATCTCTTCTGGAACAATCGAAGGTTGGGGTCCATAGTAAAGATCAAGGATATTTAGGTATCTTACTCGGTTGAAGCTATTTTGTAGGCACTGGGGCTACCTAACATTGGGACAAAGTTGGCAGAATTATCAACGAAGGATGATCCTGAGGCAAAAAAGAAGTGGACTTTGCGGTGCTATGGGGTTGATCATAAGGAGTATGGTGTGCTCACACCAATGGAGCACATCTATTTCAAAATTATGGCTAGTCACCTCAATCTAATGGGGAGACCAAGCAAGGTGACCACCTTCTCTACCCAAGTATGCACCACTCTAAGTGAGAGATTTCCTGTAAACCTTCCACAACTCATCTACATGGAAATCAAGAAGCATTTCAAAGAAAATGAATATGGAAGGAAAACCTTGCCCTTTCTGTGCCTTATTTGAAAACTCTGCAAAAGGATAGGAATTTTCTACTACTCTAACAACATAATTAGGCATGCTCCTTTGGCCTCATGGTCTAAAATTATGAAGGAAAAGATGTCAACGATAACTCAAGAGGAGTAGCCACCACCACCACCACCTACTTAAGAAACAACGTTGGAGGCCCATGTAGCCATTGAGCGCTTACGCAAAGTCTAAGAGCAGCTCTTGAGCAAGCAAGAGCAACGTGTAGGGATGAGTGATGTAGATCCATCTATGTATCGACTAGCAATGAGTCACCTTAATGAGGTAGCTCGAAAAATCAATTAGATGGAGAGGGATGGACCAATCTTCTCTATCCAATGAATGTATTTGCCCACAAGATTGAATCTGAATGCTCGAGAGTTGATGATGTCCTTATCACAACACTATTTATTCCCAGAATTCTCTAGGAATGTCACCACCTTCTCGATGTAATTGGAGGAAGGCGAAGGGACAACTGTCTTGGTGATGCAGCACCAAGGGTAAGAGATGATGACTAAAGTGGTTGTTGACCATGTAGCTGAAGCACTCAATGCACCTGTGGCATCTATACTAGACATATCTACACTTCCAGATGTGCAGACGTTCATAAACACGATCATTGGAAAACTAAATGTAGCCCAGCATGATGAATTATTGGATCAACTGGTGGGGACCAAGCAAACAATTCTGAATATCTTCAATTTTCTAAAAAGCATCACCACAACCTAGTCAGAGCTACTAGAAGCAAGGGGCAAGTGTATCATTCTGGAGGGGCAACTCAAAATGGCTCTAGCACAAAATTAACACTTGTCTGTAGAGGTTTCCAAATTACATGCTTGCGTTGCTGATCCTATGATACTCATCCCAATAATAACCAAAGATGAATCTTTCCAATTACTTCAATAATGATTCAAGAATGTTGAGAAGAAGGTAATAATGACCATCTTTAACTAGTCCATAGTAGAAGCAAGGAAATACTCAATGTAAAAGGACTTGGCTCAGATGCACTAAGAGAATGAGGCTCTAACAACATAAAATCATCGCCTATGTAATGGTGATGCCCAGAAGGAACAAATGTAGGAATTTATTCATCAACAGTAGGAGTAGCTAGCCAAGGTAAATATGGCCATAGAGAATCAGAATCTATCAATGGAGGAAGTTCATGCCTTGCACCAAAAGTCTGTTATCGAAATTATCGCCTGGAAGAATGAAGCCTTGAAATTTGAATTAGTTAAAGATCACTATAGAGACTAGGTTGGCCTGTAGAAGGAAGTCAATGAGAAACACATCCAAATTATCAAGGAAAAAATAAATGAAGCCCTCCAACAACTCCAACAAGGGAAAGAAGTTTGGTAGCCCATCATTGATGGGATTGATGCTTGCAATAAAGTGGAGATCTACCTAAAGGAGTTGAAAATAGAAGAAATGATAGAGTACATGGAGTTGGCCAATCTCCACTATGCAAAATTGGCTATGTTGACTACTAAAAAACCATGGTTAAAGATGGAGAAACAAGTGGCTAGCTCGTATTTGCTATATGAGGCAGAGTTTAAGCACCATAAAGACACTAAGTAGAAGATTGAGACTATAAATTCTAAACTCGAAGTTCTCAAAGCATGATTCACATATCAATGATCAATTGCTGAGAACCTAGCCAAAATGATGAATGACTACCATGAGCTGAAGGATACAATCAGAGCATTTGACATTGAACACAAATAATTCGCTACCTACTTCATTAACACAAAGGAGCTATTTCCAACAATCCCATGTCCCTAGGATATGCCTATTCCAATCCACATCGGTGAAGCTACGTGGATAGTGCATGATCCCAGAAGTAAGGAGGAGAAAATGAAAGCACTGCTAGATGCTTTCTGCCTCCTATCAAAAGTTTCAACCATAGCAGGACAGCCACAACCATCTTGACCACTAGCCATGAATGAAGCCAAAGAAGGTTCCTCAAAACCTCAGGAATTGCTGCTGCCTGGGATTATCTAATATTCTCTACCAAAATTCACATCATCAAGGAACATGTTGTCCAATTTTAAAGAGTCATGTTATGGTGTTCAATTTTTTTCCTAAAAATCACCATTTTTGTAATGTGTTGATCCATACACCCAGGCACCCCATTTTTTGTCAAGTCAATCTATTTTTGTTTATGAAAGGTTAGTCAATAATTCTATACCTTCCCAATTTTTGTAAATAACTCAAGGATGAGTTTACATTCAATCATGGGGGTATGATGAGTCACAGTTCTATTGGCTATGTCGATGAGACCTTGTCAATTGGGCCTCATCGATGAGGCCTCGTTGATAGATCATATCATGCATCAATGAGGCTCCATCAATGCAGTGTCTGCATTCGACTATAAATATGCATCCACCAACCATGTTTATGGTAAATGAGATTTTAGTAGCAACAAAGCTCTTGCAATTTCTTCATTTGAAAGTTAGAAGTTTTCTCCTGAGTGCCCATAGTAAGAGTCATTAAGTGTATGGATCTTTATTTGAGCATTGTTGTACCTAAGCATGACAGTGTGTGTGGTAATAAAGACAAGCTTTCTGATAAAACTTGCAGCATTCTAAATAGATTAAATATTTTATTTATGAATTTAATGTTTTCAATTATTTATTAAATATTTTCTAGTAATTAAGTTAATGAAGTAATTAAGCAAGATCAATTAAAGACATAAGTATAACTGCTTTGAGTGTAGCATGTATTCGCTTAGTAATCCCAACAGCATTATTGCTTGGTACGCCTAGTAGTGTAGCACTTGGTAACTAGCAATGAATACGTGGGTTCAAGACATGTACGGAAAGTGGGACCGAATGCTTATGTTAAGACTAGTTAGACACTAGTTTATTAGTTAATTTAAATTAGTTAATCCAATTACTTTTATCTTCATTTGAACACCAAATCATAAAATACAAAATGATAAAAATCAAATGCCTCGATTACACTTAAGCATACTGATGAGTGGCGAGGTACCCCTACACTCAACCATACGAAACAAGCGTCGCACGCGTGATCCAGTCGAACTTCGCAAATGGGCTAGTTGTGGCACCTAGATAGTTATCCTTAGGTCGCAGTTCGCTGTCTTCCCACCTGGACTAGTATTGCATATGTCACGTATGGTTTAGTCCAGATGAGATGTATGATGTGTTCCTAATTCTAACGCTACTCCTGAATGCAATGGAAAAGAATATTAACTAAGCTAAGCTAGGAGGAAAAGGTAAAGAAATCTAATCTAGCCTAAGTGTGATGAGCAACCAATTCCTTGATCAACCGTACACATCTTGGACTTCGTGCATGACTACCACTGGGACTACCAAGCATAGATCCTAGGTATGCCACTGGGATTACCAAGCGCAGATCCCAAATACGCCATTGGGTTACCAAGTGTAGGTCCTAGCTACACCACTAGGCTACCAAGCAGTCACACTTAAATGCTCATAATCAAGTCGTACTCGTTCCGCTTCTAGGAGTTTAAGGATGAGAAACTAATCACGATGAGTAACTGATTCCTTGACTAGCCGTACACATCCGTAGATGCTCGTAATCAAGTCGTACTCACACCGCGCTACGAAAGCAATAAATAACATTAAATAAATAACAAACAAATAAATAAACTAAGTGAATTGCTGCAATGATGAAGTAATCTCAATCTTTATTGCCGGTCATGTGCGTGTCCAAGTATGGCATACTCGAATAAAGACACCGTACAATTACATTCACCACACGGCGGGCAGACATGGGAAAAAATCTAACTCTGGAGGGATGAAACTGCCAGAGCTTCACTACTCTAAAACTGGGATGTCAAATGAGGGAGACTGGCCTCTTATTTATATAAATTGCGGCTGACTGTGATATCGCGTACACGATATCATGGGCAGATGAGATATCGCATACGCGATATCGCAGCCCATGATATATCGCATATGCGATATCGCAACCCATGATATAACATGGATGCCTTATCGTAGGTGCCTTAATGCAACCGCCAGTAATATGAGCAATTTCATGTCTCATCATACCCCCACGACTGAATGAAAACTCATCCTCGAGTTAAAGTGAGAACAAGCCACATTGATTACATAGTGGATAGGTATGGGATTATTAGATGGAAAAATGGGATGATGCTGCAGTGTGGAATGAAAACAAAACAAAGACACACAACACAAAATATTTACAAAAATTTGGAACTCATATAGTTCCTGGTGGCGGTGACTCCTCCATAGGTGTCTTTCCCTTTTCTTTTACTCCAGGTCTTGGGATTTGATGGTGTTGAAGTATGGCCTAGAGTTTCTCCTCTTGTAAGGCCTTGAGTGCCTTGGCATGTGTGTAAGTTTTCACTTGTGCCATAGAGGCAGCCCAGTCAGCCTTCTCTTTTTCCTCCACCACCCTTTTATTCTCTATCAATAGTTTATTAAGTTGCTCAGTTCTGAAAGTGTCCAGCTAGTTCTGAGCAACCTTTGGCCCTGTATTCAGAAGGTTTAATACTTCCAGAATGGCTTGAACAGAGAAATCAATATTCAAACCACAATTGTTAACTATGGTGCCTTCTTCTTTGTTGTGCCAAAATTGGTACGTTTCCCCTAAGTACCAGGCACCGCTTTCAAAGAGGGTATCTCCTGCTTCTGCCTACCTAGACCGTACGGTAGGAGGATCTTCTTGATGAACATTGAATGATTTTTCCTCCTATTCTTCATGTTGTCTGATAGGACTTTTGTCTTCCACCTCTCTAAGCTCATTCAATCACACCTTGAGCAAGACCTTCCTCTTGTTCGTGTTTCGGGGCCATCTGCAATCACACAGGACCAATCGTTAGTAAGGTTGTTACCAAAGCTAGATTATACCTTACTACTTGCCTTAATAGATTTACTTTATTTCCGTGTGATGTTAATTATTAGAAGAACATGTCCTTGAAAGATTATAGTATTGAGTCCTCTTTGCTTAGGTGGTTTCCAAATTTAATTTTCTGGTATAGCTAAGGGAATGAAAATTTTTTTTGACACATTTTATTCTAAATTTTAGAACTAATTACCCTTAAATATGTCCTTCGGGCAATGACATCTGAACGATTGTCAAAGGGTTCCAGGGTAATTCAACTAGTTTTGAAGGCACGAAAATTATGATGGTGTGGAATTTATCCATAAGAACCTCAGATGGTAGAGAAAAAGGCTATGTGATGGTAATAAGGGAAAGAAAATTATTAAAAATTAAGCTGAGGGTAAGAAATTGTGTGTTCTAGCTAGAGAATTAATGAAGATTACAACAAAATTATACAAGTGGGTCCTTCCCAAAGCAGGTTTCAACCTATTATGTCCTTGTGTAATCACACTTAAAGTGTCCATGGGCACTAGAAGGGTTAAATGTAATCTACACTAACTCCACAAAACACACACATCTAAATATCACCAGAATGAGATGAAAATTTTATGCTACATGGGACACAAGCTAGAATTACATGAATAGTGAGATGAGACGAAGTAGAGAAAGGGATTGTAGAAATTAGGACATGAGGTAACTGACCCAGGGCACAATGAATCCTGCATGTAAAGAATGATTAACGTGTCATTAACCCATCATTCCAAGATCAAGACCAAGTCCATCCTTCTAAACAGTGACATTGCATTGTTTCATCCCATGATGAACAACTATGAGAGTACCATAACAATAAGGCATACGATCACTTGGCATTTAGTACAAGGGAGGAGTGATTTTTGTTTTATGGCACTTCCTTTTTCTTTTTCTCTCTCTTTTTTTTTCTTTTTCACTTTACAGAATCCAGAGAAGCCGCCAACCATCAGGCATGGGTGCATGTCTTTCCAGTGGGACCCCCTAGAACAGCGTTTGATTTTCGAGTGCCCTTTTGATTACTCTTACTCCCATTTTTCATTAGATCTACAAGGATCTTAGTACAACCATATTGCATGATAACTCCCACAGATGTCACCAAAGAGAATCCACAAGTCCCCTTGATGTCACACCCTAATCATTCCCTCTTGGTCCATCCTTCTTCATTCTGGGTACAATGAACACAAAATTAATTTTAATTTTTAGAAATTTCAAGAATATCACTGTACCCTTGAACAAAACCTCTTTATTTATAGAGTGGATGAGTGGGTGTAGTGGGCTCACTGTTTCAAATAATTGATCACTCATGACTTAATAACATAAAACACACCTCAACCAATGATCCACATGAGTGTTTTATTCGTAGATGAGATTACTTACACAAACATGAAAATACAAACACACAGAAAGGATAAAAAGATAAAAAGACAAAAACAAAAAGTTGAAAAATGAAAAACTGAAAAACAAAAAAGTTGTAAAATTAAAGAAAATGAAAAATGGTTATTAATCCTACTTGTTATTAGAATGAGGGATATCCCTCATAGCTAAATGGTTGTGGAAGGCACAGATTAATAATTGACAACTGGAATCCTTGCTTCTTGGAAATCTTGGGGCTCGATCATACTTACCATTTCGGGTTTCACACACTGGGTTATAAGGAGCATAGTGGGGTAATTTATACAATGTAGTTCCCAGATAACGAGTTGACCCACTATGATGTTTAGGACTGAATGGTATGCAGGGATTAATAAATGAAGGTTGAGGATCCTTGCATGTTGGAAATATTGGAACTGGTCCATACTCACCCCATTGGGGTTCACACACTTGATTGTAGTAAGCATAGTGGGGCATTTCATACGATGTAGTTCCTAGATAACGAGTTGACCTACTATGATGTTTGTGACCGTTAGATGGTATGCAAGGATTGGGTTCATGTCTCCCATGGTTGTGTTCATTGGGCTATATGGTTGTTGGAGTGTTAGTTGGTGGCCCTGATAAAGTTACATGAGGCGTTGGGTTCGAAGGTAAGGGTGCACCATAGGGTTGGACTTGTGCTGGGTTGGAAGGTGTAGTGGCCTCAGAATTGTGTTGTCCCTTCCTACGGCCGTGTTTAAAGAAAGAACGCTTTTGATGTTGAGGAGGCTCTTCACTGCTGTTAGTAGCAGTAGCACAAGTGTTGTTCATGGGTTGTGATGGTGCAGGTACGTAAGGGACAGTTGGTGGCGATGTATCAGGAGGGAAAGGATGAGAATGTTGAAAGTTAGGAGGAGGATAAGGTGCACAAGGTGGTGGTTGTGTTGGAGGCATGGGTTGATAGTATTGTGGAGAATAGTAGTGTGGTGAGATAAAGTATGTTGGCTTAATTGGAGAAACAAGATGTTGAACATGATAAGCATTTGGATTCGAAAAATATGAAGGGTGCCTCCAGTCTAAGGGTAGTCTCCCCCACGACTGGGATTGTTGCCACTGTGATCGAACACAGTATCTCTATACGAACTCTGGATGTAACGTGTTTCCCCAATGCTCATATAAATGTGACAAGATTGGGCATTGACCCTTGGGGTGATCGTACAGGCATATGTTGCATTCATATGTATAATTGGCAGTTGAGCTTTTCTTTTCTTTATCCCTTCTTTCCGATTGTCTAATGTTTTGTCCTGCTTCTTGGGTTGTCAAAACTTTATCTCCAATATTGTTGATAAATCCTCCACACTTTTGATACATCCATTCCAACATCTTATTGATCTTTTCCTCGGCTTCTTCTAATGTTTGTTGTATTGGCAAAGATGATGTTTCCACCTTAAGATTGATTGATTTCTCCTTTGTATGATCATGGACCTTTGTTAAGTTGAAATTTTGGTCTCGTTGATGTTTTTCAACACTCTCCCATCTAGCCAATTCTCCTTCTTCTTTTGCTACCCTTTGAATAAGCTCTTGAATTTGATGGGTTCGTAGTTGGTATAGTTGACCTCGGGCATACGTTCCTAAGGTCTTTCTTGTTTCATTACGTAGCCCATCAATAATATGGTACATTAGCCTTTCCTCGGAAAACCCATGGTCTGGATAGTTGTTTAACACTGAATAATATCTTTCTAAGGCCATGTCCAAGGGTTCATGTTTTTCTTGTTTCCATCCTTGGATTTGTTTCCTCAAGGCTGACACTCTTGTGTAGGTTTGATATTTTTCGTTAAAGACTTCTACCATTATTGACCAGCGTCGTATTGAATTTCGTTTTAATGATCTATACCATACTTTTGCTTGGTCAATGAGTGTCATAGGGAAGAGCTTAAGTTTTTGCCACCCGTTATCAATGTTGTTCCACGTACAGGCATCGCAAAAGGCTTGTAAATGTTGATACGTGTCTAAATCATAGCCTCTTGAGAAGTTAGGGAAGTTGTTTAAATCGAGCCTGGGTAGATGACTCTCTTTACAATGCCTACAGGAGATTCAAACAGCCTCTTGTATTGGCGTTAGGCTCTTAGTGGCCAGCAGCGGTTCATCATCACTAAGTAGGTTGTGAGTTTGTAAGTTGGGATGATGTTGCCTTTGTTTATGTTGGCGTTCTTGATTTTCTTTATGAGCTCGATTTTTAGTTCTATGTCGATCCCTTGAAAGATAGTCATCCATGTCACAATCTGATGTTGAAGGAGTAGAGGAAGAGAAGGAACTATAAAACTCGGTATGACTTTTGTAAGTCTTCCAATCATCCCCAAGTAAGTTCTTGTTAGTTATTGAGAAGGTCCTAGGCCTTTCGGGCCTCCTCGTTCTATGGGATGTCTTATCCTCACTAGAGGTGTCAAAGTTGGATGACAAGAGTCTTTGAGTATCGTTGGGGTGTTGATAAACGTAGGGGACTCTTGTCTAAGGTTGAGTACTCCAATCTTCATTGTCATCTAATTCATTGGTTCTCTAAAGAACTTCCTCACTAAGTGTGGCATTATTATGATCTTGTAGGAGAGGAATGGTTATGAAGTTTTGTGTGAATTTATATGTGACTTTTAATAATTATTTTTTTCTAAAAGATATATCGTTAAGTCCTTTACAGCGACCTTGTATGATATAACTAATCTAGATAACTAGCACCATCCCTGGCAATGACGCCAATGATGAGTGGCAAGGTACCCCTACACTCAACCATACGAAACGAGTGTCACACGCGCGATCTGGTCGAACTCCACAGATGGGCTAGTTGTGGCACCTAGATAGTTATCCTTAGGTCGCAGTTCACTATCTTCCCACCTGGACTAGTATTGCATATGTCACGTATGGTTTAGTCCAGATGAGGTGTATGATGTGTTCCTAATTCTAACGCTACTCCTGAAGGCAATGGAAAATAATATTAACTAAGCTAAGCTAGGAGGAAAAGGTAAATAAATCTAATCTAGCCTAAGTGCGACGAGCAACCGATTCCTTGATCAACCGTACACATCTTGGAC
>MNCI01001594.1:214246-265155 GCA_015680685.1 Gnetum montanum
GCGATGAGTAACCGATTCCTTGACTAGCCGTACACATCCGTAGATGCTCGTAATCAAGTCGTACTCACACTACGCTACGAAAGAAATAAATAACATTAAATAAATAACAAACAAATAAATAAACTAAGTGAATGCTGCAATGATGAAGTAATCTTGATCTTTATTGCCAGTCATGTGCGTGTCCAAGTACGGCACACTCGAATAAAGACACCGTACAATTACATTCACCACATGGCAGGCAGACACGAGAAAAAATCTAACTCTAGAGGGATCAAACTACCAGAGCTTCGCTACTCTAAAACTGGGATGTCAAATGAGGGAGAGCGGCCTCTTATTTATAGAAATTGTGGTTGACTATGATATCGCATACGCGATATCGCGGGCAGATGAGATATCGCATACACGATATCGCGGCCCATGATATATCGCATATGCGATATCGCGACCCATGATATAACATGGGTGCCTTATCATGGGTGCCTTAACGCGACTGCCAACAATATGAACAATTTCATGTCTCATCACATACCAATGTACATCACAAGTGTAATTGGGAAGACAATGATTGACCTTGAGGTAAGATTCACTGCCTGGAAGACTAGTGCACTAGAAACTGCAAATTCCACGAAAGTCGACTAGACCGCACATGAACCCTTTGTGATTCATATGGTTGGGCATAGGGGTACCTCACCACTCATCAAGTATTAATCTCAATTTATTTTGGAGATTCTAGGATGAGAAGCTTTTAGCTTTTGTTCCTATTTGTTCATTATTATTGATTGATGTATTCTTTTATCTTTAGTAAGAGTTTTCACCTTCTTTTTACAAGAAATTATTTAGTAAGAAGTAAAAACTATGAGAGCATTTCCAAATAATGGCAAGTTTGGATCCTTTTTCTATCCATAGAAGAGGTTTTTAAAAAATGATTGTAAGAACGAATACTTGAAAAGGCATTCCCAAAACTATTGGGCTTTTTCTTGAGGCTCTATCTTCAATAATGTGATGTACTCTAATTTTTTAAATATTATTATTTATTTTGTTGGGATTGGATGAACCCCACAACACCCCCCGCTCCCCTTCTTCCCATATCAATGAAACAACCAAGCATAGTAAATCCTCCTCAAATTATTTATTTACATTAATAGGTTATCCCATCAACATGGAAGGAGCCCTAGGTAGGATGATAAGATAAGGGAATTAAGGGTTAAAACTAGAACTAGATAATGATATGTACCTCTAGGACATATAGCCAACAAAAACTTTCATAATACTTTTAATAAATAGAATACTATGTCAAATTGACATACTCATCAACAATGAGGTGTTAGCCTAGTGGTACGGGTCTTAGCGTGATAATCCCAAGTTACAGGTTCAATTCTACTAGATAGCACTCATTTATAAACTTATATAAATCTTAGGGTATATCTATGTTTTACTTATTTTGGGTTCCAACACTCCCAAATTAACATACTTATGAGAATCAAACATGTGACTCCTGAATCACAAGTTACATGATCTAACCAATTAATAAATGTCTCATTGACTTCCATCAACATAGGATAGGACATTAAGATGACAATGTTGATGATGTAAGACTTAGATGTCTATTGTACACTAGATAGTCGAGGATGGGGGAGTGGAGGAATGGGGATTGTTGAAACCAAAATTAGATGACTATATATACCTTAGGACATATAGGTAGCATGATACTTTAAAACATAAACTCATATGAAAATAATTAATATTATGTTAATTTTAAATACTTCCTCTATAAAATGGCCTAGTTTATATGTTTAGATTGAATACATTAAATTATGGGTTAACAATAATAGAATATTATGTTTCAATTTCATTGGGTTTTGGTGTAAAGGATGCAATAAAAATATGTTCTTTATTCCACTATATAGTTTTTGATGCCAACATCGCCCATGATAGGCATAGGGCCATGTTTAAATAAGTTTAAATATTATGAAAATTAAAAAGTCCTATAAGTTTGCTATCTTTACCAATAGGCATTTATTCTTCAACAATCTTAAGTCATGATCATGCTTTACAACAATTAGGAAATAAACAAATACATAGATGCTAATCAACCCAAGCAAAAGAAAGCTCTGAGAAGGTGGTGTTAGGAAAAGAAAGCTTTGGGAAGGTACTATTAGGCATTAGTCTATAAAGCTCATATTTTCGCATTAAACTATTACTTAATTAATTAAAACAGATGCTAGTTTGATAGAATCCCTTTTTTAAAAATAAAATAAAATAGAGTTGGTCATATTAGTTTTGCAAAAGTAAAAGCAGAATTTCAAGTGGGATTAGACAACCATAACCAAGATTATCTTGCATGACAAGGAAGATTAGTGTGAATTCTCCTTTTTATTGAAAGCTAGATTACAGCTTCATCACCCATGTAGATTCACTTTTGCAACCAATTGCTGGCTATGTGAATATCTCTTTCTATTGCTAAAATTAAAAAACACAAAATAATATGTGAATGCTACCAAAACACTAAGCTAGGAATTACTGCTATTTTTTCATGAAAATTCTTATGGAAACCATGCACAGAGAGAGAAAGTATGTGGAGAGACATTTTTCCAATTTATAGTAAAGCCTCCAAACCACACATGTTGAAAATAGAGCCTACTAACAAAGTGCATAAAATATGATCAACTAGACAAATGCTACTTGGCTCTGATAGGATCATCCACCAATGATTTGGATTCCGTAGCACAAAAAAAGGAAATTCCATGAGTAGATCCAGAAGGTTCGATGGAAGCAACAGTAGCAGTAACACAAGTTCTCTAGATTCCATTTGTCTAGTTTTTGGGTTGGGCCCTTCTGTTATTACATTGAGACAGAAGCTATATTCTTGAGCATGCAGGTATTAATCATTGTAAGACTGATGAATGTAGTAGTAGCAACTTGTGATGGTCAATCTATTCAAGGTGGTTGAGAATGTAGAGAACACAACTGATGGTGGTGGGTGTTTCATGGAGAAGGTGGACAATGTGAGTAACCAACGTGCAAGTAGTGGAGGTGGTGAAAAACATGATCATTCAATGGAACAATGCGAGAATGACTATAAATGATGGTAGTCAGCGATGGAAGGAGATCATCAAGGGGTATTATCTGCCTCTCATTCTCTCAACAGGGCTAATTATGGCAAGGAAGGAGTAGGAGCCAGACCTTAGCTCCTTGGCTAGTGGTGGCATGGTAGGAAATATGGTTGACAGTTGGCATGCATGTGGCAGTAGTAGCGTGTGTGTGTTACCAGTAGTAGCAGTAGTGTGAGGGATTGTTGGGCCTTCCCTTCTTTCTGCAGTAATGACACATGGCTCTCCATAGTTCTATCAAAGTTGTAGGCGTGTGGTAGGTGGAATGGCAAGTGGCCTCTCTCCTTCCTCTCTCTCTCTCTCTCTCCATCACCAACCTCTCTTAGCCAGGTGATAGCAAAGGTAAATGATAGGCTACACATGATGATGGTGGCATTTGGCAAGCTCTCTTGGCGGAAGTTACTACTGTGAATCATAGATGAGTTTGTAGCAAAGAGCAGCAGATAGCACCCATGCGTTAGAGGTGCGTGATAGCAATAGGCAACCCATTGCTGACACGCATGAATGATGCGGGATCACTTCCCCTCTCTCCTAGTGGAAATGTGCATGGAAATTAGTGTGATGATGACGGTAGCATGTTGCATGTGATAAAAACAATGTGCAATAGGTCTCCCTCTCAATAGCAGTAGCTTGAGGTTCTCTACTAGTAGTGGTAGACAATGTTCATGTGTGGTAGTGCGAATGGCGTTAACATTGGCAACAAGGAATAGATTGGTGAGAACACAAGACTGGCACTCCCCCTCCTCCCTCTCCATCATTAGCAACGTAGGATGAGAGTGGGACAACATGTTCTTGCAACAAACATGCTTTTCCTACTCAACAATAGGAACCATCAGTAACAGTGGATCGACAGCAATAGCAGGAGATTAGGGAAAATTTTAAATTTACCAGTTACTATATTTTCATTAAGTCTTGAAATTCAAGATAATTTTCAATTTAAAGTCTCCCAAATTTCTACTTTGATTTACTATTTTTGAACATCACATGGCCCCTCTCTAGCTGAGACTCTTCCCAGCTTTCCATACTCATATGAAAGGTGCCCTAGGCAATAGTCTCCTCAAACAAGTTTTTTTCTAGGTGTTGGTGCATTCAAAATTTACACATCAATAATAGCATTCACATAGCTTTCAAGGACCTAGTTATCTTAAGAGGAGGGGTAAATAATGGGAGGACATTATAAGCACCAAAACTAGAGAACTATTAAATAACCTTAATATATATAGCTAATACAAAGCTTTTATAGAGGTTAAGTAGATCATGGATGTTTAAATCAAACCCATAACTTGGAGATTTTAAATGAGTATTACCATTAGGATAACTTAAAGGCTTCAAATGACTCTTACCAAAAGACCTTCTATTGAAAGAAAACATTTTAGTGAAAGGTCTTCTTGTAGGATAAGGTCATCACAAAATAATAAGAGAAGTTTTTTTTAAAGTAGTCATCCTATTGCATTGAGGTCCAAGGGCACATGTAAAGGATTTGTTAGTAGTAGGTAGTGAAGAATTTCATTAGTCTTTGATGATGATAATAGACATGGCCAATTCATCAAAATTCTTGACATTGTAAAACGACATAGCCCCCTTAATTCAGCCCATGAAGATGCTTGCTTTCCTTTAGCAAACCACAAACAATGCATCTATATCTTTATAAGTAATACTTTTCCAGAGTAAGGGGATGAAACCTTAATTGGAAGTTGCATTCTCAAGCAAGGTGAGGGTTTTTTCTTGGCTATTAGCTCATCATGTAGTGCTCACTTAAGAAAAGCTCCAACAACAAAATTTTTCCATGGACCTTTCAATGTATCCTTTGCTATAAGAAGATTGAAATTGTGACACATATTTGTAAGGAATATCTATTTACAAAGGCTATAGATTAATTCATGTGCATGTGGAATGGGATCTTGTGAGATCAATGTTAGGAAATGATTACAGAAAGATCCATCATTCAAAGCAACTTGCATGAGGTTTCATTTTGGGTGTAGGTCACCTAGGAGATTTGGCTCGAATGGAATGCTCATACTTTCATGCGAAATGCCTAAATTTTCCCTATAAATGTGTCTTAAAAGCATTTACTAACTTTCACTTGTAGTAAAACATCCATGAATTCATGATGATAATGTTTAACATTCATCATGACTTCTTAAAAGCTGAGCCAATGTGATGCCTGTAAACTGTGTTCTTCTACTTTTTTCAATATGCATACCCTCTATTTTAAATGAACTTTATGATGATGTTGTTATTACATTTCTATTAAGATGTAGAGCAAACATAAGGTAGATTTCATGGTATAATACAATTCGCCCCATCCTGCTTAAGTATTAAAGGTCATTTCATAATCATTATATTAGCATAAACATAATAGTGATGGAGATTTGATTCCAAATAGGTCTTGAGTTTAAATCTCAGTATGGAATAAACATTGTATCCTAAGTATGATAAATGGGCCAAAATAATTTTGCAATATATGTGATAGGCTCGACAATGTTTATTTTATTCAGTGGATGCACTAGATTAGAGGCCCATCCAGTTTTGGTGATAGTTACTTGACCAGAATACTGATGAAGTAATCCGTCGAGAGAAAATTATCCTAGATCACGAATTGGAAGATAATTCATTTGGCCTAGTTCATGTTCAAGTGTTAAGAAGTTAGCAGACATATTAACCAATACAAATATTGAAGAAGAGTAAAACTCATTCATACCATTTGCAAAATAGGAGAAATCAAGTTTATCCTAGTTTGGGCGCTAGATGTATGAGTAGAAAATTTGTGACTTTATGCCCTAAAAATCATAATTTAAAAAAAAAAAAAAAACCATTGCCTCACTTCCCAAATGAGGTGAATTTGATTTTCATATTTCATCAAAAGGAATAAGCACTGGATTGGATTAGCATTATGATAACGTCATTCACCAAGGCTAAGTTACCCCAGTTCATATTTTGGGGAAGTTAAATCTTTCTAATTTCACATTCTAAAACAAAAGTGGACTCTATGATGTTTAATAAGCACATGAAAATTGAAATGAAGTAAAATAGTATGGACAATATACAAAATGAGGCAAAGATAATTTCTTCTGATTTGCGCCATGAAGAAAAGTTAAAATTGGTCAAAACTCATTTGTCCTAGTTACTAATCTACCAAAGTTGATTTCTCCTAGTTCAAATAAATGAAGACATGTGGCCAATATTAATTAGTACAAGTTAAATTTGATTGTAAGATCTATATCAAAGCTTTAGCACTAGCACAGGACTTCTCTATTGCAATAATCAAAATGGGAAAATGGCCAGTAAACTAGTATGCGAAAGGGGCAAAATCAATTTCTCCCATTTTAGTGATTGTAGAAAAAAAAAAGTTAACACAAAATCAAGACTGGCCAAAGAGCCTTTCTCCATCCTAGCCCATGTAGCGTATAAAGCAAAAACTATAAAATTGGCAAATTACCCATTCTCTAGGTTACACAAATGGGATAAGAGAAATATAATCCATTTTAGAGCAAAATCATGCCTTGATACATGATACAACATCAACACAAAGACACATAATCAAAATTTGGCTATTTATTTTTACTAGTTTAAGCCCAAATGGAGATAAAGGACTTTATTCAATTTATGAAATAGCCTAAAATAAGTTTATACTAACTCATGAGATAATACTTGAAATGGGAAAAGTGGCTAGAAAACTACTATACAAAATGGAATGAAACAAATTCCTCCCATTTAGTAATCAAAATATACACACCATGTAGCACAAACGTAGTGCTCTTTAGGCCCAAAAAGCAAATCTAGACCAAAGTTGGGTAATAGGTATTTCTCCCAATTCCCTAATGGGATAAATTACACTTGTTCTAGTTTAGGGATAGAATAAAATTTAGACTTAAATAAAGATGTAGATGAGTTTCCAAATTTTGAAATTAGCCATCTCTTCTTTATCCAATTTCAGAAAGGGCACACCTAGTTTGGCCACATCATGAAAATACAAATGAGTAAAAAGCTAGTTTCTCCATCTTCTAAATAGGATAAAACCTATTTGGCCAATTTCAGTATTTGGCTAGTACATGGTTTTTTGATTTAAAAAAGGCAATGACATAGATTCAGGCACATGGTATCTACATCAGTTTAGTTGTATTAATTACTAGTGCTTCTATTATGTGAAGTTCAAAATGAGTAAAATGGCTAGCAAGCTACTTTTGAATTAGGAAAAAGCTCTTTTATCACATTTCCTAGATTATTAGTATCTTAAGGCTAAAATGGCGTGATTATTGGTTTTTCTAATTCGTTATCAGAATAAACAAAATTATTCCAATTTCAAAGATTACATAGAAATTATTCCATAAACTTCTATTTAAAAAGGCAAAAATTTAAGTTCGAATGAGGTGGCATATTTTAGAATTATCCTCCACCATGTAAATAAAAGTGATTGTACAAAAAAGAAAATGGAGAAAATGACATTTCACCCACTATGAAATTGGAGCAAAATTTAATTATCTCAATTCAAGCCGAAGGATAAAACAAGAATTGAATTGAAGTGGAAAGAATGGCCATTTTCCTACTTCCCCAATGGGATAAAACCAATCTTTCCCACTTCATCAAAAAATGAGGAAATGACTATGTGGTAACAATTTAGTAATATTTTAAAAATAAAATGGCTTAGGTAGCCCTAAGACTAAGAAAAGTGAGGTTTATAGTACATTGATGGAGAGGCTTAAATGATCAAAGCTAAAGGCCACTCAAAGAAGATTACATTTCTAATATTCCTTAATGATATATAAGTTCTTACACCAACCACCATATCTCATACTACTACAAAGGAGTTTTTGCAAATTTCATAGAATTTGTGTAGAGTTGTTTGAGCATAGAAAGCTATTCAAAATTCCCAGGATAATCTATTTAATTGATAGATCAAACACTTAAGATGCCAAAGAAATACATTAGAACCAAAGAGAAAACCAATTTTTTGTATTAGGATGTTTCCATTCAAGCACTTACAGAATATTTGTAGGATTTTGGCTTGTTTTTTTAGTTGTGAAGATTGGAAGAATCAGTAAAAGATTTGGAGCTTTAAGACCCAAATGAGAAGGACCCAGAACTAATTTTCTACAATGATGCAAATCATGACTATATCTAACAATTCCAAATATAGGCATTTAGCAAAGAGCATGAATGGAGGAGGTTCTACCAATATATAGGTATGCATAAAATTGGCTTTAGACCTAGGGTCAATTTAATTTGAGATGTTATCAATTGGGTTTTATCTAAGATGGAATATGTTAAGAACTATTTGAAGTTTGAGCAAAGGCCAAAACACATAATAGATGTTAGTCCTAGCTGAAGCTATGAGTTATATGGCATTCATTTGTACTATCATTTTGAACAAAATACTCAAAATAAGAATATTACAACAATTGTATGGAATATTATATTGGCAAATGGGCAAGAATTGCATCTGGCCATATCAAGAATTTCCATATTTTTTGGTTATAAGAAGACTTTTTCCAACTTTAATGAACTCAAGTTCCATCATTGTACTTTTATTATCACTTTAAATATCTGTTCAGGCTTTAATGTTTTCTTTATTTCAGCCCAACATTTGAAAGTTTTAGCTACCCTTCCATCTAGTTTATTTCATGAATAGTTAATTAAAAGCCAAAATAGTAGAAACCATTGCTAATAATACCCAATTTAACATGAGTTCCTTTTTATTAGATCATGTTTTGGCCACAATCCCAAGCTCTAAAAGGTTTAAATCCATTTTTCCTCAATACACCGTAGAAAGACAAACAAACAAAAGATGGACCTATTATGATTTTTATCCTATCATATATCATAAAGATTAGTTGGATGCTAAAACTCTTGAATTCCCTATGAATATTACTTATCTAGTCTTGTATCAATTCTTAACAAATAGAGTTATACCAAGAGTTGAGCAAGTTGTGATAGATGAAATTAGAACCAAGTGTAAAGGAGGGGTCTTTTTCCATGCCCACTATATAGAAATTATTATAGGAGGATTTAAAGGAAGGCCAAGAAAATTACTCTGATTTGTGACTCCCTATTTGCCAGCTCTAGAAGTGGGAAGGTTAATACTATTTAGCCATTTATAACATGACTACATGGATAGCCAAGTTTTTCTACTGTAGATCGGCTTTTGGTATTTTGAGAATGCCCCTCACATGATGAGCATAGGGGAAAAATTTAAAAGGGAAATGTTTCCAAAAGTAAGGAATAGATTCTTTAATCCTAGTGAGGATTTTATAAAGGCCCATGATCACCAAGAAATAACATTCTCTATTCCTTAATAAATGATGGGTTGGTAAATATGACCAAGAAGCTAGAGGATGAGCTTAGAAGAATTCTATCCATCATTTTGCCAAAACAACAATGCATAAAGGAGGAATTATTAGCAAGCAAATGGTTTGGGGGTGGTGATCACATTTTGGCCAAAAGGTTCAATCAAGAATAATTTCATAAAATAAAAGAGAATTATTTCTCTCGGTAGATTGATATGATGCCTTAGATCTACAAGCCTTTCCCTAGTATCCAAAGATGAAGATACAAAGGATAAGGAAATTGAAACCCCTCTTTGGTAAGAAAGCACTATAGCTTGAGAAAGACCTACCATCTTTAGATCTACTCACCACAGGTACTAACACTTCAACATCTTAAAAGACCTTGACATTAATTGATTTTCTATTAGGATACATTATCAGGGGAGGGCCAAAATCAATGAAGGTAAAGACTACTGAAGGAGGGTTAATTTTTGAACAACAACATCCAAAGAGGCTAGGAGTTGAAGAGTCTCTTATCTTCCAATATAAGAATATAGATCAAGAAACAGGAAAAACAAAATTGGCCTTGACACATCATGAATTAGTAGAAAACTTATCAATTTTTATTGACGACTATTCAAAAACTACTGATGAAACCATCCAAGATGAGTAGCATGAAATTGATAGATTGGAAAATCAACATCATTCAACGTAGTTAGAATTAGCAATGTTTAGAAGAAAATATGAAGATCAAGTAAGGATTTATTCGGTCAAGGAAGCTAGTATAGAAGCACTAAAAATGAAAAATGTTGAATTATAGCAAGAATTAATTGAGAAAAGCGATAACATAGCTTCAACTGACAATTTAAGACAAGAGGCTAACTTTAAATTTTTTATGGCTGAATTGACAACCATGAAGAAACAAGAAAAAAATATTTTGGCTAAAATTGATGAATTTAAAGCTAGGAAGAAGTCTTTTGAGTAAGCTATAAGAAAAATTGTCAAATTTGTGGGTTGTGCCAATACAATAAGAAATTAATTACCTGAACAAGAGGTCACATTTCTTGATGATGTAATGAATGGTGGTATGAATAGAATTCAGTGGATTTGAAAATCCCAAGTAGATCTAGATATTACATTAAAATACATTTAAGAGTGTGCAAAGAACATAACTAACACTATTGATACCACAGAACTAAATGATGATGGCCAATTAGAAGAAAGAATTGTGATGAGCAACGAGGTATTCCTACGCTCAACCATATGAATATGAGCATACACACACAATCCGGTCGAATTCTAAGGACTAGGTGCTTATGCACCTTTACAAAACCCAGGTGGGTTAGTCAATCGTTGTCTTCCCAAGCTTACTTGTATAGTGCGATTGTATGGTTAAGTAAACTTGAGGTACATAATTTTTATATATTTTTTGATGTTTTCTGTCTTGGTGCTACAATGGGAGAAGTGACTAATTAAGTAACTAATTTCATTTAACTAATTGACTATGCTCTAGCTAGTCCTAACACCAGCATCCATTCCCACTTGCCGTCCACATCCTGAACCAATGCAACACTACTGGGATTACCAAACGCTAATCGTTACTGGGTTACCAAGTGTTCCACACATGCTTGAAGTGGTCTTATTGAGTGTGCTTACTTGGGAGAGTTGACAAGGTGATAGAGAGAACATAAATTAACTAAGGAAAGCATTAAATAACTATAAATAACATTAAATAAGCTATTTTGAATACTATAAGGTTTATCACAAAGTTCGTCTTTATTTTCGACCACAAGGTGTGCTTAGGTACACAATGTTTGAATAAAGATTCTTTCGCTTTATGACTCCTACTATGGGCACTCAGAAATAATTCTAACTTTGAGAAGGAAAAAAGGCAAGAGTTCGAGTAAGGGACTACAATGAATTAACTACCTGCTACCAAACCAAGTGCGCCTACCTCTTATTTATAGGCGACAAGATAGGCCCCGATATCGGATGTCTGATATCGCTTGGAATGCTCCAATATCGCATCCCCGATATCGCAGATATGATATCGCGACCCCAATACCATGGCTCATCATACCCCCACGACTGAATGAAAACTTATCCTTGAGTTTATTACAAAATATTAGGAAGGTATGGGATTATTGACTGAATGAGAACTGATAGCGACAAGGAATAATAGACTCAAATTATCCGGTGAACAAATCAACAAACATATTACAACATTGGTGTTCACACCCATTGTGGTGAACACTTTACATAGATGACATCCAAACCCTCATCCGACAACTTGAAGAGAAAGAGAAATAGAAAAGAAAATGAGGTGCGTTGCTACCGATGTTAGAAATGTACATTCTATTGTTCATCCATAGCCACATGACCAAACTTGTTCCTTGTGTAAATGCTCCAGCTCTAGTCCATCTCGAGTGCTTCCTCCTATCCCAGTCCATTGTTCGTGTAATCACCATCTACACACACAACACAGTCACGAATTAGCAAGGATAGATAAGCCATAATGCAGTTGATACCTTGCCTCGATATAAGCACACTAGTTGGGTTGTGGGTATGGTAGATACTGGGTTAGAGGTTTTTAACTGATAACTACCCAAGGTGTAGGGGTGAGATAGGTAACTGAATGGAAAAATTTGTGATAGGGCCCCCACAACTAAGAGTGAACCTTGGGTAGCGATAGGGTGGAAAAACTGAAGGAATAATGAAGATGAGGGAAATAACAACGATAAAGCTAATAAAATGGATGTCATGGATGGGGATGAAACAAGAAATGGTTGATTACAAAGATTTTTTTAAGGGAAATAACTTAATAATTGCACCAAAAAGGAATGCTAGTGGGTCCCCCCCAAAGTAGGCTCATGCCTTTTATGCCCTGACAGACCCGCAAATCAAAGAGTCTGTAGGCTCTTGGAATGACATATGGAAACAATGGTTAAGAACTTACCCACAAGAGTTTACCAAAGACTAACAATGCGTCAACTCAAGACATAGACTAATCATAAAACCAGCAATGAGGTGGAACATGGGAAGAAATATGGAAGGAGTGGAGGAAATGGAATGGAATCCCAAGAGTAAGGTTGTGTAAAGTCCCTTGTGTATTATGTGGTTAAGGTGACTGAATAAAATTCATCCCAAGTCTGGACTCACCAACCACATCCAGTGACCTCGCATTAATACATTTGACTAACCCATCCTCACGAAGCAACAAGAATGCATTCATCGAGTCACCACCATTCCAAGGAGAGAAAGATAGGGAAGCAGGAAGTGAGAAAGAGCCTTATTTAAAGGGAACCTTCAGGCATGGGTAACATGTCTTTCCAGTGCCATAACTAGTGTTTGCAACCCATGTTTCTTTATGATGTCTAAGAGATGTGCTTTGAATTCCCACTAGTTTTTTTTTTTTTTTTTTTTGGTGAGAACCACACCATGAAAAGACTTATTTAGATTCATTCAACTTCCTAATATTTGGTCAATAGCAGAATGGCAGAAAACCCATGAAAAGCATCCAAGTACCCCAAGAGAATAGCCAACACAAGTGCGTTGAATCCCCTTGAAGTCGCATCCTTTTCAACCATTGAGTCCTTCCTTAGTTTGAAGAATACCAAATCACCAATTCATTAATAAGTTTTTCTTAGAAAAAAGGGACAATACACTTCCAAACAAAGGGGAACCATAGAATTGAATGGATGACATGGACCCATTTCCTATTTTATCAAAAGAAACCATATCTTAGCATTAACATTGAAAATCAAAGGTAAAAACCAAAAATTAGCAATCAACATTATTATAGTCCAACCCACCATCGTGAGCACTTATTATATGACGAATGAAAGTAAATCAAACAAAGAAATAGTAAAAATGTAAATGATGGTGTAAAACAAAAATAAGTAAAATTGAAAAGATGTGTAAAAAAATGTGTAGAACAAAAATGTGTAAAACAAAAATACAAAAGGAACTGAGGGCTAAGAATAATTAGCATTGGTGGCCCTCTCCCCCACGACTGAGTTGGAGGAAGGAGATCCAAAATAGCAAGCAGGGTTGTTCACCAATAGAGGTACTATTAGTATTGGTTGTTCTAGGCTCATGGAAAGGTTTGATTTGTTGGATGTTAACCAAAAATTTCTTATCTGGGCTATTAGGTTTGTAAATCATCATGGCTCCTGAAGGAAAAGTTGCATGAATAATATAAGGTACTTCCCATAGTGTTTGAAATTTAGTGTGTTGTGGCACGTGTGTGGGGTTCCAATAAAGAACCTTATCTCCCAGTTGGTACTTAACTTTTCTAATTTTCAAGTCATGACATCATTTATTAAAAGCCTTGTGCAATTCATTAGATGACAGGGTGATTAATTGGTTCTCATCTAGCAGGTTAAGGTTCATTAACCGTTCTTTTTATGCTAGATTAAGGTGAAGGTTGAGATCACATGCCATGGATAGTGTATGGAGTTTTGCTTGAATAGGAAGCATTAGTAGTTTTTCATACACTAACTCATACGAAGAGTAGCCTATAGGGAGTTTTCATGTGGAGCGGTATGCCCAAAGAGCATCGTTTAGTTTGGTGCTCCAGTCTCGTCTATATTTGCTAATCATTCTTGTCATTATTTTTATAATCTCCCTATTGGTTACTTCAGCCTGACCATTCGCTTGAGGGTGGTATGGTGTAAGTCAATTTATGTTCAACTCCTAAGCATTACATCAACTTTCGAAAAGTCACATCCATAAAATATGTACCATTATCCAAAATAAGTGCACAAGGCACACCAAACCTATTAATGATTTGTTGTTGAACAAATCGTGTAGCGGTAGATGATGTACAATCTATAATAATGGCTGCTTCTACCCACTTTGTGAAATAGTCAACAGTAACAACAATGTAGGCTTTTCAATTGGACATTGGTGTAATAGGCCCCACAAAATCAATTCCCCATATATCGAAGGGTTATAAAGGCTAAATTCATTGTTGTGGACCCTCCATCCTAGCAGTCATTCCCCCATCACGTTGGCAGTGCTCACAAGATTGGATGAAATGATGAGCATCCTAGAACAATGTAGGCCAATAATATCATACAAGCATGATTTTAATGGGTGTTCATCTCCCAGCATAACGACCCCCACAAGGACCCTCATGAGCATCTTAGAGAACTCGTAATTGATCTACATCGGGAACACACCATTAAACCAAGCCATCGAGACATACCTTATAAAGGTATCTATTGATTTCCATGAAATATTTGGCTCGATGAAGAAACTGTTGTTTCTTATTAGTATCCAACTCTTGTGGTGTTTCTTATGTAAGGAGATAGGTAAGAATGCTACTATACCAATTTATTTCTATGGTTAATTGATTATTTACTACTCTTGCAAAGAGGTATTCATCAGAAAGCAATGAGAAAGTAGATATTCATCCTCTTTTTTGTCCCATATTAACCAAGATAAATGATCAGCAACAACGTTCTCGGTGCCTTTACGATCTATCATCGTAAGATCAAACTCTTGTAGGATTACGAGCCATCGTATGATGCAAGAGCTCACTATTGGTTTATTTAGCAAGAACTAAATTGCACTATGGTCTGTGTGTACAAATACCTTATAGCCTAATACATAGTGCCTGAACTTATCTAGTGCAAAAACCATAGCCATTAATTCCTTTTCCATTGTGGTGTAGTTGAGTTGTGCACCAGTAATACTTTGACTTGCACAATGAATGTAATAGGGTCATTTCTGGTCATCTAACTGTGTAAGTACGACTCCTAAAGCAAAGTTGGATGCATCAGTCATTATATGGAAGGGTCTGGACTAGTCAGGAGCTTGTAGAATAGGTGTTTCTACAAGGTTCTATTTTAAAGTTTGAAAAGCTAACTCACATTCTCTAGTCCATTCAAAAGGTATGTCCTTTTTCGTTAGTTCAACCAATGGTTTTGCAACCCTTGAAAAGTTCTCTATGAATCTCCTATAATAGCCAATGTGTCCAAGGAATGATCGTTTGTCTTTTATAGTTTCAGGTTGGTGCATGATTCATTGGATGAATTTAATCTTTTTGGGGTCTACCTCTATCCCTATTTGTGATATCTTATGCCCTAATACTACACCTTCTTGGACCATTAAATAGCTTTTTTCCAGTTGAGACTTAAATTGGTTTCAACACATCATTTGAGTACTTGCTCTAATCAGTCCAATGCTTGATCAAAGTTCACTCCATAGGTGGAGAAATCATCCATGAAGACCTCTACACCATTCCATATTTTCTGTTGAAAGATACTTAAAACCAAATGTTGAAACATTGTAGGAGCATTGCACAAGCCAAATGGCATCTGTTTGTATGAAAATGTCCCCCAAGGACTTGTGAACGTGGTCTTGGCTTGGTCTTCTGGTGCTATTTGGATTTGGTTGTATCCAGTGTACCCATCCAGAAAACTATAGTAGTGATGCCCTGCAATGGTGTCTAAGACTTGGTCAATGAATGGCAATGGAAAGTGGTCTTTGAATGTTGCCATGTTTAGTAGCCTAAATTCTATACAAACTCTTCATTTACCTCCTTTTTTGGGCACAATAACTAATCCCATTCACTATCAACAATGGGGTAGATGAACCCAGCTTTTAGAAGTTGTTCGATTTCTTCTTTAACCACTTGCTTCAACTTTGGGTTCAATCATCTCTACGGTTGTTGTTGAAGCTTCATGGAGGGGTCAGTTCAAATCCTATGTTGGCATATCCTAGGGTCTATTCTAGTTAATTTAGGATATGACCAAGCAAAGGCTTTCAACCATTTGTTCATCATTTTCAGCAGTCTCTCTTTTTGTTGCGGAGCGAGCCTAGCATTAATAATTACCAATTTTCCATTTTTGAGAAATGTGCACTCCATATCAGTGGGCAACAGTTTTAACTCCAGGCGCTATTACTTAAAGTTTTCAGGGATTTCCAACTTCCCCTAATTGATATTTTCAATGTTGAGACTTGGAAGTTGACGATGGCCCTAATCTAATGTGTCTATGCTATCGATGTAAGTGTAAGTCAAACCCTTAGTTGGTTCCATGCATATAGTTGAGTTGCTCTGTTGGTCAGCTATCAGCCACTGGGTGCCTTCCTATCTTGTGGTTGCTACATACATGGATCTTTGTATGTTAGTTACTTGTGCACACTGGTTGCATGCAGGCAATGTTACACGTTGTACAAACTAGGACTTCTGCATGCAACTACACCCTATGTCACTGTATGTGATGCATGGAACTTTCTTCTTCTTGATCTTTCCAAACATATTTTCCTTTGATATCTCTATGAAAAGATCATGTATTCCTAAGCATGCATCAATTGTGCTTAGCCATGCTCTTCCCATTATGATAGGAAAGTCCCCCTTACAGTTGTTGACTTAAATCACTAGGAAGTTGGCTAGATATGACCATCCACAAATAGTGGTAACAATGTCCTCCACTAGTCCTAATGGGACAATGATGGACTAGTTGGCCAGCTCTAAATGGATGTTACTCTTTTTTAGTGGAGGTAGGTTCCAGGCTTTGTACATTTCTTGAGAGATTAAGTTAACACCAGAACCTGAATCCAAAAGAGCCTTGCAAGGTTTATTCTCAGTGATTTGTAAATATATAAGAGGACTCCTAGGATTGGAGAATTTCCTAGGAAGATGGTCAGCCTTAATCCAATCGGTAATGGCATGTGTCAACATGACCATGTGCATTGAATGTGGCCTTTGGTTTGAAGGGAGTTTCGAAGTTTCAGATGATGGTGAGGCCTTTGGAGAGTTAGCCGCTTGTGACTACAAGGACTTGGTTGGATTGTTGGTCCTTAAGAAAGGTCTCTTCTTTACGCAGTTGTCTGAACCAATAGTAGGGTGAGGATTAACAACCCTTGTAGCGTTACGTTGCTACAATTGGGCAGGGAGCTCACCTTGCATGGCTAGAGTAGGTGGTAATGGAGTTAAGGGTGGAAGAGATGTAGCTGGATGAGAAGGATAATATGTTTGTGGAACATCACCCCTAGAAGAAGGAGTTCTATAATACTCATGGGTTTGGTAGTGAGGTTGGGGAGTAACATGACTAGTAGAGTCACGTGGAAGAATGGCTACTGCACATAGTATCTATACGGGTCGGGTTTACGGTAAGGGTACTATTGACATGATGGTGGCATTCCNATGGCTGCTGCACATAGTATCTATACAGGTCGGGTTTACGGTAAGGGTACTATTGACATGATGGTGGCATTCCCCATGATTGGGGGTGCTACCACCAATCATACTACTCATTTGGTTGTGGTGGAGTTCCACTTGGATAATACATCAAGGGTTGGTGGGACTGCCTTGGGTTACCTTAGGGATAAGGTAACCTTTGGGGTGTTTGCCTTCTGTTTAATTGTGGGTTGAGTGCATACACCCCAGACTCCTGCAAATGTGAGATTATAGGGCAACATCCCTTAGGATGATCATATTGGCATATCTCACATCCACCATCATTGTCTGCATCCGAATTCACAACCTCTTCGATGATGGCAACTTTTCCCTTACCTTTGTTATGTGCATATTCAGGTTCTCTTTTTTTTCTCTTTTCTCGATCACTACCTTTCTCTCTAGACTCCTCTACTATTTTGAGAATTGTTTGAAATCTATTATCTAGGGAGTCCCACATTTGGTCCACCTTTACCGATACTTCTAATGCAAGTTTTTCAATGGGAAAGGTTTTCCTATTCACCATATCTTTAAGTGGTGACTCTTCTTCATCCTCACAAAATCCAACTCCCTTCTTTCAAAGGGAAGGATCTCTGTTATATTCTTTCACACTCTCTCTTTTCCTTAACTCACCTTCTTCTTTAGCAACTTTCTCCAACAATCTTTGTACTTGATGGGCCCTAAGCTCAGATAGCCTTCCTTGGGCATAAGTCCCAAGGGTTCTTCGTGTTTCATTCCTAAGCCCATCTACAAGATGGCGTAGTTGTTCCCTTTGCGAGTAACAATGGCCTAGGCAACGATGTAATAGTGCATAATATTGGGCCATGGAAGCATCCAAAGGTTCATGTCCTCCTTGTTTCCATCCTTGGATTTGCTTTCGCAGGTTCAACACTCAAAAGTACGTTTGATACTAATCATTGAAAAGTTCTAACATGGTACTCCATCGGCGAATGGATTCCAGTTCTAAGGACTAGTCCCAGCTTTCCACTTCCTTGACTAGTGTCCGTGGAAAAAACTTGAGTTTTTGCCACTCGTTTTCTATGTTTTGCAAGGCACATGCATTGTGAAATGCTTGCAAATGATTTTGCGAATCAGTGTTGTATCCCCCTTCAAATCGTGGAATATTGTTCATGTCCAATCTTTTAATCCTACTATCTTTTTGGTGCCTTGTTGGGATTCTAACAGCCTTAGTTATATCTAGCATACTTCAGGTAGCGAGTAGAGGTTCATTGTGATTATACTATCTATGGCATCTATGATGCCTATGTTGTTCCCTATTCTCCCTCCTTTCATGATGAGTTTCTCTAGAATGCCTTCGTCCCCTTTCTCAGCTGCTTTGTCTATGATTCCTGTTTCGCTTACCATTATCCTCAGGGTCTTTTTCCTTGCGACTGCATCTAGATCCTGAAGGAGAGGGTGAAGGAGATGATGAAGGTGAAGAAGAAGGAGGACCGTCACCATGATGGTGCTTGCTTCCTTCTCTTCGGTGGTTGCAGCCTCAATCGTAGTTACAATCCTAATGTCCATCTTTGTCATGTGTTCGTGTTCCTTTTTCAGACCCTTTGTGTCTGTCAATACTAGAATCTGGGTTATGGATAGTTGAGTGAAGATTCTAATACACCACCCCTTGACCGAAGTCAATGGGAGGAACATCATTATGTGGGAGACTTCCTAAGGCAGGTTCACCACCCTCATTTTCACTTATGACATACGGGACATTATGAAATAACTTCCCCTTCATGGATTCATGACGTCTCTTCTATTGTAGATCCCTTTGACGTTGTGCCTATGTGGGTTGATACTCTCTAGTCATGATCATGCACAACGTACTCTGCCTATAAGTGCTACAAACCAATTCATGTGAGAGCATGAAGAAGCATGCTTGGGACTGAGCGATCGAGAGGTAACACTATGTTACCTTCTAAATCACACCAATGCAGTTGTTCATCCTGGTAGAGGATAAAGGCAAAGTTTGGTATATACTCATCGGGATGAACGTATACCACATGAAACTGTTGAGGGATTGGTGAATTATCATGTGTACTACACCTCCGATTGCTCCATGTATCCGACCTAGGCAGTGAAACACTCTCATAAGAAGAAGGAGACATAATTTTCTATTCAGTGTGCAATACTTTTCATTTCACTAATTGTAAGATAACCAACCCTAAGGGTTCGTTTCAATGATGTGAAGATTTCCTAAGTTCTAGCTAGCGCACAAACAACAAAGTCCTTGGCAATGGCACCAATGATGAACAGCGAGGTATCCCTACGCTCAACCATACGAATACGAGCATACACACATGATTCGGTTGAATTCCAAGGACTAGGTGCTTATGCACCTTTGTAGAACCCAGGCGGGTTAGTCAATTGTTATCTTCCCAAGCTTACTTATATAGCACGATTGTATGGTTAAGTAAACTTGAGGTATATGATTTTTATATATTTTTTGATGTTTTATGTCTTGGTGCTACAAAGGGAGAAGTGACTAATTAAGTAACTAATTTAATTTAACTAATCGACTATGCTCTAACTAGTCCTAACACCAGCATCCATTCCCACTTGCTATCCACATCCTAAACTAGTGCAACACTACTAGGATTACCAAATGCTAATCGTTATTGGGTTACCAAGTGTTCCATGCATGCTCAAAGTGGTCATACTAAGTGTGCTTACTTGGGAGAGTTGACAAGGTGAGAGAGGGAACATTAATTAGCTAAGGAAAGCATTAAATAACTGCAAATAACATTAAATAAGAAGTTCTAAATACTGCAAGGCTTATCACAAAGTTCATCTTTATTTCTGACCACAAGGTGTACTCAAGTACACAATGTTCGAATAAAGATCCGTTCGCTTTATGACTCCTACTACAGGCACTCAGAAATAATTCTAACTCTGAGAAGGGAAAAAGGCAAGAGTTCAGGTAAGGCACTAAGACTAATTAACTAACTGTTGCCAAACCAAGTGTGCCTGCCTCTTATTTATAGGTGACAAGACAGGCCTGATATCTTATGTCTGATATTGCTTGGAAGGCTCCGATATCGCACCCCCAATATCGCGGATGCAATATCGCAGCCCCAATATCACAGCTCATCAAATAGCATAGTCATTTTTTGTTGTTAGGATAAAGGAAATGGTTGTAACTATGTTGTTGTTGTATAAATAAAGTTACTACAAGAGTTTGGTCTAAAGAGAGGATGAATATATTAAAGAGTTCCAAGAAGAAAATGCAATAGTGGTGGAAATTTAACAACAATTAGTGAAATTTTAGTTTATTGCATTTAGTTCCAATAATTTTTTTTTGTAACCTCTTTACTATTTTAACTAATTCACTTCCATCTTATTATATAAAGGATAGGACCTTTTGTAAAAGCGAGGGGGAAAAGAATGGGAAAAAGAAAAGTTTTCTAAGTCAATGGCATTTTAAAAGTTTGAATTTCAGCTATTTTAATTGTCTTGTAAGTTATATTATTACTATTATTTCTTTAGCTATTTCACTAAAATTTATAAGTTGTCTTATGTTTGTTTCTCTTTTCTAGAAATGTTTGATTACTTTCATTTTGCAAAGAGTTAAACCTTTTCCTACTATCTAAAAAATGGTACAAATGGCTTTAATTTATCTAAGGGTTCACTCATTATTGAGATGACACATTTTTATGGCTAAGATTCAGGCAATTTGATAAGCTTATATCTAAATCATTGAAGTTTACTGTGTTACTAATTTTCTTGTAGAATGATCTCTAAGGAAATTTAGTTACAAATTTGTCAAATTGTACTTCGACATAAAATGAGAAATTGGGTAATGTATATATCATTCAACTAAGATTTAGAAGTTAAGCAGTATAAAGGAATAAAGGTACATGTTATTCATGAGACCGTTTTGAAAGGCTGATTATTTTTAGGAAATTACCGGTTATTACATAAATAAATTGCAAAATACATGAATGATACATATAAATTTTACCCACATATATAGCTTTGTTAACATATTGAGTCTATTTGGAGGTATTTCAGCCCTAGTGTTGTCGTAGACTAGTAAGCACTAAAATTCAAATATGAGAGAACCCCTACCTAAGTGATTTTAATTGCTAAGTCAAAGGGTATTCAAATTGGTTGCCAATAGCTTCACATGACTATTTTTTGGTTTTTGGTTTGGTGCCCTATAGGAATTCTTGGGGCTTTTTTGATTGGTCTAGGCGTTCATTTGTTTTGCTAGAGGATCTTCTACTCTCCATAATGATATTTCTATTGTCATTGCTGATTTAGGGTTCCACTGCTCTTATTATATAAATGACTAAATTTTCCCTTAAAAAATAATGAAAAATCCTCAATGTTAAGTACCTAGTTATCTTGAGAATCCAATTTATCTTCTTATTTCTATTAAAAAGTAATAAGAGCCTATTTTTATTCTTGTAATAACAACTTTTAATTATAATAAGATTGAGAAAACAAATTCCAAGCATTATTGAGATAACTAGTTAAAAGTGTTTATCTGTTAAAAGTGTTTTTTTAAATCTATTATCCCATATTGTTTTGTATGCCTTCTTTTTAATTAGTTTACTAATATACTTAAGAGGTTTAATAATAAATTTCAATTCAATATTATGAAATTCAAGATATCTTCAATAAGTTTAAGTGAGTAGATTCATTATCTTTAATATGCTAAAAATAAGTAGCACAACCCTTATTTACATAGCAATTTAAATGTAATCCACCATAAGGCTATTCAAGTCTCACTAGTTAATGTTAATATGTATGTAAAGGTAATGGTCAATTAGCTAAGATAACTTACCTCTCATTCATTAGAAACAATAAGTTGTTCGCTTACTAGTAATTTTTTTGTTTTAGAAACTCCGTCATTGGTTCGATTTTAGTGGGGGTGTACCTATGTTTCAATTATTTTAGGTTCCAACACCCCCTCTTACTTACTAGAAGCCATAATGCTATGTTGTTGTGCCAATGATATATCATTAAGGTAATAGGATTGCAGTTTATTTATTTATTTAAGGTAATGTAACTCAAGGTTGGTAGCACAACCTCTACACCCACGATAGGGTAGATGTGATCCACAAACAATAAAGGGATGTTACCGTAAGGGTCCTACAAATAAAAAGGGATGTAGTTTATAATATTGTATTTCGATTATTCAATAACATGCTTTTGAGAATAAAAATTGTTAGTAGGCTATAATTCCGTTGATTAATTTATTGCATTTCTTTGCTAAGATATTTGACCTTGTCACCGTTGCGTTTGAGAAGAGTAGTAGACACATTTTCGGTTGAGGTGTGAAACTTGCATTCCACACAGGTTACAAGTGGATTCCGAACAATTGCCACTTGAAACATAAAGGCATTAATACTGAACTGACCCGGTAAATCAGAAGCACAAGCGAAAAAAAGTTTCCTTTTCCTACATTTTTTTTGCAATTTGATGGAAGATAGACTCATCTCAGTTGCAAACGTTTATAACAAGGATACTATCACAGAATATACATTGATAACAAACAGTAAAGCATATAAATGGGAAAATGCACTTTATTCTCCCACCACAAATGTTCAGTCATTCAGTAATTAATCCTGTATCCAAGGACCCAAAGCAACAACAGGCGGGTTACCAACCCAACCCAAACCAAACCAACAGGCTTCAAAATGTGGCTCTCACTTTCCGGGTACGAAGTTGGTAGCATACGCCCAGGCGTTGTTGTTCACAGGGTCCGCAAGGTGGTCAGCCAAGTTCTCGAGAGGGCCCTTGCCAGTGACAATGGCCTGAACAAAGAACCCAAACATGGAAAACATAGCCAACCTCCCATTCTTGATCTCCTTAACCTTGAGCTCCGCAAAGGCATCAGGATCATCAGCCAAGCCCAGGGGATCGAAACTGCCACCAGGGTAGATGGGATCCGTGACATCACCGAGAGGCCCACCGGCAATACGGTAGCCCTCGACGGCGCCCATGAGAATAACCTGGCAAGCCCAGATGGCCAGAATGCTCTGAGCATGGATGAGGCTAGGGTTTCCCAAGTAATCCAGGCCACCCTCGCTGAAAATCTGGGCTCCAGCCTTGAACCAGACGGCTTCGCCGAACTTGACACCGTTACGGGACAGGAGCTCCGGAAAAACGCAGCCGAGGGCTCCGAGCATGGCCCAGCGGCAGTGGATGACTTCCAGTTCCCGGTTGCGAGCGAAAGTTTCCGGGTCCGCGGACAGGCCGGCGGTGTCCCAGCCGTAGTCGCCGGGGAACTCGCCGGTGAGGTAGGAGGGCGGTTCACCGCTGAAGGGACCCAGGTACTTCACACGGTCCGGGCCATACCAAGGGCTGGTAGCGACGGACGCTGCTGAGGCTCCGCCCTTCTTGCCCCGGGTCGCCCGCATCTCGAACCGAGATACAGGCGCCCCGAGGCCAGAACCCTTCTTGCGCCAGGTCGCTCGCATCTCAAACTGAGATATGGGCGACCCGCAGTAAGAAGGGCCAGCCCGCACCGTGCCTGGCAGACCCCAGGCTGCTACGCCCGCCCTAGTAGTGGTGGCCATAGATGCCATTGTAATTTACGTTGTTGCAGAGTGAACCAAAGGAGGATTGCACTTGTGTGTGTGTTTTGAGGACTGTTGTGCTGGGTGTATGTATATAAAGGCTGGGAGGGGAATTTGTGGATAGGAGTGGAGGGTGGTTATTAGAGATTTCGTGGGGCTTTGTGGATTTTAACGTGTGGTTATGGGGACTCTCGTGTGGATTCTCGACCAATCGGATAGAGTGGGTTATCGTTTTGTGCATCATTGAGGTTAACGTTGCAGGATTTGTGTGGGGGAGGATTTTGGTTGGATGGGAACCACCGGATATGGTCGTGGGGAGGTGCCTTTTTTAAAAAAATTGAATCGGTGTTTATGGAGGCAATTTCTGTGGTGCTCATGGTTTATACACGTAGATGATTTGTGTTCTCACGTCTTGCAGACGTACGTGAGATTTTTCGTTTCAGGCTGCTGCTGATATTTTGACACGGATCACTGCTCACTGCCACCTTTGCCGGTAGGCGTGTTTATCTACCAACGCTGTTGTTTTCATAACAAAACTTTACATAGAAAAAACGGAAGAACGAAACATACAAAGGAGCAAAGGTTTTAGAAAAATATCAGTAACGCAAGTGAATTTAACAATTTGAATTGATTTAATTTGATAGGAGAGAGCGACCACAGGACTAAGGAACATGACAGGTCTGAGATTTAACATCGCTATTGCAGGATTCTTGCGTCGTGGCATTGTTGGATGGATGGGAGCCACCAGATCATGTGAAGGCGAGTATTTTTTTTGTTTGTTTCGAGGTGTTACTCTCTGGTGTTTCATGTACACATGTAACCTTTTTTTTGTTTCACGGAATTGAGACTGCAGATTTTATTTGTAAGTACTGATATTTTACCAAGCACCACCGACTCACTAGTATTCAACCTCCATAATTATGAACCCTTAGGGATAGTCTTATGCACTGACCTACGGGTCCGTTGCAAATTTCAGGAATTAAAAGCCTCGGTATAATATTAAGAATAAATTAATTTCAAGAGATAAAATAAACCAAAATATTGAGAATAAATTATTTTTGGAAGCAATGGTAAACGCAAGGAATGCTGGGTCTGCATGAGGTAGCTCTACTGTAAAAAGAAAAACGCTTAAACACGTCATAAAGTTTTTGATTTTGCTTAGATTACGTGGTCTAAGTAGTTATAGACTCTTTCAATTTCTCTAATACCATGGATTCAATCGAGGGAGATCAATGCCAGTAATGAGGTATAGGTCAAAGCAAATTAGGATAACTTTGTAGATGAGGAGATTGCAATTAAAGAAATTATATATTTTTATCGGAAGGAATGTAAAAGAAATAGGAAACTAAACTTTGTTTAATAAAAAATATTGTTTAATTTATAAAGGGACTACTATTTGTAGTTATGGTAAAGGTGCTTGTTTCTCAAGTTCTAAGACTTGGGTTTGGTGCAGCCACGTAGAAGAGGTTAGGTTTTTACTTGTCTAATGCCTTCCTAGGATCCCACCTTGGCAGAATGAGCATCCAGTCTTTGGGTGATGATCCTTTATTGTTTAATTAATAAATTTAGGCATAAATCAAGGATTCAATAAATATTAGTAAGGCTATCTTGCTATATTAAAAAAGGATAAAAATAATTTGAACAATTATCCAATGATCCTTGTGAGTAATATTTTTTGCTAAAAGTTGTTGAGCTCTTTACTAGAAAAGAGAATCATTTCTTAGGCTAAAGTTAACCAGGCCAAAGCAAGGTATTAAGGAGGTTTTAAACAAAACCACTCTACTATCGATGACTTAGTTATTGTAGTTTGTAAAAATGCCTAACAAAAATTTTTTTATTTGTTTTGTTAATTTTACAAAAGCATATAATTTAGTGATTCATACAAAACTATGTTTGTGTTTGCATAAAATTACCTTTCATTCAGAATTAATTGCAACAAACAAAAGATTATATGAGGAGGTGATTATTGAAATTACAAATAATAATTCATAGAAAAAATTTCAATTACATAACAAAATTGGAATTAAGCAAGGTTGTCCACTGATGCCAACTCTCTTTGGTATCTTTATTGATGAAATGTAGGAATGGTTATGCAATGGGCAAGATAATCATGCTATCAAAATTTAATCCCAAGTAGTGAATCTTCTTTTATATGCAAATGATGCTACATTGATCTCCTTTGGTGCAAAATGTATGAAAGTATGTTGCAAAATTTAGAAAATTAGTGTCACTCATATGGTCTTTGAGGGAATATGGATAAAACTAAATTGATAACCTAAGATGTAAGAAATACCTGGTATAGCTTTCATTTTGGAGGAACAAATGTGTAAATAGTAGATCCTTTTAAATATTTGGATTTTACTTAGAGAAACAATTGCATGTGGGGCAAGTGCATCAAAAAAAATAGCATGAGGTTTTAAGTCTTTATATGATTTCAAATGCAAGTGCAATAATTTACAACTTTGGCTTTGGAAGGTTAGAAAACAAATTTTTTAGGATGTCAAGACCCCAAATAAGAAATATATTAAAAATAAAAAATTAGATCTAGAGTACAAAAGTAGAGCAATAAAGGAGACTCCAAAACAATAAAAAGAAAAGGCCTAATGGATTTGGAGATGCCTTTTTAGGTTTCCATTTTTACAACCAATCTTGAAAAAACTCCTCTTTGGGGTAGGAAAAAGATCAAACCTTGCTCTTGTTCAAAAGCATCCAAATGGGTTTTCACTTCCTACTAAAAACTTCCTATTAATAAAAAAGAAAACTACAAAGAGAAATATTTAGGAATTTAACTGAAACATCAGCTACTGAATGATGTCACCTTAAACTGACAAAGGAAGAAAATTAGCTAAAGAATCTCTGTGAAAAACCACATTACATTGAAACATCCAAATGGCATAAAGAATAAGAGGAAAAAAGCAATGTCAACTATGAAGTAGAAATCCATAAAGTTGGGGAGTATCACCAAATAAAACTTAATCTAATCTTGATTGAAAACCATGTAAATACCCGATACACCATGTCCAAGAGCTACAAGCAAGGGAACAAGTAAAAAAATAATGGATGAATGTATCTTCAATGTTGTAGATAGGACATCCTGGGTCATGAACACCCAAATGAGAGTGCTAAATACCAATAGGAAAACCTTGATGAATCAAGTACCCCCAAAAATGTCTGATTTTTTAGAGTAGTGGCATTCCATATCTTCTAAGTTTGTTGCTTCCATAATTTTACAATGTGATTAACCTTCGAGAGATAATTGAATCTTAGCCAAATATTAGTATTAGAACTAATAAAAATATACATAATATTGGATTGATATAGAAAAACATGATGGCCATTAATCCAAGAAAAAGAATTAAAAAACCATTATGAGAATTTTGACCAGCTACACTTCTATCCAAACTATCCAAAATATCAAAAAAAAAATAGACTTTTTATAAACATTAAGTCATAGAGACTTTGACATTAAGTGATTATGCATGCAAAGGGATGAAAGGGAGGTAATGCCAAACTTACACCATGTACTATAAAGGCATGGATACTTAATGGCCCAAGGTTCATTATTAATTGGAAGCCAACAAGGAGAAAGATAATCAAGCATAGAGGTAAAAAAAAAAGGTAATATTATTGAAGTTTCAAAAATCAATGATAAAATGCCTTCCAAATATGATTTATGACAATAGAACCTAATATAGTAATTCCTTTTGGAAAAAGAATACAATTTAAAAAATGAGTATCTCTCTAGTAACCACGACCTCTAGGCTTATCCATGTGAATACACTTTTGAAAAAGAAGCTTCCAAGTATCTCTACTAGATAAGCAAATACCTTGCTTATAACAACTCATCAATCCTAATTCACCATCCTCTTTGTGAGAAGTGCAAATATCCCATGCAACCAACAAAATCCTTTCCTAGAAAGGCTTCTACTCTAAAGAAAATTTCTCACAAGTTGATCAATGAGATGTTATGCAGAAATATTATGAGCCCAACATGAAGAATAATACACATGAGTAGTTTGAATGATATGCTTACAAACAATAAACTTACTAGCCAATAAAAGCTTCTTCTCCTTTCACTTAATAAGTTTGTGTTCTGTTACCTTCACTGTAACATCCATAAAGCTTTTAAAGATCCATCAAAGAAAAAGAGAATGCATAACAATTTGAAAACATTTGACTATTCTAAGAAATGCCAAGATTTAGACAAATCCCATTCTTAAACCCTCTTATTGCAAAAGATAGAAGACTTGAACACATTAATCTAAGAGCCTGAAGATTTGCAATATTGATCAACATGATAAAAAAAACATGATTTGCAATAGCTTTGTCATTTTTATCATAAAAAGGAATCATCTACAAAATGCATATTTAATAAAGTAGAAACATTGTTTTCAATAAAGATGCCTTGTAGTAAATTATGTTCACGGTCCTTCTGTATAGCATAACATAAAAAATCTACGTTAAGGATGAAGAGATAAGGAGCAAGAGGGCAACCTTTCCTAACTCAAAGTTCAAGCTTGAAACTCTTAGTACTACCAACCTTTGTAACCACAAATTCATTAGCATCTTCAAAAAGGGTCTCCACCATCCTAACAAATTTTTTATTAAAACCATATTTGTGAAGACAAGCAATAATAAACTGTCAACCAATTTTATCATATGCTTTAGCATAATATTCAAAAAAATTAATATCTTGATTAGAATCCTTAGCCCACTACATACCCTCCCAAGTTTCAACAACATTGTTCAGAATATATCTACCTTTAACAAAGCTAGTTTTCACTAGAGTAATTAACTAAGGAATAATTAGTTTTAATCTTCTAGTAAGACATTTAGCTAAAATTTTATCAACAAAATTTAAAAGAGTAATAGGGTGTCAATTACCAATTGAGAAAGGTCACCATCATTAGGAATAAGTCCGATGAATCCTCTATTCAGCTCTTGACCAAGACAACATTGTTCAATGGCTTTAAGAAAAACACAATAAAGGTCCATATCAACAACATCCCAATGATTTTTAAAAAATTCAATGAAAATTCCATCAAAACTTGGAGCTTTATCATTGGCCAAGCTAAACATTGCATCTTTAATTTTAGTAAGAGAGATATCCTATTCAAAAAGATGGTTATTACTGCCATGAAAAATATTAGATATATGATCATAATTAGAGAGAAAATTCACATAATTAAAACCCTCTAAGATAAATACACATTAAAAATATTTTTCAAGAAAATCATTGATAATAAGAGGGTCATAACTAATTTGACCATTAAATTTCATGAAGTTAACAATAGGTGAATTATCTTTACCTTTAAAGAATTTAAAAAAAATTCTTTACATGGTTCTTCCTCTACTTTCAATGAGTTGAGATGACTCTTGATTAAAGCACTCTTAGCATTATGCATATCCCATTTTTTTTTTTGACTAAGCAAACGTAAGTAAGTCATTGTTGAAGATTAATATTAAAGGGATCATTATGTAAAGTAGTGTTGATCTCTTGAATTTCATCACAAGATTTTTTCTTAATCTCCCTTTGTCTCTTGGCATATTTCTTACCTAACTAACAGGCAAATTTACAAACACAATATATAGCATGCAACCACCAATCAGTCCAACCTAAGTACCAAGGGGTTTTATTTTTGCATTCTAGAGAGATGTCAAAATACCTTTTCCAAAGAAATAAGAAATAAAGATGCATTCATACAGAAAAGCTCATAACATTGAATTAGAGATTTAATACCAAAGTTCAAGTTAATAAAAATTTAAAATTAGTCTAAAAGAGTTATGTCTTTATGAACTATAACCTTTCTATAACAGAATTAAGAAAAATAACTGAAAAAATAAAATTTATCAAGTCTTTTAAAAATTTGATTATTACCTTTACGAAGGTTAGACCAAGTAAACCAATCATCACAATGAACATTTGATCCAACAACATTAGATAAATAAAATTATTTCTAAACATCACATTAAACAAAAAGCTCATGACTTTCACATTGAGAAGAAACTCCACCAATTTTATCATAAAAATTTTCAATCATATTAAAATCACCACTAAAGAACCAAGGAATGTTAGGTAAACTTTGGATAAAAAATTACCATAAAACGACTCTATCTATAAAATTTATAGAAGCATACATATTGCAAATACTAATAGGACCTTAAGCACTTTAAAGAATTAACTACACTATGAAAGTATCTCTACAATGAGAAAATATTTTAAGACTAAAAATGATCAATAGTGAGAGCTACACCACCTTACCAAAATTATGATTAGTAAATAATACTCTAGAATCATGAAGAATACTATTATTGTCCATGACTATATCTGAATTGCAAATCTTGATCTCTTGAAAAAGAATAAAATCAAGAACTAAATGGCGTGTGTGAAGAAAAGTACAAAAAACTTTTGTCTGAAGTTTATTAGCAAGACCCCAAACATTCCATGCAAAGATTACCATAGGGTGAAGGAGGAGGAGGCCCCTGACCTGTCAGTAGAATCAACATGCTCAAAAGCAATTATCTTTATAACTTGACCAATAATTACAAGAAAATTATTAGTAATTAAAATATCTTAAACATGCTAATCATTTTAAAGATTTATTGTATATTCACCAATAGATAGTAATTAAAAGATTTGATGTTTTTTTTATTATAAAAACCATTTGAAAATCAAATCAATAATAGGATTCTATAAAATCTTAAGAGTGTATATTTGTTTCCCCTTAGGCATTAAAGAATTTTGTGAAACTAATTTTATCAAAACCTTCCTTAAAGACACATTCTGTTGAATAGTAGTAAAATATAGAGGTTGGCTAACTATTGAAACATCTATAAGAAAAATTATCATAATATTTATAGCATCTATAGAAAAAACCTTAGCAAAATCTTTAACTTTTGTAGAAGAAACCTTAGTGGAATTTGCAATAGCTTGTCGGTAACTTGCTTACATTACCTTGTATTGTAGGATAAAAGGACATGAATCAAACATGTGACCCTAAAAATGATGATAGTAGCATAACTTTGGAAGATTGTAATATATAACCTTCTATGCATAATCAATTCTACCAATACATAGAAGAATTTTTTGCTTAAATGAACCAAGATCTACTTTAATCACCTATTGAATTTTGCAAAAACCACTAGCTGTAGTGAGGGTTTTAGAATGCATGATTGGCCTAATATAAGAGACAATATCCCTTTCAACTTTTTCAAAACTTAATAGAAGATTTGGTAATTCAACAAAACAAGGAACCTTTTGGAATTCAGGAGATGTTGGATTAAAAGAGGGAGTCCACTCTCAAATAATTAATATACCATGACAATGATTGAAAACATCAATATTGAGGACCTTAGAAACCATCATTGAATCAAAAAATTATACTAGGAAAAATGAGTTTGACAAATAACAAGCATGGATAGTATCCAAACCCTTATCTTTTCAAACCAAATTTAAATGATTCAAAAAATTTGAAGAATGAGGTAAACAACCTAGAATTTGCATGAAAACATATTTTCAAAAAATTATCTAAGTAATATATTCATATAAATCATTTAGAAATTCTTAGAAAGGCAAAGAAGTGGAAATTTTGCCTAAAGGATCACCTACTGAATTTGGCAGCATTATACTTAATATCAATGTCTAACCCCTTGTTTCCTTAGATTAATGCAGAAATCCTCACTGCAAGAACACTCTTAAGATAAATTTTTTAGATCATCATCTTTCTTACTATATTGTATATATGTGTTGGTTAGGAACTTAGACTCAATGCTAAACTTTAGAAAGATATAGAAAGAATGCAAAAAAATAAAAATTCTTGATGAGGTAAAGGTGACACCTTACTCAATGTTACTATCTTAATGTGATATATTAACTTTAAAAGTAGAAGACTTGTGCAAATTTATTACATACACTCATAAGTTGCATAACTCAAGGAAAGAAAAAATCTTTAAAGCAGTTCTTGAGGATTAATGAGACTGTGGTCAATATTTTCAAGGAATGTAATGGTTGAGAGAAATGAATATCTTTTGGAAGTAAGTGCAATAAAATGTTAAGCATATTCACCAACAAGTTAAGTAGAAGTTTTTAACATAATTATGATCTAATGTAGAAGGGAAAAAATGATTTTATTTATATTGTATTAGATCATATAAACTAGATTCAAAAGCTCACTATCTCACAATTGCTATTCCAATTAAGTATTGAGGTGCCATCAATAGGCTTTGCTTAAGTTCATATTATCTTAGAATTAAAAGTGGAAGATGGATTCAACTCTCCTGAGAAGAATATACTTGTAAGTTGTGTAGGTCATGAACTCTTGAAAAGGAGTTGCATGTATTCCTTTATAGTTTTGAAACTACCCATTTAAGACAACATTATAATGTTGTAGAAGCAAAAAGCTTGTATGATTTTTTTTTTTTATCCTCACTATTGCTTGGTCAATTTGTAGAGTTTGTCTTTATTTTTTATAAAAGTATAATATCTATTCAATAAATCATCTAGGTATTTGGGCATAATAAAGTTTTAGTTTTAATAAATCCTTTTACCTATTCTCTACAAATTTAATCAGTTGAGATTTCAAATACCTTGTCATGATTGCAACTTTTCCCTCAATTCTTAGATAAATATCTTCCTCTAATATCTTCTAATCACCAGCTAATTATGTTAACTATTTTTACTAGGCAGTATCTTTCAACATACATATTAGTAGTAAAGGTTTAGATGAATAGAAGAGGGAGATGAAAGCTCTGGGATTTTTCATCTTTATGCATCATTAAAATAAAAAACATGGCTTTCACAACTTTGAGATGGCTTAAGTCATAAATATAGTATAAATAATATTGTAGTTGATTTTTATACACAACTTTTGTTTAGAATTATGTTTTCAGCAAGATTAATGAAACTAAAAGTGAAGATTTTATTCCATCTATAGACCAAACATATGATCTCTTAGATATAAAGCACATTCTTCTCATGAAAAATAAAAATAGATTAATAAAATGGCTAAGCATCACTCAATGTAATAAACCTAAGTCACACAATAATTTTGATGCAATATTATATTTTTGGCAAAGTTAATTAGTTAAATAACAACAAAGAAAGAAATGGCACTCATCCTTAAGAACTATCAATCCAAAAAACCTGCATGTGCATTTGATAAAATATCATATTAGGGTAGCTACATCGATGAAGCCCTATCAACGTATAGCCATTGATGCATCTTTAAATTCATTGGTGCATATGTGTCAACAATCTATTGCCCAAAGCCTATATAAATATGCATACCATTCAGATTTAGGCACCATTTAGTTAGTAGCGTAGAAAAGCTCTTATAGTTTCTCTATGTAGAACTTAGCCAAATTTCCCTTTGAGTTCCCACAGCATGGATTGAATTGATTGTATGAAGTTTTATTCAATTCAAGATGTACCTAGACACTTTTGTATGATGATAATAAAATTGAGATTTGTTCTTTCCATTGCAACACTTGGATTAGCACTTAGTTTACTTTTAAGCACTTTACTTTCCTACATTTATGAATTTAATATTTTATTCCGTAGTAATATAAGTACGACCACTTTGAGTACTAATGTTTGGTAATTCTAGGAATGAGTACTTGGTATACCTAGCAATAAACACTTGATAACCTAGCAGTGTTAGTATATGTTTAGGATGTGAATGAAAAGTGGATACAAATTTTCTACATTTAGGATAGCTTAGGTTATCTTTAATTTTATTGACTAGTTCTAATTTAATATTTTAATTACTTCACCCTTTTAATATATTTAATGATAAAAATAATAGCAAAAATATAAACATCTCATGCCTCAATTGCATTTAACCATACCAATCAAAATTAACATAAGTAATTGATGAGTGGCGAGGTATCCCTACACTCAGCCATATGAATACGAGCATTTCACGCACGATCCGGTCGAACTCCAAGGACTAGGTGCTTATGCACCTTAATGGAACAATCAAGGTTAATCAATCGTTGTCTTCCCAAACTTACTTGTATTGTCACGGTTGTATGGTTAAGTAAGCTTGAGGTATATGATTTTTATAGCTTTTGTATTTTTTATGTCTTCTGCTAATAAAGGAGAGGGAGAGAGAACTAAGTGGCTAACTTACATTAACTATTCATTAACTAAGTTCTGAATGTTCCTAACACCAGTATCTATTCCCACTTGTCATACACATCCTGAACAAGTACAATGCTGCTAGGGTTACCAAACACTAATCGTTACTGGGTTACCAAGCACTATACACATGCTTGAAGTGGTCGTACTGAGTGTATTTAACTAAGGGGGGTAAAGGTTGAGAGAGATATTAATTAACTAAGAAAGTGTTAAATAATCATTAATTACTAATTAGCTTAATCTGTATGCTGCAAGGTTGATCATAAAGTTCGTCTTTATTGCCATATACAAAATTGTGCTTAGGTACAAATTGCTCGAATAAAGATTCGTTCTCTCTATGACTCCTACTAGAGGCACATAGAAATAATTCTAACTCTGGAATGGCAAAACTGCAAGAGTCTAGCTAAGGGTCTAAATCTAATTGTGTCGAAACCAAAGGCGCCGCCTCTTATTTATACAAGATGAGGCAGGGTGCAATATCGCGTATGTGATATCGTGTGGTGGAGGTGATATCACGTGCATGATATCGCGTATGCAATATTGCGTACATGATATCGTGGTTCATCATACCCCCATGATTGAATGAAAACTCATCCTCGAGTTCCTTACAAAATATTGGGAAGGTATGGGATTATTGACTTGAATGACAACTAATGGCGAATGGGATGACATGTGAATAGATCAACATTACAATACATGGAAACATTAATATTCATGACTACAAGAGTGAACACTATACACAATTGACATCTAGCCTTATTTGGCAATTGAGAGAGAAGAGAGAGAGAGAGAGAGAGAGAGAAGGAGAAGACGTGTTGCTGCCGATGCCAAGATTGCGCCTTCTGTTGTCCATCCATAACCATGCCATCAATCTTATTCCTTGCACAACCGTTCCAGCACCAGTCCATCCTGAGTGTTTCCTCCAGGTCCAGTCCATTGTCATATGATTGCCATCTGCACACACAACATAGTCACATATGAGCAAGGATAAGTAAATCACAATACAGTTGATACCTTGTCTCGGTGTAAGATCCATTGGCTGAGTTGTGATATGGCCAATACAGATTCTAGAGATATAACACTAGTGACTACCCAAGGTGTAGGGGTTAGGAAAAATTGAAAAAATTGGACCAGGGCCCCCATGACTAAGAGTGATCCTCTGATAGTGATAGAATAGAAAAAGATAAGGAATAAGAAATATGGAGAAAAAGAAACAATGGCAACGCCAATAACAGGGATGTCAGAGATGGGAATGAAACAAAAAAAAATGTTGATTGCAGAAATGTTAAAGGGAAAGAAGTTAACTAATGCACCAAATAGGAATGCTAGTGGGTCCTCCCCAAAGCAGGCTCATGCCCTTTATGCCCTAACAAACCCACATTCAAAGAGTCCGTAGGCTCTAGAAATGTCGTTTGGAAGCAAGAGTTAAATACTTAACCACAAGAATCCACCAAAGAGAAAACAATGCATCAACCAAAATATAGACTACTGATACAACTGGTAATGAAGTGGAAAATGGAGAAAGAATGATGGGGAGAAGAAAATGGAATGGAGTCCCAAGAACAAGGTGGTGTACAGTCCCTTGTGTACCTATGGTTAATGTAACTAAGTAGATCTCATTCCAAATCCAGCCTCAAACAATCCACATCCTGTGACTTTGCATTAATACACTTGGCTAATCCATCCACTTGAAGTAACAAAAATGCTTCCACCAAAGAGTCAACACCATTCCAAGGAAAACGAGAAAGGGAGAAGTAGGAAGTGAGAAAGGGCCTTAGTTAGAGAGAACATGTCAATTTAGTTCCATAACCAGTGCTTGTAGCCCAGATGATTATTTTTTCTAAGGGGTGTGCTTTGAATTCTCACTATTTTTTTTTATTTTTTATTTTTTGCTTTTTTGTGAGAACCACACCATGCAAAGACTTATTTTTATTGGCTCAGCTTCCCGATAATGAAGCAATGTCAGAATGGTAAGGAAGACTCAAGAAGAAAACATCCAAGCACCTAAGAGAATAGCCAGCAGAAATACATCAAATCCCTTTGAAGTCACACCCTTTTCAGTCCTTGAGTCCTTCCTTAGTTTGAGAAATGCCCAGTCACTAATTTGTTAATAGTTTTATTATTAAAGAAGGGGACTGTACAGTTCCAAGCCAAGAGAGATCATAGAAATTCATGGATGCATGGATGATGTGGACTCATTGCCTATTATATCAAAAGAACCATACCTTAGTATAAACATTATAACTCAAAGGTAAAAACCAAACATTAGCAATCAATAGAATACAGTTCATACCACCATCAGGAGCACTTATTAGGTGACGAATCTAACAAAACAAAAACAACAAAAAAAGACAAAAACAAAAACAAAAATAAAAAAAAAAACAAAAAACAAATAGTCACACAAAGAAATGAGAAAGTATAAATGATGTTGCAAAACAAAAACAAGAAAAATTAAAGAAATTTGTAAAACAAAAACTAAAAAGGAACTGAGCGCCTTGAATGGTTAGCAGAGGTGGTCGTCTCCCCCATGACTGAGTTGGAAGGAGAAGATCCGAAATAGTGAGCAAGGTTGTCCCCTATCAGAGGTATTATGTGCACTAGCCATTCTAAATAGTAGCCAATGTGTCCAAGGAATGACCGAATGTCTTTGACAATTTCCGGTTAACGAGTGGTTCCTTGGATGATCCTAATTTTATCTGGGTCTACCTCTATTCCTGCATGTGAAACCTTATGCCCAAGTACTATGCCTTCTTGGACCATTAAATGGCTTTTCTACCAGTTGAGCCTTAGATTGGTTTCTACGCATCTTTTCAGCACTTGCTCTAATCGGTCCAAGGCTTGATCAAAACTTTTTCCATAGGTGGAGAAGTTGTCCATAAAGACTTCCACTCTGTTCTCTATCTGTTGTTGGAATATGCTTAGAACTAGATGTTGAAACATGGAAGGAGCATTACACAAGCCAAACAACATTTGTTTATATGCAAACGTTCCCCAAGGACTGGTGAACATTGTCTTGGCTTGGTCTTCTGGGGCTATCTATATTTGGTTATATCCGCTATAGCCATCCAGGAAACTGTAATAGCGATGCCCTGCTATGGTGTCTAAGACTTGGTCAACGAATGGCAACGAAAAGTGATCCTTAAATGTTTTCATGTTTAGCAGCCTAAAATATATGCACACCCTCCATTTCCCTCCCTTTTTAGGCATGATTACCATAGGGCTAACCCATTTGCTATCAGCAATGGGATATATGAACCCAGCCTTAAGAAGTTTTTCTATTTCTTCTTTTACTACTTACTTCAATTTTGGGTTCAATCGCCTCTATGGTTGTTTTCGAGGTTTCATGGAGGGGTTAATGTAAATCCTATGCTAGCATATCCTAGGATCTATTCCAGTTAATTTGGGATATGACCAAGCCAAAGGCTTTTGACCACTTGTTTATTACTTTCAGCAGTCTTCCTTTTTGTTTGGAAGCAAGCCTTGCGTTGATGATTACCGATTTTCCATTTTCAAGAATCATATATTCCAGACTGATGGGCAATGATTTCAATTCTAGCAGCTCTTATTTGAATTTTTCAGGAATTTCCAACTTCCCCCAGTTCATGTTTTCAAGGTTAAGGCTTGGAAGTTGACAGCGGACTTGCTCTAGTGCGTCTATGCTTTCGATGTAAGCACAATTTATTCCCTCAGTTAGTTCCATGCACATTAGTGAGTTTCTCTCTTGATCAGCTATCAGCCACTGGGTGTCTTCTTGTCATGTGGTTGCTGCATACAGGCACTTTTTTATGTTAATGTTTTGTGCACACTAGTTGCATGCAGGCAATGCTAAACTTTGCACAACCCATGACTCTGCACACAATTGCACCCTGTATCACTATATGCGATGCATGAAACCTTCTTCTTCTCAATATTTCCAAAAGTGTTCTCCTTAGATATTTCCAGGGAAAGATTGTAGATTCCTAGGCATGCATCTATAGTACTTATCCATGCCCTTCCCATTATTATTGGGAAGTCTCCTTTATCATTATTTACTTGTATCACTAGGAAATCAACTAGGTACGACCACCCACACACAATGGTGATGATGTCCTCCACTAGTCCCAAGGGAACAATGATGGACTAGTTGGCCAACTCTAGATGAATATTGCTCTTCTTTAATGGAGGCAGGTTCCAGGCTTTGTACATTTCTTGCGATATTAAGTTGACTCCAAAACCTAAATCCAGAAGAGCTTTGCATGGCTCATTCCCAATGATTTGGAGAGAGATTAGAGGGCTTCCAAGATCAAGGAATTTCCTGGGAAGGTGGCCAACCTTGATCCAATCACTAATGGCATGTGTTAACATAACCGTATGCATTGAGCTCGATGTTTAGTTCAAAGGGAGCTCTGAAGCTTTATTTGATGGGGAGGCGTTTAGAGGTTCAACCGCTTGTGGTTGTAAGGGCTTGGTTGGATTGTTGGTTCTGAAGAAAGGTCTTTTCTTCATATGGTTGTCAGAACCAATAGTGGGTTGAGGATTTATAGCCCTTGTGGCATTGCGTTGTTGCGATTGAGTAAGGAGTTCCCCTTGCATTACTAGAGCAGGTGGTAATGGAGCTATTGGTGTGAGAGCTACGAATAGATTTGAATGATGGTATATTTGTGGGTTATCTCCCCTAGGAGAAGGAGTTCTATGATACTCATGGGCTTGGTAGTGATGTTATGGTGCAATTTGACTAACAGAGTCATGTGGAGAGATTAGATGCTGCAGGTAGTAGCCATATGGGTCAGGTTGCAGGTATGGGTATTGTTACATTGGTGGTGGCATCCCCCATGACTGTGGGTATTGCCACTATTGATGTTGCTCAACGGGTTGTGGTGGAGTTCCACTTGGATAATATGTTGAAGGTTGGTGGAACTGCCTTGGGTTACCTTGGCGATAAGGTAACCATCGGGGTGCTTGCCATTTATTTAATCATGGGTTGAGTGCATACACCCCAGACTCTTGTAGATGTGTGATCACTCGGCAACATCCCTTAGGATGGTCGTATTGGCATATCTCGCATCCACTATAATTATCCGTGTCTAAATCCACAACCTCTTCTATGATGGCCATTTTTCTCTTACCCTTATTATGTGCATTTTCCACTTCTCTCTTTTTCTTTTTGTCACGGTCACTACCTCGCTCCCTAGACTCCTCTACAATTTTCAGAACAGTTTCAAACCTACTATCCAAGGAGTTCCACATTTGGTCAACCTTTGCCGATACTTCTAATGTTAACTTTTGGAGAGGCAAAGTTTTCCTATTCACCATCTCTTCAAGTGGTGACTCTTCTTCCTCCTCATAAAATCTCACTCCCCTTTTTCAGAGGGAAGGATCTCAATTGTATTCTTCCGCACTTTCTCTCTTTCGTAGCTCACCTTCTTCTTTGGAAACTTTCTCTAGCAATCTATGAATTTGATGAGACCTAAGCTTTGATAACCTTCCTTGGGTGTACATCCCAAGGATTCTTCTTGTTTCATGCCTAAGTCCATCCACGGATGGCATAGTTGATCCTGCTGTGAATAACCATGGCCAGGGCAACGATGTAATAGTACGTAATAGTGGCCCATGGCAGCATCCAAGGGTTCATGATTTCCTTGCTTCCATCCTTGGATTTGCTTCTGCAAGTTAGACACTCGGGAGCATGTTTGGTACTTATCATTAAATAGTTCTAACATTGTACTCCACCTCCGAATGGATTTCGGTTCTAAGGACTGGTACCAACTTTCAGCTTCTTTCACTAGTGTCCTTGGGAACAACTTCAATTTTTGCCATTCGTTTTCTATGTTTTGCAAGGCACATGCATCATGGAATGCTTGTAAATGATTTTTAGGATCAGTGTTGTATCCCCCTTCAAATCATGGGATGTTGTTCATGTCTAACCTCTTGATCTTACTATCCTTTTAGTGCCTTGTTGGAACTCTTACAGCCTCTGTTATATCTAGCATGCTTCTACATGCAAGTAGGGGTTCTTCGTGATCATCTCGTTCGTAGCGTCTATGGTGTCTACATGGTTCCCTACTCTCCCTTCTTCTATGCCTTGATTCTTTAGAGTGCCCTCATCCTCATTCTCAACTATCTCGTCGATGACTTTCACTTTGTTTTCCCTTTTCCTCACGATTGGTTTTCCTATGACTACGTCTGGACACTGAAGGAGAGGGCAAAGATGACGATGAAGGTAAAGAAGAAGGAGATCCATCGCCATGATAGTGTTTTCTACCTTCTCTTTGGTGGCCTCGACCTCAATCGTGATCATAATTAGAACGTCCGTCCTTATTGTGTGTTCGTGTTCCTTCATTGAACACTTCGTGTCCGTGGGTATCAGAACCAGGGTTGTGAATAGTGGAGTGGAGGTTCTGATACACCACCCCCTGACCAATGTTAGGAGAAGGAACATTATTTTGTGGGAAACCTATTGAGGCAGGTTCACCATCCTCAGTTTCACTCAAAAAGTGCAGAGAGTCATGGGGCCATTTACCCTTCAAAGATGTATGGTATCTCTCCTATTGCAAATCCCTTTGACATTATGCTTCTGTGGGATGATAGTCTCTTGAGTCATGATCACATGCAACATATTCTACGTATAAAAGCGGCATGCCTATTCATGTGAGAGCATGAAGAAGCATGTTGGGAACTAATTGGTGTAGAGGCAACACTATGTTACCATCCAAGTCTCTCCAACGCAGTTGTTCGTCTTGGTGGAGAATAAAGGTAAAATCGGGCACATACTCATCGAGATGAGTATATACCACACGAAACTATTAAGGAACTGGCGGATCCTGGTTATGTGTATTATGCCACCGACTGCCTCTTATGTTAGTCCTAGGCAGTGAAGTGCTCTTATGCGAAGAAGAAGACATCTTGTTTTGTTCAGTGTGCAATGTACTGTTATCTCATCTTTCTTTGATTGGCCCTAAGGGTTCATTTTAACGTTCCAATGATATGAATGATTTCCTATATTCTACGTAGCCCACAAACAACTAAGTTCCTGGCAACGGCGCCAATGATGAGTGGTGAGGTACCCCTACACTCAACCATACAAATACGAGCATTTCACACACGATCCGATCTAACTCCAAGGACCAAGTGCTTATGTGCCTTAATGGAACACTCAGGGTTAATCAATCATTGTCTTCCCAAACTTACTTGTATTGTCATGGTTGTATGATTAGTAAGCTTGAGGTATATGATTTTTATAGCTTTTGTATTTTTTATGTCGTCTGCTAATAAAGGAGAGGGAGAGAGAACTAAGTGGCTAACTTACATTAACTATTCATTAACTAAGTTCTAAATGTTCCTAACACCAGTATCTGTTCCCACTTGCCGTACACATCTTGAACCAGTGCAACACTGCTGGGGTTACCAAACGCTAATCATTACTGGGTTACCAAGCGCTACACACATGCTCAAAGTGGTCATACTGAGTGTATTTAACTAAGGGGGGTGAACGTTGAGAGAGATATTGATTAACTAGTAAAGCATTAAATAATCATTAATTACTAATTAGCTTAATCTGTATGCTACAAGGTTTATCATAAAGTTCGTCTTTATTGTCGTACACAAAATTGTGCTCAGGTAGGAATTGCTCGAATCAAGATCCGTTCACTCTATGACTCCTACTATGGGCACATAGAAATAATTCTAACTTTGAAATGGCAAAACTACAAGAGTCTGGCTAAGGGTCTAAATCTAATTGTGTTGGAACCAAGGGCACCACCTCTTATTTATAGAAGATGAGGCAGGACGCGATATCACGTATGCGATATCGTGATTCATCAGTAATGATTGGAAAGATAATGAAAAGTAATATCACACCTAATTATCTAAAGCACTAGTAGCCCAAGGTTCCATAGAATTCAACTAGATCATGCATATGTGCTTGTGATTCATATGCTTAGGCATAGGGAATGCTCACTACTCATCATTGGCACCATTGCTAGGGAATCTTTGTTGTACACTAGGTGTTTTAGATAATTAAATCATATAAGGTTGTTGTAGAAACATAATGAACCATTAGTATAAAATATGATAATATTTTATTTAAGGCACATTATCAAATAAACTAAAATATGTCTCTTCTTCTTACAGGGCTAATTTTCCACCTATTGAGGATTCTACAAGACAACATGATAGAATAAGGAGAAATGTAGATGAAGTACCTCAACAACTCAAAGTTTTCTATATTCATCCTAATCCTTATTATCTAGACTTCACTTTCATCCTTCACTAGGATGAACAGTGTGGTGGAGAGACCTAGAGGACAACACTGTGTTGCCAACTAATCATGTTATCCCTTCCATGTTTATGGTAGTACCAATGAAGTTGGAGCTTGAACCAGCAATCCCAAAGTACCAAGTAAGAAATCACCTCTCTAAGGACTATCAGCCTATAGAGGCTTTACTTCAAAAGGATAAACTCATGGAAGCCTACCATGAAGCTTCTAAAGACAAAAATGTGTTGATCATATTGATATCATCATTAGAAAAGAAGGACACTAAAGATCCATCAGAGTAATATCAACACCAAGGTCCTCCTCCCTTCATTGAGGATAACATTGTTTATCGATGACTATGTTCAATCATGGTAAGCAACCAAGATAAGGAAATAGTTAGGCCTAGAACTAGGGGGATCTTAAGAATAAGGTCTTCTAATCTGCAAGCAAGAGAATAACCTAGGAACTAGAGAAGGAGAGCAAGACAACATAACTATCCAGCTTTTGATCTTCACAATCCACTTTATTCTCTAGCTCTAATGAGAAGGAATGTGATTGAAATCAAAGGGGAAATAGTTGTGGTCAAGGTGATGATGATAGAAGACCACATTCTAGAGATGGAAGGAGGGAACCTAGATAACAATGAGATGAAAAATATCATCATTAAGAAAGAACGCATAGAATGCCACATCATAGGAGACATGGCCATGACATGTGCTATGATGAATGTAATGACTATGATGAATCACTACTTGCTTCTAAAAGCATGATCAACATCTGTAGGGTAGTTCACATCCCCACCAAGCATCAAAGAAATTATTGAATTAAATGACTTGATATGAACAACATCCCTAAATTTGACAGAGATTATAATGCTGATTGCAACATCATTTATACACCTTCCATGATGCCTATGCCTTGTAGAAGATATAGAATGACTAGAAAAACATCAAACTATTCCCTAGGGCACTCATAAATGAAGCTAAAAGTTGGTACTTGTCCTTGGAACTAGAATCTATTTACAAGTGAAGTATGTTGTTGGAGTTATTCAATGATAAATATCAAACATGCTCCAAAGTGTTTAATTTAAGGCAAAAAATTCAAGGGTGGAAATAAGGTAATCATAAATCCCTTGATGCAACTTTGGGTAGGTACTATTTGGTACTACATTAGTGCCTAGGGCATAGTTTCTTTTAAAAGGAGCAGCTTTGTCATATCATAGATGAACTTAAAAACTAAAATAGGGAGACATTTGGGGTCTATGCCTAAGGGAGACTATTAGAAGTGAAAGACCATTAGATCTAATGGTTCATTGATCAAGTAGTAAAGGAAAAGGGGGAGTTGAAAAAGAGAGAAAATGTAGAGTATAATATAGCTCCCTTTATTCACAGAAAGGAGATATGTTTCTATGATCAAGAGGAGGAAATACCATTAGAGGATATTATGTAGAGAAAGAACTTACTAGTTCACAAATCTGTCATAGAAGTATCAATCAATGTGGATAAGATGTGGAACTCCTTAGATGAGAATTTCTAGACATTACTTAAAACAATAGAGGAGACACAAAATAGAGGAATAGGAACAAGGATAAGAGAAGGAAGAAGAACATAAGAAAGGACTATTATTGGTAAAAAGGTAAGGCTATAGTAGTAAATAAGGTTAAGTGTTTGATACAAATAATGAATGATACCATAGGTGCCAACATGACCATCCCAAGTAATATTGCCTAATTTTATTACACTTGCAAAAATCTAGGATTTATGCTTTAAATCCAAGACTTATTGAGAAATAATCACCTAAGAGGTTATCTTATCTTCAAGGAAACTATCTACAATAGTTCAACTAGCAATAGTTCTACCCAATTGGAATGTCACCTCAGCCTTAGGATTATTATCATCAATGGCAAAACTCATAGTCATGGGGGATGTCACCACCAAGACAGCAGTATCCTTACTACCAAGAAGATACATAGAGGATTGAGGTACAAGGCAACCTACAACAACTATTAGTCTTGTGCAAGCTAAGAACAACACATGAATACACACACCATATTGCACATAATGCTAACATAATCATTATCAAAGAGGATTAATGGCTATCATATAATCACAGATAAAGCCATGGTCTAACATAATCTATCATATATTTGTTACACCACATCTCATTCATTTCCACTATCATGCCCATGACATCATACCTACGATATACCATTAAACAATCCATGATCCATACAATCATAATCCAATCATGATACATATTATCAGCGCTATGACTCATAAACTAATACTATCATATAGATAGCCCATGTGGTCACTAGCATATCCACACTCAATATAGCATGTGAAATGTTGCCATGAGTACTCATAACAACCATTGCCTGCAAGTTTTTTATTTGTCTTTTATTTATCCAACCGATGCTAGGATCTATCAACTTGTGACCCATAACTACTAGACTTTTGGAGGACCAACGATAGGAACGAACACACTTATGCCACATACTAGCCATAGGGATGAACACACCTATGCTCTCCCACTCTCAAGATGAGGATTAAGACAGGAGCCTCACCGCTACATCATAGTGGGGGTCAATCCATACCACCTCCAAAGTGCCTCATCATCGATTCCATAGCCTCATGTTAACACCACTCACCAATGACCATCACAAGCATCATCATGAAGACATGTATCAATCCTAGCTAGCTTCAGCTAACACATGGCATAAGAACAACACTTCCAAACAAACATAACATGACCACATATATCCACACCTACCAGTCACATTCATTCCATGAAGATAATATCACAATTTGACAAACCAAATTTTGTGCCACAACCAACTATATGTAATTTCACAAAAATGACCACTATAATAACCTCCAAAATGACATATGCCCAAAGAGAAAACCAATTTCATGATTAGAAAGTACTTCCCAAGACAATCCAAACAATACTAATTTCAACTAAATCGGACTCCTAGAAGCAAAGTTGTGCACGTCTAAAGTTTGATTAATAAACTAATATTTAATTATGTCTAGTAATGACTGAAACTTCTAGAAACTCCCACACCACAATAGGTCCCTAAAATATAATGTTCCAACCATGCTAGTCTCATCAACATTTGATGAACCATGAATTCTTAGGCTCCAATATCGGATCTGCGATATCGGTTACGTGATATTCCAGCCTGGCTAACAATATCAAATACACGATATTGTGACTCTTGTGTAAGCCTATAAATATACATTTGGGCACATAGGAAGAAGGAAGAAGGTCAATATAGAAGTAGAGTCTTTTTGTTCATTTTTAGTTCTTCTCAACTCTTCCCTAGTGCATGCCCACAATGTGATGATTGTAATTGTACAGAACCTTTATTCGAGTGTGACGTACTTGAACATGCACATGACCGACAATAAAGATTGAGATTACTCCATCATTGCAGCATTCACTTAGTTTTAATTACTTAATTGTTATTTTTATTTATTGATTTCTTAATTAATGTTTCTTTACCTTCCTTTACTATCCCTATTATTAAACATGGAACAAGTATGACTTAATCACGAGCATTTAAGTGTGACTACTTGGTAACCCAATAGCGTATTTAGGAGCACTCAAGTAATATATGCTTGGTAATCCTAGAAGTAGTACATGAGGTCCAAGATATGTACGGATCATTAAGGATGAATGCTCATCACACTTAGGCTAGCTTAGATTCTCTTCTTCCACTCCCTCTTAGCTTAAAACAAAGTTATTTTCCATTGCCTCTAGGAGTAGCACTAGTTTAGGCCCACATCATACACCTCACTCTAGGCTAAACCATACATGACAAAGCAAATACAAGTCTAGGTGGGAAGACAACAAACTACAATCAACGTGTAACTATCTAGATACCACAACTAGCCCACCTGCGAAGTTTGACCAGGTCATGCATGAACACTTGTATTCGTATGGTTGAGTGTAGGGGTACCTCGCCACTCATCAACATCACATATCATATTATACTAGTCCACATCACACCATACATCGCATATATATTTTAATAAATAATTTTTAACCAAAATCGTACAATTTTAGGAAATATGCAAAAAAACATGTCCAAGTTCAATCTTTTAACTATTTGCCCCACATGCCCACATCACATAATCATATACATTAATTTAGCATAAAAATATAGGGAAAAGGTAAAGACAACCCACCAATCAAAATGGTTACAGAAAAAAATCCTTAAAAATACGGTAGGACTCTATTTCTCTCCAAACAAGTTTTGCACCCATGTAGATACGATTTTAGAAATCCCAAATCCAAGTTCAAAGCAAAGAAAAATCCATCTGAAAAGCTCAAAATTTAGAAAACTGTGGAAAAAATGAAGACATGAGAGAAAATTGAAGAAAGAAATAGGCTCCCATTCATTTTTATTTCCTAAAATAGAGAAAAAATGAAATAGGACCCAATGTTTTATGGCTACGTAGTGGTGGGTGTGGATAAAAATTAATGATGAAAACTATGCGTAAAGCATTTTTTGTTTTTTTTTTGTCAAAACAAAACAAAACACATAAGCAAGTTAGCACATGTCACATGCAACCTAACATTACTTTCTTTTTTGGTTTTTTTTTTTCTAACTTTATTTTTTTTACCATGTTATTTTCATAAACTCATTTTTTTTCTACCTCTACAATTAATGTGCTACACTTCATACGTACCTAACAAACACATCGAAACTCCAAATCAAAATCCGTTTGAACATATGAAATTCTTATTAAATGCTCTAAACCTTCACATGCCAAAATTACACCCAAGCATCACACAACATAGCATTATAGTTCAAATGCATAAATACCAAAATTACACATAAAGCATAACGATATACTGAATAGGTGCTCTTGTACCCCAACCCAGCCTCCTTGCCAACAACATTAGCTACCTAACACATCACACAGGGCTAGTGCACATAATCATGTTAGTTAAGCATGTAAAGACATCATAATCATAACATATAAAATGCAATTACAATAAGCTAAGTCGTCCCCCATAACCCATTGAGATAACACATGTAGTACATAAATCATAATCATATGGCTATACCTAATGTATCTAGATGGGATGTCATAATTTCTATGTCCAATATCCCATGTCACTAAGTGGCTTTATGATCCATACTTCCTCTTAGCATTATTACCCTTTAACCTTTGAACATCATCAATTTACCACTCCATACATTAAATGTTCTTCCACATACACTTCTCATTATGCACAACAGCATCATGCACTGCTAGTGTTCACTTCCTTATCACCTACACTACATATGTAAGGAGAAACACCTTCATATCCTCAACAACATAATGCCACAAGAGTAGTAAACTTATGAGTGGACAAAAAATCAAGCAGTTCAATTTGAATTGGAAGTTATTAATGTAAAGAGTTCACATGTAGTTATGAGTGTATAAAGTTTAGTTTGAATTAAAATTTTGGATAACTTTCCAAACACTAGCTCATAGGAAGAGTATCCTATAGAAAGCTTCCATGTTGAGTGATAGGTTCATTAGGCATCATTGAGTTTGGTGGTACAATCTTTCCTATACCTACTAATGATTCTTATCAGAATTCTTGCAATCTCCCTATTGGTGACTTCAACTTGACTAGTGTCTTAGGGGTGATAAGGAGTTGTGAGTTTATGTTCCACCCCCAAGCATTGCATCAACTTTCAAAATGTAGCAATAGTAAAATGACTTCGATTATTAGAAATTAGTATCTTAGGTACATCAAACATGTTTATAACCAACTACTAAGAGAATTGGGTTGTACTACAAGAAGTACAATTGGTGACAACTATAACTTCAGCCCATTTCGTACAATAGTCACTAGCAATAATAATGTAAGACTTCTCATTTGATATTAGAGTAATGGATCTCATGAAATTAACCTGACCCCCCCCCCCCNNNNCACACACACACACACACAAAAGATTGAAAGGTTCTAATGGTTGAATCAACTACTAGGATTCCTCCATTCTAGTAATAATTCCTCCATTCCATTGACATTGTTCATAGGAATAGGTAAAATAATGGACATCCCTAAGGCTTGTTGGCCAAAAATATCCCATCATTAGGATTTTAATGGTTATTGTCCTTCTTACAAGAACCTATATGAGCATCCTAGAGAATTGAGAGTTAATATTTATTTGGTACACACCATCAAACTAAGCCATCCACATAGATTTTATAAATATTGCCCCTATCTCTATGTAATGTTTGACTTAGTAAAGAAAGAAACTAGTGTGTCTTCTTATGGTCCCATTCCGTAGTGTTGGTACATTTAGCCATTGTATGGAACAGAGACATGAGATGGTTGAGATTTTTAGAAAATATTACAATACAAATATTGAAATGGCAAGATGTGATTGGGAAAGGTATTGGTTTCTATCATTTATTTTTTAAAAAAGAAAGAAGAAGAATAGAAAGAGATGGAAATCACTATGGGGATTTTAATGAATTCTCCCATAAAAAGATAAGCATAAACCTTAGCCCTGTTCCAATGGGGAGACGTTGATTTCTTTTGGGACACATCGCACAGATTAAGCATAAAATCGAAATTTTTCACCATGGTATGAGTGCAAGGTACCAAGGCATTGCGCCTCTGGGGAGACCGCAATATTCACCAGCATTTTGCAGGTCACGATTGAGGGCAATGGTGCAGCAGTGCAGACCGTGACCGAAGGCAACGACAGAGAGGGTGGCAGAGACATCAGCGCGACGTTATTCGCATAGAGGAAAAAGCAAAACATGGTTGCGACAGTCACCAAAAAACGCAAAGGAAAAAGAAAGGGACAGACTTCAGCATTTCGTTTTTTTTGGGGCAGCAAAACATAAGCAATGTTGACTGCCTCTGTGATAGGTGAACAGGGCCACAAAAACCCCCTTGTGCACCGCCAAACCCTGCTGGATTCTGTGCTGTTCTGAAACCCTCGTGGTTTTCAAAAATGAAGCCTTTCCGTAACAGGAGGAGCCCTAAGATTTGCACGTCATCGCAAAAATCGCGTGGTACAGACGGCACAATATTTACGGCAGTTGCAGGCCTGAGAATGCATTTTAAAAGTTGTTCTAGGTGGTAAAAAACAACAAACAGAACACAGCAACAAATCGGCAATTATCAGTTTATCCGCGCTGGAACCTGCAACCAAAAATATAATAACCATGCCCAATGTTAATGCCTTTGATGCAGCAATGTTCCCTGATATGGCGGCTGAGCCTTCTCATGTGTGGCAGTTGCTGGTAACGATTTTTGATATGATGAATCAGTTTCAGGATTGGTGGCTTCGCCTTCGGTTTCGTATTCCAGGACATTTCGAATTTTAGCTACAATTATCAGGATGCAGACAAATTAATTAAGTTAACTACCACTACCACCAATAAGGTGGGGATTATNAGATAATCAATATGGCAAATTTTAATAGGTAGTAACTCATATATAATNGCTTAGAATTTAAAATTTTTAAGTTAGATTAGCGTAGGGATCTAAACAAATTACATAATATAATACATATAATGTGGAGTNGTTTAGATCCCTACGCTAATCTAACTTAAAAATTTTAAATTCTAAGTGCCACTAAGCTTATCATAGAAATATAATATAACCTCCACCTTATTGGTGGTAGTGGTAGTTAACTTAATTAATTTTTCTGCATCCCGATAATTGTAGCTAAAATTCGGAATGTCCTGGAATACAAAACCGAAGGCGAAGCCACCAATCGTGCAACTGATTCATCATACCAAAAATTGTTACCAGCAACTGCCGCACATGAGAGGGCTCAGCCGCCGTATCAGGGAACATTGCTGCATCGAAGGCATTAACATCGGGCATGGTTATTATATTTTTGGTTGCAGGTTCCAGGGCGGATAAACTGATAATTGCCGATTTGTTGCTGTGTTCTGTTTGTTGTTTTTTACCGCCTAGAACAACTTTTAAAATGCATTCTCAGGCCTGCAACTGCCATAAATATTGTGCCGTCTGTACCACGCGATTTTTGCAATGATGTGCAAATCTTAGGGCTCCTCCTGTTACGGCAAAGCTTCATTTTTGAAAACCACGAGGGTTTCAGAACATCACAGAATCCAACAGGGTTTGACAACGCACAAGGGGGTTTTTGTGGCCCTGTTCACCTATCACAGAGGCGGTCAACATTGCTTATGTTTTGCTGCCCCAAAAAAAAATGAAATGCTGATGTCTGTCCCTTTCTTTTTCCTCTGCGTTTTTGGTGACTGCCATAGCCGCGTTTTCCTTTTTCCTCTGCGTGAATAACGTCGTGCTGATGTCTCTGCCTCCCTCTCCGTCGTTGCCTCCGGTCACGGTCTGCACTGCTGCACCATTGCCCTCAATCGTGACCTGCAAAATGCCGGTGAATATTGCGGTCTCCCCAGAGGCTCGATGCCTTGGTACCTTGCACTCATACCATGGTG
>MNCI01001594.1:265480-283588 GCA_015680685.1 Gnetum montanum
TAACTACTGAGTTTATTTGGAGGTATCTAGGCCTTGGTGTTGCCAAAGACCAGCAGGCACCTAAATCCTGTTCGAGGACACTCGTTGGCTGTCGTGTCCCAAACGATCGCTAACACGTAGGTGTCTCTTGAGTGACTAAGTAGGAGAGGAATTTATCATACCAATTTATGATTCTAGGTGGCATTACGATCTTAGTTGCCTTGGCAAAAGGTAAACTCATTTGGAAATTAGTCAAATAAAGGTTCTTCATTAGCCTTACTATCCTATCTTAACCAAGATAGATGATCATTAACAACATTCTTGGTTCTCTTTTTGTCCACCATTGTTAAATCAAACTCCTGTAAGATCACCAACTACTATATAATAGGACTTACCACTAGCTTGTCCATGAGAAAGCAAATGGCACTATGATTAGTATGCACAAAAATGGAACATGCAAGCACATAGTGCCTAAATTTTCCAAGAACATACACCATCACCATTAATTTTTTTCTATTGTAATGTAATTCAGTTGTGCACCTACAATGCTTCTGCTTGCACAATGGATGTAATATGAACATTTTTTATCATCCATCTATATAATTACTACTCTCAATTCATAATTGGATGCATCTATCATAATGTGGAGTGATTTAGATCAATCTGGTATGTGTAGAATTAGCATATTTATGAGCTTCTATTTCAAGAGCTAGAATGCTCATTCACATTCCTTAGTTCATTTGAATGCTACATCCTTCCTAGTGAGCTCTACTAGTAGTTTACTAATTTTGGAAAATTTTTCAATAAAGCACCTATCATAACCTATGTATCCAAGGAATGACCCCACATACTTAACTATTTAAGGTTCTCTGTTGATTTCTTGGATGACCCTTATCTTTTTGGATCTATCTCAATTCCTTTTTTTGAAATCTAGTGCTCTAAGATAATGTCCTTTTGGACCATCAAGTGGCTTTTCTACCAATTAAGTCTTAGCTTGTTCTCCATACATCATTTTAGTACCTACTTAAGATGATCTAATGCTTATTGGATATTAGGTTGTTCTCCACACATCATTTTAGTACCTACTTAAGATGATCTAATGCTTATTGGATATCAACACCATAAGTGGATAAGTTATCAATGAAAACTTTCACACCATTGTTAATTTACTGTTGAAAGATACTAAGGACAAGGCATTGAAAAGTGACAAGGGTATTATATAGACTAAAGTACATCTTTTTATATGCAAGCATCCCCCAAGAACTTGTAAACAATATTTTGGTTTGATCTTCTAGTGCAATATGGAATCGGTTATAGCAATTTTATCCATCCAAAAAATTGTAATACCTATGACCTACTATAGTGTCCAATACTTGATCCACAAGTAGCAAAGGAAAATGATCCTTAAAAGTGTCCATGTTCAATGATATGAAGTCTATATAGATCCTCTATTGTACTCCTTTCTTAAGTACAATGACAAGTAGGCTTACCCACTCACTGTCTAATATAAGATAGATGAACTAGTCTTCAAGAGCCTCTCTACCTCTTTTTTTAATAACTTCCTTCAATTTTAAGTTCAATCTTATTTTTGGTTGCCTTTTGAGATTAATAGTAACATTTGTGTAGATTCAATACTAGCATATGCGTGGATCTATTCCTGTGATTGTATCATATGATCATGTAAAGGCTACTAGTCATTTGTTTACTACTCTTAGTATCTCCTCCTTCTGCTCCTTGGTGAGGTGAGCATTAAAAATTACCAATCTTTTATTATTTAAAAATACATATTCTAATGGCTCCTATAATATTTTTAGCTTCAAGGTATATAGCTCTAAGATTTTTAGAGTTTCCAACTTTCCCTAATCTACCTCTAATTCTCTTTTATTTTCTAAGTTGAAGAGTTGGTTCCTAATTTATTTCATTTTTTCCATCTTATCTATGTATACACTTGTGAGTTGATGTATGTAGTCAATCACTAGGTGTCTTTCCTTGGATTTTTATTGGTTCCATGCACATGGTAGAATTGGAGTTAATGTCTATAGTCAACCACTATGTACCTTTTTGTTTCATGGTTGCTACTTATAGGCATGTTTGAACATTGGTAGATTCAACATACATTCTGCAGGCTCTGATAGTTGTGCACTTTTTAGCCAATATCTTCTATATGCAATTGCACCCTATGTCACTATATGCGATGCATGGAACTTTCTTCTTCTTTATTTTTTCAAATTCATTTTTATTAAAGATTTCCAAGGAAACATCTCTGATTCCCATCTTGGCATCAATTGTACTTACCCAAGCTCTTCCCATAATGATTGGAAAGTACCCTTTGCAATTGTCCACTTGAATTACCAAGAAATTTACTAAATATGACCACCCACTAATGATAGTCATAATGTCTTCTATTAATTTAATGAAATAGTGATGGATTAGTCTGCCAGTTTCAACCTAATATTGCATTTTTTAAGGGAAGGTAGGTTCCATGTCTTATACATCTATTGGAACATCAAGTTTACATCATAACCTGAATCTAACAAAATCTTTCATGGGTCATTTCCTACAATTTTTAAGTAGATTAGGGAACTCTGAGGATCGATTCTTTTATGGAAAGGTATCCTAACTTGATCTAATTTGTCATAACATGAGTTAACATGACCATTTGAATGTTTTTGGATTTTTGGTTTAAAGGTGGATTCATAAAAGATTCTTGGTTAATGTTGAAGGGTTTCGTAGCCATGGGTACATGTGATGGTTTAGATAGATTGTGAATTTTAGATCACTTACATTTAGACCCCGTTGAATGATTATATGTTGATGAGTGATGAGTATACCCTATGCCCAACCGTAAAAATTACGAGTGTTCATGTGCAATCCAATCAAATTTCACAAATCTTAAGTTCCTAAGTGCACTAGTTATAGGAAGTGAAATCTAATCATGATGATCAATGTCTTCCCAACTACACTTGCAAAGCTTAGTTGTATGATTACAAGTTGAAACTCAATTTATTAACCAATTTAACTAATCTGATTGCTAAGTATTAACTAATTATCCTAACATAAGCATTTAGTCCCACTTTCCATACACATCTTGAACACATACAACATTTTTTGGTTACCAAGCATTCAGCGCTACTAGGATTACCAAGCACTATATGTTATGCTCAAAGTAGTCATACTTATGTGTTTAATCTATTTAACTTAATTAGTTAATTAATTAAATTCTTACTTATCTTAATTAATCATGTAATTAAGGAAAATAGTAAATGTAAACAAAATCATTAATCTATTCCAAGTGCTACAAGGTTTGATCAAGAGACTTATCTTTATTATCGTTCACACTGGTATGCTCAAGCACATCAGTGCTCGAATAAAGATTCGTACAATTTTTGACTCCTATTGTCGGCACTCAAAAATATATTCTAACTTTCAAGTGATAAGACTACAAGAGCTCTATTACAAATTTGATAAGACCTCCCATAAACATAGTAGATGAGCACGTATTTATAGACTTTATTATGGAGCTGTGTGAACAGGGCCTCCTAAACACAACAAAAACTATGTCGACATAGCCCCATCGACGAGGCAACACCACATCGATGGGGCCACATTGATTGGGATCCATCAACAAGGCCACGTCGATGGGGGTCCATCAATGTGACACTATAACACTTCATCATACCCCCACAACTCAATAAAAAATCATCCTCAAGTTCCCTTACAAAATTGGGAATGTATGGGATTATTGACTAACATTTGACACAACAAAGCTGACAACAAAACTCAGTGCCCAAGTGTATGGATCGACATCATTACAAAATTTTTGGTGTTCATGAAACAAAATTAAACACCATGACATGACTACTGAAACTAGAAAACACATCCTTTGATGACATGAATATGGTTGAGAAGATCAAATGGTTATGGATGGTAGAGGTTCCTAAGGTTTCGAAGGACCTTAGGCAACTTTTGGTACACACGATGGTTGAGAAGGCTATGACTATCCTACTATAGCTACTACCTCCAACAGAAGGTGAAAGGCATCCAATAATGTCTTCGTCTCCTCCTCCTTACTTTAGGGAGCATTCACAGTTCATGTGGAATTACTAATGTGGGCTAGAATGGGGATATCCCATGAACAAGGCATTACTAGAAACAACTCCTTGACGTTGACAAACCAGGTAGTGAATTGCTTACATTCAACATCAAATGCCCTAATTGCATTTTGTAGCTCCTAGTAGTTATTCATTCTTTTGGCCAAGCTCTCAGCAATGGATCTTTGATTAGTATATTTACCCTTGAGAACCTCAAGTTCAACATTTACCTTTGCAAGCTTTTTCTTGGTTTCTTGATGGTGCTTGAACTCAACCTTGTACAACAAGTACAATCTGGCCACTTACTTTTCCAGTTTTGACTATGGTCATCCGACAATTAACATAGCCAGGTTTGCATACTGAAAATTCGAAAACTCCATATATTTAGTTATCTCCTCTATCTGCGACTCCTTTAGCATAATTTATGCTTTATTATATTAATCAATCCATCAATGATGGGCTACCATAATTTACATCCTTTTTGGAGTTTTTAGAGGGTCTTGTTCACCTTTGCCTTTGTCACTTGAATGTGTTTCTCATTTATTTCCTTCTATAGGTTGACCTGGTCTTTGTAGTGATCTTTGGCTCTCTCAAATTTAAGAGTCTCTAATTTCTAGGAAACTACTTCTATTATAATCTTTTGGTGAAGGGCACAGACCTCCTCCATGGAGAGGTTTTTGTTCTTAGTTGCCACTCTCCTTAACTTTGTGTTTGCTCTAGCTAGTTGCTCCTATAGTTTATGGATTGATGAGTGGCAAGGTACCCCTACACTCAACCATACGAATACAAGCATTTCATGCACAATCTAGTCGAACTCCGTAGACAAACTAGTTGTGGTATCTAAACAGTTACTCGTAGATCGCAGTTCGTTGTCTTCCCACCTGGACTAGTATTAGCTTTGTCACGTATGGTTTACTCTAGAGTAAGGTGTATGATGTGTTCCTACACTAATGCTACTCCTGGGTATGATGGGAAATAATATCAACTAAGCTAGGAGAGAAAGAATGAGACATAATCTAAACTAGCCTAAGTGCGATGAGCATCCATTCCTTAATCATCCGTACACATCTTCGACCTCATGCATGACTACCACTGGGATTACCAAGCACATGGCCTAGGTACGCTACTGGGTTACCAAGTAGTCACACTTAAATGCTCGTGATTAAGTCGTACTCATTTCGCGTTACTAGGAGATAAGGGTAGAGAGATATTAACTAAGAAAGCAATAAATAATAATAACAATTAAATAATTAAGCTAAGTGGATGCTGTAATGATAAAGTAATCTCGATCTTTATTGTCGGTCATGTGCATGTCCAAGTACGTCACACTCGAATAAGGATGTCGTACAATCACAATCATCACACTGCAGGCATGCACTAGGAGAAAGGGTTGAGAGGAAAGACTGACAAAAAAGTCCCTACCTTAATACTAAAAAAAAAACTAAAAAACTTAAACTTAAAAACTAAAAAAAATTTTACCAAATCTGCCTACCTCTTATTTATAGACGAGGAAGATAGGCTGTGATATCACGTACACGATATTGCATCTAGGCTATGATATCGTGTACATGATATCGCATACGTGATATCATGGATGCGATATCGTGGCCTACAATTCGTGACTCATCATACCCCCACAACTGAATGAAAACTCATCCTTGAGTTAAAGTGAGAACAAGCTCTATTGATTACACAGTGGATTGATATGGGATTATTGACTGACTAGAATGGATTCATGCTGCAGTGTGGAATCAGAACAAAATTCAAACACAACATGAAGAACACAAAAGAAAACCTTATAACTACAAAATTGGGTGGAACTCATGTAGTTCCTGGTGGCGGTGGCTCCACCATGGGTGCCTTTCCCTTGCCTTGTGCTCTAGGTCTTGGGGTATGATTGCATCAAAGTATGGCCTAGAGTTTCTCCTCTTCAATTCAGGGATCCTGTGCTATCCATGCTAATGTTCTGATGTTTGATGGAATCGGCACCTCCCATGGGCATGGTAGTTGCAAAAACATTTTATTTGCCTTGACATACCATGCTGCAAGCACCTATTTTTCCTCCTCGTAGGCTTTGTCTTTGTCTCTGTATTCTTGAAAATCTATGAGCCATCGAGCCAAGTCTATTGTGACACCTTTCTACCCTTGGTAGGTTGCTTTAACCACCTCAAGTTTAGAATTTGCAACCTCCAATTTTTTTAATGGTTTCTTGTGTTCTGCAAATTCTATTTCATATTTGACGTAGGTGGTGGATACCTATTGCTCGAGCACTATTCTCAGGCACCCTACTATTAACATGGTAAGGTTGCCATACCGCAGGTTTGCCAACTCCATGTACTCTGTAAGGTACTAGATCTACAGGTCCCAGCTCTTAATTTCCACCTAGTGGACAAACACATATGTGTCCAATATGGCCCGCTAGTCAATGTATTGAGCACTGAGAGCGTTGATGTGGGCCTTGGCCATATGGATCTCTTTCTTAATGATTTGTATATACATCCCCACCTGGTCCTAGAAATGCTCCTTTAGATTCTCATGCCATTTAGCCTCATTCTCCCACGCACTTATTTCAATGGCTGTCTTCTAATGGATGGCGCATACCTCCTCCATCAAGACGGTCTGATTTTCCCTGGCTAAATAGTTCATGTCTTGGTTGACCTTGATTACTTGTTCTCACAACTACTAAAAATGTTCCTCAAGAACATTCTTTTGCTTCTCCACAGAGGTCAACAAAAGGTTGCTAGCAACAAGTTATTTATTCTCCTTTTGTAAGGCTCGGAGTGTTTTAATGTGCATGTAAGTTTGCGCTTGTGCCACAGAGGCATCCCAAATAGCCTTCTCTTTTTTCTTCCGCCACCCTTTTATTCTCTGTCAACAATTTATTAAGTTTCTCGGTTCTAAAAGTGTCCAACTGCTCTACGGGAATGAATTGAGAAGGATCCCGCTATGCTACTTGCAGGGTCATGAGCCTTTCTTGCAATCTTTGCACTTCTACTTCAATGTGCTCAACCCTCATCTCCATCATGACCAACTTCCCCTTAGTGGAAATGAGATTTGATTGTATTATTGTAACATCCTGTGGGATGTCAAACAACAACGTCATTACCTGTCCTATTTGTAGCAATCGGTCAAGTACATCCTCATGTTCCACAGGAGTCATTGAGGTATTGGCCAAAGTTTGAGCATCCTGTGCTCCTATAAAATCTACTGGTGGCACAACAGGAACATTGAATGATTCTTTAATGTGGTCTGCAACAACTTTTGCGGCTCCTGCTACATCCTGGTGCTACATGACCACCACCGTGGCCCCTTCACTAGTTTCCAACTACACCTAAAAGAATGCAACGTTCCCTGAAATCTATTATGACTAAGCACTCTCTCCTCCTCTTATCTAAATGGACACTTCATCCTACATGTGATCCATAGAAACCATAGGCTGTACAGCATCATCAATGATGCGGAAGAGATTTACGTCATCACAACTTCCTCAAATGATCGTCTCACCGATGGCCCTAAGATGGCTCATTGACGGTCTGTAATCTTGCAGCGGTGGCGGTGGTTGATCCTGCTAGCCCATGCTAGGCCCTACTTCTTGTTGTTGACTAAGTCCCATGCTTGGAAGTTGGCTGGGTCCTACAAGTTGTGTTGCAGTTGGCCCTGCCATCTGTTCTTTTTCTTGTTTTGGACCCAGCGTCTCACCAGTGATTTTCCTTGTAGCTGGTGGCTTTAGTAGTTCAGCATATGAAGCATTTTGGGCTTTTTGGAGGACATCATTGGTGTATCCTTTGATACCATCATGTCTACACAGCTTCCTGATAAGACAAGGGAAGGGCAATACAAACTTCCCTGTCTTCCATTTTTCCAATCACCTTAGGATCTTCGTAAAATATAGATGAGGTAGGTTAGCATTAACCGTTTCCATCAACACTACACATCCTCTTGCCGCATATGTTGAAATTATTTTTAAACCTTTTGTGGGGAAGATGTGATAAGTCCCTATTTTGAAATAAATCTTCTCTTCCATCGTCAACTCCCCATAGGTCTTATCTTCCTTGCCGTACGCCCTGTCTAACCAAACTCGTCGTGCATCATGGTCTAAGAAAATAGACAACTAAGCAACCTTTGGCCTTGTATTCCAAAGGTTTAATACTTCCAAAATGGCTTGAACAGAGAAATCAATAGTCACACCACAAATGTTAACCATGGTGCATTGTTCTTTTTTATGCCCAAATTGGTACGTTTCCCCTAACTACCAGGCACCACTTTCAGAGAGGGTAGGCCATAATGGAAACCCTTTGAGGTGATCCCTAACGGCCTCTGGAGCAAATTCTGTGAAAGGTCTAAAGTTTAATTCCATGATCACTGTAGTAAATATGGACCTTTCATGGATGGCCTGAACATAATCCTGGGGCAATGTGAGATGTCATCCCTGTTCAGACACTACAACAGCTCCTCCTTCCGCCTACCTTGATTGTACAGTGGCAGGGTATTCTTGGTGGATACTAAATGATTGTTCCTCCTGCTCTACATGTTTTTCGATAGGAACATGTCCTTCACCTCTCATAGGTCGCTTGATCCCACCTTAAGCAGGACCTTCCCATTATCCACGTTTCAGAGCCATCTGCAATCACACGGGGCCAATCGTTAGTAAGGTTGTTACCAAAGTTAGGTTATACCTTACTGCTTGCCTTAATGAATTTGCTTTATCTCTGTGTGATGTTATTTATTAGGAGAAAATGTCCCTAAAAGATTATAATATTAAATCCTCTTTGCTTAGGTGGTTTCCAAATCTAGTTTCCCAGTATAACTAAGGAGATTAAATTAATTTTGGCACATTTATCCTTAATTTTTATAATTAATTACCCTTAATAATGTTCTTCGGGCGATGATGAATTTCAAAACATTTATGCGCTATTTGGTGTGTGCCCCTCCCCCATGACTAAGTTGAACACTCCGAGTTCAAGTAGGTTCAAATGGAATGAAAATCAAAGTACCAGCGAGCGAGTTATGGATATGAAAGCAAGGGACGCGCAATCGCGATTCATAAAGAGGAATTTGAAAAACTTCCCCTACATGAATAGTTGCAAATGATGCTGATTAGTGTAGGGGGGTCACGTATATATATATTTTTTGGACGTGATAGCGTGGACGCGATATCGTGGCCTACCGATGTTAGGGCACTTTATAGAATATACTGAATTTTTAATATTTTTCTAAAATTAAACAATGTAAACTAAGGACACCTAGATGAGTGTTAAAGGGTTCCAGGGTAATTCAACTAGTTTTGAAGGCACAAAAATTATGATGGTATGAAATTTATCAATAAGGACCTCGAATGGTAAGGGGGAGAAAAAGGCTATGTGATGGTTTGTAGGAACGTTTGAATCGGAGGGATAGTAATAAGGGAAAGAATATCATTGATAATATGCTAAGGGTAAGAGATGGTGTGCGGAAGGTGTGTTATGAGTGCAAATTACAAAAATTATGCAAGTGGGTCCTCCCCAAAGCAGGTTCCAACCTATAATGCCCTTGCATAACCACACCTTAAAATGTCTGCAGGTATTAGAAGGGTTAAATGTAATCCACACTAGTTCCACACAACACACACATGTAAGTATCACTGGAATGAGGTAAGAATTCTATGCTACATAAGACACAAGCTACAATTACATTAACAGCGAGATGAGACGGAGTATGGAAGGGATTGTAGAGATTGAGACATGAGGCAACAGACCCAGGGCACAATGAATCCTATGTGTAAAGCATGATTAATGTGTCATTAACCCGTCGTTCCAAGATCAAGACCAAGTCCATTCCTCTAATCAGTCACACCATGTTGTTTCATCCCATGATGAGCAATTATGAGGGTATCATAACAACAAGGCATACTATCACTTGGCATTTTGTTCAAGGGAGGAGTGATTTTTGCTTTGTGGCACTTTCTCTTTTTTTTTCTTTTTTTTTGAATGCTGAATCCAGAGAAGCCACCAACCCTCGAGCATGAGTGCATGTCTTTCTAGTGGGACCCCCTAGAATAGCATTGGATTTTTGAGTGCCTTTTGATTACTCTTACTCCCATTTTGCATTAGATCTATAAGGATCTTAGTATAACCACATTGCGTGATAACTCTCACAAACGTCACCAAAGAGAATCCGCAAGTCCCCTTGATGTCACACCCTAATCATTCCCTCTTGGTCCATCCTTCTTCATTCTGGGTACAATGAACACAAAAGTAATTTTAAGTTTTAAGAATGTCAAGAATATCACTGTACCCTCAAACAAAACCTCTTATTTGTAGAATGGATGAGTGGGTGTAATGGGCTCACTGTCTAAATAATTGATCACTTGAGACTCGATAACATAGAACACACCTCAACCAACAAGCCACATGAGTGTTTTATTCATAGATGAGTGATGAGTGGTGAGATACCCCTACATTCAACCATACAAATACGAGCGTTTTCACGCATGATCCGGTCGAACTCCACAGACGAACTAGTCATGGCACCTAGATCGTTAACCTTAGGTCGCAATTCGCTGTCTTCCCACCTAGACTAGTATTTATATTTTTCATGTATGATTTAGTCCAGAGTGAGGTGTATGATGTGTTCCTAATTCTATGCTACTCCTGAAGGCAGTGGAAAGTAATATTAACTAAGCTAAGCTAGGAGGAAAATGGTAAGAGAATCTAATCTAGCTTAAGTGCGATGAGTAGCCGATTCCTTGATCAACCGTACACATCATGGACCTCGTGCATGACTACCACTGGGATTACCAAGCGCAAATCCTAGGTACGCCACTAGGATACCAAGTAGTCACACCTAAATGCTCGTAATCAAGTCATACTCATTCCGTGTTCTAGGAGTTTAAGGGTGAGAGAGAAAATACTAAATAACATTAAATAAATAAACAAATAAATAACAAAGTGAATGCTTTAATGATGAAGTAATCTTGATCTTTATTGCCGATCATGTGTGCGTCCAAGTACGTCACACTCAAATAAATAATGTCATACAATTACAATCACCACACTGCGGACAAACATTGGAAAATAATCTAACTTTGGAGGGATCAAACTGCAATATTTTCACTACAATCTAAAACTCTAATGCCGAAACAAGGGAGAGCTGCTTCTTATTTATAGACATTGCAGCAGACTACGATATTGCGTACGCGATATCATAGGGAAGACACGATATCACGTACGTGATATCGCAGGGGATGCAATATCGCGATGGATGCAATATCGCGTCCCATCATACCCCCATGACTGAATAAAAACTCATCCTTGAGTTACAAAGAGAACAAGCTTTATTAATTACACAGTGGATAGGTATGGGATTATTAACTGGAAAAAATGAAATGAAACAATGACGTAGTGTGAAAAGACACAACATAGAAAAAATGCTACAACTACAAAAAATGGAACTCATGTAGTTCCTGGTGGTGATGGCTCCTCCATGGGTGCTTTCCCTTTGTCATGTGCTCCAGGCTTGGAAGCTTGATGGCATTGAAGTATGGCCTGGAACTTCTCCTCTTCGGTCTGAGGATCTTGTGTCGTCCATGCGAGTGTTCTGATGTTTGATGGAGTCGACACCTCCCACAGACAGGGTAGTTGCAGGAACATCTAGTTGGCTTTGACATACCATGCCATGAACACCCGTTGTTCCTCTTCATAGGCTCTGGCTTTATCTTTGTATTCGTGAAGATCTATTAGCCATCGAGCCAAGTTGGCTGCAACATCTTTCTGTCCTTGGTAGCTTGCTTTTACCACCTCAAGTTCAGAATTTGCAACATCCAATTTTTCAACCAGCTTCTTGCATTCTACAAATTCTGCTTCATATTTGAGATGGGTGGAAGCTACCTGCTCCTTGAGCTCTGTTCCCAGGTGCCCTGTTGTTAACATGGCAAGGTTGGCATATCTGAGGTTTACCAACTCCATGTATTTTATCAAGTCCTACATCTGTAGGTCCCGATTTTTAACTTCCGCTTGATGGGCGAAAGCGTAGGTGTCCAATATGGCCCTCTAATCAGTGTGTTGAGCACTGATAGTGTTGATTTGAGCCTTGGCCATATGGATCTCCTTCTCTAGGATTTGTTTATACATCCCCACCTGATCACAAAAATGCTCCTTCAACTTCTCGTGTCTTTTAGCCTCATTCTGCCACGCGCTTATCTCTATTGCTGACTTTTGGCAAATAGCGCGTACCTTCTCCATCGAGAGGGTTGATTCTCTCTAGCTAAACGGCTTACATCTCGATTGACCCGAATGAATTGTTCTCGTAGCTGATGAAAGTGTTCATCGAGAAAATTCTTTTGTTTCTCCATAGAGGTCAACCGAAGGTTATCTGTAACCAACTGCTTGTTTTCTTCTTCTAAGGCCTTGAGTGCCTTAAAATGCTCATGGGTTTGTGCCTGTGATGCAGAGGCATCCCAAACAGCCATCTCCTTTTCACCTACCACCTTCTTATTCTCTGCTATTAATTTTGTTAGCTGCTCCGTTCTAAAATTTTTTAGTTGGTCTGCGAGAACAAATTGTAGAGGATCCCGATGTGCTGCTTGTAAGGCCACGAGCTACTCTTGTAATTTTTGCACTTCCACTTCAGCATGCTCAGCCCTCACTTTGGATATGACCAACTTCCCCTTTTTGAAAAAGAGGTCTGATTGAATTGCTGTTACATCCTGGGAGATGTCAAACAGAGATGTCAAAACTTGTCCTATTTGAAGCAATCTGTCCAGTGCATCCTCATATTCTGCAAGATTCATTGAGGTTATGGCCAAAGTTTGAGCATCCTGTGCTCCTGTAAGATCTACCGGTGACACAACAGATACGTTAAAATATTCCTTGATGTGATCTATGACCACATCTGTAACTCCTGTAGCATTCTGGTGTTGCATGACCACCATAGTGGCCCCTTCACCAGTCTCTAACTGCACTTGAAAAGATGCCGTGTTTCCTAAGATCTGTTGCGACCATCTGCTTTTCCCTCCTCCTGTTTGAATTGATACTTCACCCCTTGTGTGATCAAGCGAAATTGTAGGCTGAATGGCATCATCGAAGACATGGAAGAGGCTTGTGTCATCACGACTTCCCCAACTAACCGTCTCAGCGATGGCCCAAAGATGGCTCATCAACGGTCTATAGTCTTGCCGCAGCGGTAGATCCTGGCTAGTGCTAGGCTTTGCTTCCTGTTGTTGGCTAGGACCTGTGGCTGGAGGTTGACTGATTTCAACCACCTTTTCTTCTTCTTGTTCAGGTCTCAGCTCTTCGCCAGTGCTCTTTCTTGGAGCCGGCGCCTTTAGTAATTCAGGATAAGAAGCATTCTGGTCTTTTCGGAGGACATCATTAGTGTACCCCCGAATACCAGCCCGTTGGCACAGTTTTCTGATAAGACAGGGGAAGGGTAGTGCCATCTTCCCTAACTTCCATTCTTCAAATCGCCTTAGGATCTCCATCAAATATAGATGGGGAAGGTTAGCGTTAACCTTTCTCATCAACACTACACATCCTCTGGCTGCATACATTATTATTCTTTTTAAGCCTTTTGTGGGGAAGAGGTGATAGGTTCCAATTTTGAAATAAACTCTTTCTTCTGTTGTCAGTTCTCCAAAAGCTTTGTCTCTGCCATAAGCCTTCTCTAACCAATCCTTTCACACATCAAGGTTTGAATGGGTAGATAACTGAGCAACATGAGGCCCTATGTTCGGAAGGTTTAACACTTTCAAAATAGCCTGTGCAGAGAAATCAATTGTCACACCACAAATGTTAATTGCGGTGCCTTGCTCCCTATTGTGCCAGAACTGGTACATTTCACCTAAGTACCAGGCACCACTTTTAGAGAGGACAGGTCATAAGGGGGACCCCTTGAGGTCATCCCTAATAGCCTCAGGAGCGAACTCTACAAAAGATTCAAAGTTTAGCTCCATAATCACCGCAACAAATGTGGACTTCTCATGGATAGCCTAAACACACTCCGAGGGCAACATGAGTTGTTGTCTTGGTTTAGGCGCAGTAGCAGCTCCTCCTTCTACCTGCCTGGAACATCTGGTAGGAGGTTCTTCTTGATGGATGCTAAATGATTGCACTTCCTATTCTGTATGTTGTCTGACAAGGCCTTGTCTTCCACCTCTCCGAGATTGTTTCGCTCCACCTTGAATAGGACCCTCCAGTTGTGCACATTTCGGGGCCATTCTGCAATCACACAAATCAAGTGTTAGTAAGGTTGTTTTCAAAGTCAAGTTATACCTTACTACTTGCCTTAGTTAAAGATCTTATGTTATAACATGTGATCATGCCTAAAAATTGTAATAATGGGTCTTGTGACTTAGATGGTTTTCATTTTAATCTCCCGGTGTACCTAAGGTTATATGATTTTTGGCACAATTATTCTAAGTGTTAGTGTTAATTACCCTAATTGATGTCCTCTGGGCGATGATAAATTTCAAAAAAGTTAGGCACTTCTCGGCAAGTGTCTCTCCCCCACGACTAAATTGAACACTCAGGGTTCTAGCAGGTTCAAACGGAATTAAAATCGAAGCACCAGTGAGCGAGATATGAGTGAAAAAGCAAAGGTCACGCAATTGCAAGTCATAGAGAAAAATTTAAAAAACACCCCCTGCATAAATGGCAAAATGATGCTAAGTGTTGCGATGGGGGTACCTATTTATGGGTAAATAGGACGCGATATTGCGTACGATACATCGCATACGCGATATCACGTGGGACGCGATATCGCGTACGTGATATCTTGTCCCTAGTGATGTGAGACACATGAAAAATATCAAATTTTTAATGATTTTCTTGAAATTAATGTTGGAAATTGAGGATATGGGCAAGTATTAAGATATCCTAGGGTAATTTCATCGATTTGAGAGGCACTCTTAATGATAATGATGTGAACTTTTAGCAATAAAAATTTGGTGATTACGAAAAAAAGGGAATGTAATGGTACATTGGAACGTTAAAATTTAGAGGAATAATAGTAGGGAAAGAAAATCAATTGAAAAATTAAGCTGAGGGTAAGAAATTGTGTGTTTGAGCTAGAGAATCAGTGAAGATTACGAAAAATTACACAAGTGGGTCCTCCCCAAAGCAGGTTTCAACCNGTGAAGTATAGAAAGGGATCATAAAGATTGGGACATGACGTAACTGACCCAGGACCCAGTGAATCCTGCGTGAAAAGCATGATTCAGGTGTTATTAACCCATCGTTCCAAGATCAAGACCAAGTCCATTCCTCTAATCAGTGACATCGCATTGTTTCATCCCATGATGAACAACTATGAGAGTACCATAACAACAAGGCGTATGATCCTTGGCGTTTAGTATAAGGGAGGAGTGATTTTTGTTTTATGGCACTTTGTTTTTCTTTTCTTTTCTTTTTCTTTTTTTTCTTTTTTTTTTGAACTTTACTAAATCCAGAGAAATCGCTAACCTTCAAGCATGGGTGCATGTCTTTCCAGTGGAACCCCCTAGAATAACATTTGATTTTCAAGTGCCCTTTTGATTACTCTTACTCCCATTTTTCATTAGTTCTACAAGGATCTTAGTACAACCACATTGCATGATAACTCCCACAGATGTCACCAAAGAGAACCCACAAGTCCCCTTGACGTCACACCCTAATCATTCCCTCTTGGTCCGTCCTTCTTCATTCTAGGTACAATGAACACAAAATTAGTTTTAAGTTTTAAGAATGTCAAGAATATCACTGTACCCTCAAACAGAACCTCTTATTTGTAGAGTGGATGAGTTTGTGTAATGGGCTCACTATTCCAAATAATTGATCACTCATGACTTAATAACATAGAACACACATCAACCAACGATCCACATGAATGTTTTATTCATAGATGAGATTACTTACAAAAGCATAAAAACATAAAAACGTAGAAAGATAAAACAAAAAAGTTGAAAAATGAAAAATTGGAAAACAAAAATTTGTAAAATTAAAGAAAATGAAAAATATTTATTAATCCTGCTTGTTAGTAAAATGGGGGATATCCCCCATAACTAATCAGTTGAGTATGGTAAGGATTAATAAATGAAGGGTAAGGATCCTTGCATGTTGGAAGTATTGGAACCGGTCTATACTTATCCCTTCAGGGTTCACACACTTGATTATAATAAGCATAGTGGGGCACTTTATACGATGTAGTTCCCGGATAACAAGTTGACCCACTATGATGTTTGGGACCGTGAGATGGTATGCAAGGATTAGGATGATGCCTCCTATGGTTGTGTTCATTGGGTCGTATAGTTGTTGGAGTGTTAGTTGGTGGCCTTGATGAAGTGACATGAGGCGTTGGGTTCGAAGGTAAGGGTGCACCACAGTGTGGGACTTGTGTTGAGTTGGAAGATGTAGTGGCCTTGGAATTGTGTTGTCCCTTCTTACAGCCGTGTTTAAAGAAGGGGCGATTTTGATGTTGCTGAGGGTTCTCACTACTATTGGTAGTAGTAGCACAAGTGTTGTTCATGGGTTGTTGTTGTGGTGTAGGTACCTTAGGAATAGTTGGTGGCACTGAATGGAGGGAAAAAAGGATGAGAATGTTGAAAGTTAGGAGGAGTGTAAGGTGCACAAGGTGGCGGTTGTGTTGGAGGTATGGGTTGATAGTATTGCGGAGAATGGTACTGTGGTGAGATAGAGTATGGTGGCCTGAATGGAGAAACAGGATGTTGGACGTGATAAGCATTTGGATTCAGATGATATGAAGGATGCCTCCAGTTTAAGGGTGGCCTCCCCCACAACTGGGATTGTTGCCACTGTGGTCTAACACAGTATCTCTATATGAACTCTGGATGTAATGTGTTTCCCCAATGCTGTTGTAGATGTAACAATATTGGGCATTGGCCCTTGGGGTGATCGTACAGGCATATGTTGCACTCATATGTATGATTAGCAATTGAGCACTCATTCCCTTCATTTTTTTTTTCTAAATGTCTAATGTTTTGTCCTGCTTCTTAGGTTGTCAAAACTCTATCCCCAATGTTGTTGACACATTCTCCACACTTTTGATACATCCAGTCCAACATCTTATTGATCTTTGCCTCAGCTTCTTCTAACGATTTTTGTATTCGCAAAGATGATCTTTCCACCTTGAGATTTGTTGATTTCTCCTTGTTATGATCAGGGACCTTTGTTAAGTTGAAATTCTGGTCCCATTGATGTTTTTCAACACTCTCCCATCTAGCCAATTCTCCTTCTTCTTTTGCTACCCTCTTAATAAGCTCCTAGATTTGATGGGTTCATAGTTCATATAGTTGACCTTGGGCATATGTTCCTAAGGTCTCTCTTGTTTCATTACTTAGCCCATCAATGATATGGTACATTAGCCTTTCCTTGGAAAACCCATGGCCTGGACAGTTTTTTAATAGTGCATAATATCTTTCTAAGGCCATGTCTAAGGGTTCATGTTTTTCTTGTTTCCATCCTTGGATTTGTTTCCTCAAGGCTGACACTCTTGCGTAGGTTTGATATTTTTCATTAAAGACTTCTACCATTGTTGACCGGTGTCGTATTGAATTTGGTTTCAATGATCTATACCATACTTTTGCTTGGTCAACGAGTGTCATAGGAAAGAGCTTAAGTTTTTGCCAACCATTATCAATGTTGTTCCATGTGCAGGCATCATAGAAGGCTAGTAAATGTTGTTGTGGATCTAAGTCATAGCCTCCTGAAAACTTAGCAAAGTTGTTTAAATCGAGCCTGGGTAGATGAATCTCTTTATGATGCCTACGTGAGATTCGAACGGCCTCTTGTATTTACGTTAAGCTTGTAGTGGCCAGTGGGGGTTCATCGTCATTAGGTAAGTTAGGCTTTCGTGTGTTGCGATGACGTTGTTTTTGTTCATGTTTATAAGAAACTCCCACTTTAGGTTGTATACTTCAATCTCCATCGTCATATAGTTCATTGGTTCTCCAATGAACTTCCTCACTAAGTGTGGCGTTATCATGTTCTTGTAGGAGAGGCATTGTTGTGTGTGAATTTATGTGACCTTTTATAATTACTTCTTTCTAAGAGATATATCGTTAAGTCCT
>MNCI01001594.1:283729-373366 GCA_015680685.1 Gnetum montanum
CCTGAAGGCAGTGGAAAGTAATATTAACTAAGCTAAGCTAGGAGGAAAAGGGTAAGAGAATCTAATCTAGCCTAAGTGTGATGAGCAGTCGATTCCTTAATCAACCGTACACATCTTGGACCTCATGCATGACTACCACTAGGATTACCAAGCATAGATCCTAGGTACGCCACTAGGATACGAAGTACTCACACTTAAATGCTCGTAATCAAGTCGTACTCATTCTATGTTCTAAGAGTTTAAGGGTGAGAGAGAAAATAGTAAATAATATTAAATAAATAAATAACAAAGTGAATGCTGTAATGATGAAGTAATCTCGATCTTTATTGCCGGTCATGTGCACGTCCAAGTACGTCACACTCGAATAAAGAATGCCGTACAATTACAATCACCACCCTAGGGGCAGACACTAGAAAATAATCTAACTCTAGAGGGATCAAACTATCAGAGTTTCACTACAATCTAAAACTCTAATGCTGAAACAAGGGAAAGCCGCTTCTTATTTATAGACATTACGGTGGACTGCGATATCATGTACGCAATATCGCGGGGGATGTGATATCGCGATAGACGCGATATCGCGTCCCATCAATGAGATTACTTATAAAAATATAAAAAGGCAAAAAGATAAAACAAGAAATTGAAAAACTGGAAAATAAAAACTTGTAAGATTAAAGAAAATGAAAAATATTTACTAATCCTGCTTGTTATTAGAATGAGGGATATCCCCCATAACTAAATGGTTGAGCATTGCAAGGATTAACAAATGAAAGATGAGGATCCTTGCATGTTGGAAATATTGAAACTTGCTCATACTTACCCCATTGGGGTTCACACACCTAATTATAGTAAGCATAGTGGGGAAATCTATAAGATGTGGTTCCTGGGTAAAGGGTTGACCCACTGTGATACTTGAGACCATAAGATGGCATGCAAGGGTCGAGATGTCGTCCTCCATGGTTGTATTCATTAGGTTATATGGTTGTTGGAGTGTTAGTTAGTGGCCTTGATGAAGTGATAGGAGGCGTTGGATTCAAGGAGAAGGATGCACCACAGTGTTGGACTTGTGCTGAGTTGGAGAATGTAGTGGCCTTGGAACTATGTTGTCCCTTCCTACAGTCATATCTAAAGAAGGGATGCCTTTGATGTTGAGGAGGTCTTTCACTGCTATTGGCAATAGCAGCATAAGTAACGTTTGTGGGTGGTTCCTGTGGTGCAGACACTTTAGGAACAGTTGGTGGTAATGTAGAAGGAGGGAAAGGATGAGAATGTTAAAATTTAGAAGAAGTGTAAGGTACACAAGGTGGTGGTTGTGTTGAGGACATAGGCTGATAGTACTGAGGAGAATAATAATGCGGCGAGATAGAGTATGTTGACCCAATTGGGGAAACAGGATGTTGGACTAGATAAGCATTTGGATTCAGATGATACAAAGGGTGTTTCTAGTTTAGGGATGGCTTCCCCCATGACTAGGATTGTTGCCACTGTGATCGAACACAGTATTTATGTACGAACTTTGGGTGTAACACACTTCCCCAATGCTCATATAAATGTAACAATATTGGGCATTGGCCCTTGGGGTGATCGTATAGGCAAATGTTGCATTCATATGTATGATTGGCAGTTGAGATCTTATTTTCTTCATCCCTTCTTTATGATTGTATACTGATATTTTGTCCTGCTTCTTAGGTTGTCAAAACTCCATCTCTAATAATATTGATATATTCTCCACACTTTTTATGCATCCATTCCAACATATTATTGATCTTTGCCTCGATTTCCTCTACTAATTGTTGTACTGGCAAAGATGGTTCTTCCTCTTTGAGATAGGTTGATTTCTCCTTTTTGTGCTTATGAACCTCTGTGAAGTTGAGATTCTGGTCCCGTTGATGTTTTTCAACACTCTCCCATCTAGCCATTTCTCCTTCTTCTTTTGCTACCCACTTAATAAGCTCTTGGAATAGATGGGTTTGTAGTTCATATAGCTGACCTTGGGCATACATCCCTAGGGTCTCTCTTGTTTCATCATGAAGCCCATCAATGATATGGTACATTAGCTTTTCCTCGGACAACTCACGACCTGGAAAGTTGTTTAATAGTGCATAATATCTTTCTAAGGCCATGTCCAAGGGTTCATGTCGTGCTTGTTTCCACTCTTGGATTTTTTTCCTCAAGGTCAACACTCAACGTCGTATTGAATTTGGTTTTAACGACCTATACCATACTTTTGCTTGGCCAACGAGTGTCATAGGTAAGAGCTTGAGTTTTTGCCAACTGTTATCAATGTTGTTCCATGCACAGGCATCATAGAAGGCTTGTAAATGTTGTTGCGGATCTAATTCATAGCCTCCTGAGAAATTGGAACAGTTGTTTAAATCGAGCGTGGGTAGGCGGCTCTCTTTACGATGCCTACGAGAGATTCGAACAGCCTCTTGTATTTGCATTAGACTTGTAGTGGCCAATAGGGGTTCATCGTCATCGAGGAAGTTACTCTTTTGTGCGTTGGGAGGATGCTACCTTTGGTTATGTTTATAAGAAACCTCCACCTCAGATTGCGTACTCCAACCTTCATTGTCATATAATTCGTTGGTTCTCCAATGAATTGCCTCACTAGATGTGGCATTATCGTAGTCTTGTAGGAGAGGCATGGTTGTAAAATTGTGTGTGAATTTGTATGTGACTTTTTGTAATTATTTCTTCCTAAAAGATATATCGTTAATTCCTATACAGTGACCTTGTATGATATAACTAATCTAGATAACTAGCATCATCCCTGGCAATGACGCCAATAATGAGTGATGAGGTACCCCTACACTCAACCATATGAATACGAACGTTTCACACATGATCCAGTCAAACTCCATAGATGAACTAGTTATTGTATCTATACAGTTACTCATAGATCGCAATTCGTTGTCTTCCCACCTGGACTAGTATTAGCTTTGTCATGTATGGTTTAGTCCAAAGTGAGGTGTATGATGTGTTCCTACACTAATGCTACTCTTGGGTATGATGGGAAATAATATCAACTAAGCTAGGAGAGAGAGAATGAGAGAGAATCTAAACTAGCCTAAGTGCGATGAGCATCCGTTCCTTAATCATTTGTACACATCTTTGACCTCGTGCATGACTACCACTGGGATTACCAAGCGCATGGCCTAGGTATGCTACTAGGTTACCAAGTAGTCACACTTAAATGCTCATGATTAAGTCGTACTCATTCCGTCTTACTGGGAGATAAGGGTAGAGAGATATTAACTAAGAAAGCAATAAATAACAATAACAATTAAATAATTAAGCTAAGTGGATGCTGCAATGATGAAGTAATCTCAATCTTTATTGTCGGTCATGTGCGTGTCCAAGTACATCACACTCAAATAAGGATGTCGTACAATTACAATCATCACACTATGGGCATGCACTGGGAGAAAGGATTGAGAGGAAAGACTAACAAAAAGGTCCCTACCTTAATACTAAAAAAAAAACTAAAAAACTTAAACTTCAAAACTAAAATTTTTTTTACCAAATCTTCCAACCTCTTATTTATAGATGAGAAGACAGGCTACGATATTGCGTCTAGGCTGTGATATCGCATACGTGATATCATGTACGAGATATCATGGGTGCAATACCACGGCCAACAATTCATGAATCATCATGGATAAAATTAGTTAACTATTATTTATGTGCATCAATGTTTCACAAGAATGATTTTCTACGATCAACTATACATTCTCCTGGTGAGTCAAATCCAAATCCTTCTAAATTTTATGTTGGGTGGTCTCTGCCAAGGATCAGTAGAACACAACCATCTTCATCACACCCTTAAACCCTTTCAACCTAGTGTGAAGTTGTTCAAGAGTTTTATATCTTGTTAATGTTGGGTTGAGAAATGCAGGGTCAGTAATTTAGGCTCTTAGTTCAACAACTTCTACAACCAAGCATTCATTCAACTCCTTAGCTATTTCAAGTTGCCCTTTCAAAATAATATTCTTACCCCTTTCCTCTAGCAACTCTGCCTGGCTTGCAATTATATTACCTGGAATGTCAAAGACATCCGAAAGTGGTTACCCAGTTCCTACCAGTCCATCTAGTAGTTGTTCATGTTGTGCTATGCTTCCTCTACCACTTATGATTCCTACAGATGTTTGCACATCTTTAAGTGCAGTGGCATCTGGTATAAACACCACAAGTGCATTGAGTGTTTTAGTAATTCTATTAACAACAATCTCAATAGTTGTTTCTTGCCCCTAATGTTGCATTTCTAGTACTGTTGCCCTCTCCCCCTCCTCTGAGTGCATCAAAAAGGTCACAACATTCCAAAAAATCTTTGGGAGTTTCTATTGTCCTAAGAGAGATATCGTTACCTTTTTGGTGCTAGGATTGGACCTCGTGGATAACTACATTCATTAGACTGAGAAAATGGATCCACCTCCCCCCATCAAGCTGACTATTCAAGCCACCTCATATAAGTGACTCATTGCAAGTTAATACACAGATGGGTCTCTATCACTTGTGCCTGCCTATTACTCTTGCTCACTCAAGAGCCGTTCTTAGTACTCGCATAATCATTGGGATTTTGCAATGATGTCGAACATAATTTTCTAAGTGAATTGAAGGTGGTGGTTGCTACTCCTCTTTTTGGACTATTGTTACAAGAGGTTTTTCCTTCATCATCTCTACCCAATTAGCAATTAGAGTTTTTTAAAAAACATCATTGGTTTAGCGAACTATTCCTCCCCTTTGGCATAGTTTTCTAATGAGGCATGCGAAGGGAAGTGCCTTCCTTTCATGTTCATTCTCCCTAAACCACTTCTCTATCTCCAAATAAATTAGTTGTGAAAGGTTGATCAAGAATCTTTCACTTAAAGTAGCACATGCACATGTGGAAAAGATAGTGACCTTGGTAGGCCTCACCGTGGGATTCAAGTGAAAGGCCACAATCTTGTAATGGATTCTTTCTATTGGTGTGAGTGCATCATACTCCATGTGATCAACACCATAGCACCATTGAATCTATTTCTTATTTATGTTGGGATCCACATGTATTGGAATCTCAATTAGATTCACCCTAGTTTCAAGCAACCCAAGTGTCTCTGCAATGGCTTGCATCAAGTAGGACACTAAAATGTCCTTGATCTTGACTGTTGAATTAGCCTGCATGTTGTTCCAAAATAGGAACATCTCTCACATATACCAATCCCCACTAGAAGTGATAACTAGCCACATGGGAGAGGTCTTTAGTTGGTCCTCTACCTCTTTAGGTGCTTTCTCCAAGAAAGAGCTAAAGTTCAACTCTTTAAGCATTTTTTTTTGAACCTCTCTTGATCTAATTTGGTTTTGGCAAGCTTCCATCAAGATCACCTCAAGGTTTGCTTGTTGGGATGGTGGCTCATCCTAATGGGAATATTTTGTTGCTACCACTTGTTCTAGAATCTGATGAATAGACTCCACTTCAACTCTTTCCTAAGAGGTCCTATAGCATGGCTCAAAATTTGTTCTTTTTGGGCCAGTTCTTGGCCATTTTTTCCTTAGTTGAGACAATCCTCCTTCTTGTGTGTGTTTGCCTTTTGCTAACATCTGCAATCACAACACATTCGTGGATTAGTAGATATAATGTGTAACTTAAAATTTTTGGATACCTTATCTCGTTAATTAGTTACATTTGGATATGACTCGACCATCATAGATTGATTATTTTATTAATTAATTTTTTTATTGTAAGTATTACTAAAGCTTTTTCGAAAGGTTTAACTTTCATAATTTGGTGTTTTAATGATGATTCCTTAGTTAAACCTTTGTGAGAATTAGAAAAATATCAAAAAAATTTCTATCAAAAATGGCATGTTTGTGGTCCCCATGACTAAGAGCTTACCTCTGGGAGCTACAGGGTCAAAGAACAGAATGATTTAGACAAACAGTTAAGAAGTTATGGGCTCTAGAAGGTTCTAAGCTCTTAAAATTGCAAAACCTCCTTGGGCATTTGTGAGAAAATGTAAAAATTTCTAAGGGAGATCATGCATATATATAGTATTTTTAAGCTACATTGATGAGGCCACATATATGAGGCCTTGTATACACATGGGCTCCATTAACAAGGTTCCATTTATGGGGTCAGTAAACAAAATTTTCAGACTTGAATATTTCAAAAAATATAAGGAATTTTTGAATGAATTTAGGATTCATGGAGTTCCAGAAAAGCCAAGAATATGATGAAATCATTGAAGAGGATCTTTGGAAGCTCAAAAATTCAAAAATTTAAAGAAGAATATGTGAATTGGAGAAAATTCTTAAAGGAGTATGCAGAAAATGGATGCATGAGATATTTTGATTGCAATAATGCCTAAGGATAAAGTGCTTAATGAAACCAACCAAGAGATATGCAAGTGGGTCCTTCCCATAGCAAGCACATGTCCTATTTGCCCTTGCATAACCTCAGCCCAACAAGTCCATGGCCCCATAGGTGATTAATGGTTCATGAAAGTTAAGGACAAAAATCTAGAAGATTCTACCAAAGAATCCAAGGACGTCAAACAAAGACACTGAACAAGAACATGAACACTAATAGTGAGGTGAGTTATGGGTAGCATGGATGGATGATGGAGAATGTGAAATTGAGTTTCAAATTGAGGTCATAATAAGTCCCTTGTGGAAGTGTGTTTAAATGACCTAAGAAGATCCATCCTCAATCCAAACCAAAACCAACCACTTTCAACGACTTTGCATCACCACTTCAAGACTGATCCATCCCCTTGAGACACAATAGTGCTTCCACAAAGCAACCACTATTCCTTAAAAAGAAGAAAAGAGAAGTAGGAAGTGAGAGGGCGCTTTAGTTAGAGGGGACCTTCAAGCATTGGTAACATGTCTTTCTAGTCCCATAACCAATGCTTGTAGTGTGTTTATTTGTCTAAGGGATGTGCTTTGAATTCTCATCATGTTGTTATTTTTTTTTTTTTTCAGAAGTTTTTGATGGGAACCACATCATGCAAATACTTATTCAACTTCTTGTTATTGGTCAACACGAAATGGTAAGAAATTGATGAAAATACTCATGCACCCAAGAAAGTAGAAGAGTACAAAGAGTATTAAGTCCCCTTAAAGTCACACCTTGTACAAACCTTTAAATCCTTCCTAATTCTAGAAACCACTAAGGTCATAAATTTATTAAAGGCTTATTTAATGAAAGGAACCTCATATTTCCAAAATGAGGAAAACCATCATTTTTGTGGATGGGTGGATATTGTGGACTCACTACTTATTCCATGAAAAAGAAACCATGTCTTAGCCATCGGTACAAAAATTCAAAAATAGAAATCAGACATTAGCAAACAAAAACATTAAGCGCAAACCACCATTAGTAATAGCTACAGCACCACTGTGTCCTATTGGCACAAAGCAAATTTATTAATAAAAAATAAAAAATCACACTAAAATAAACTAAAATAAGGTAAAATATATAAGAAAGTGTAAAATCTTCAAGAAAAATTTAAATGTACTAATGATGGTCTAAAAATGGTGTAAAATAGGAAGAAATTTTAAAATAAAAAAGGTATAAAATAAATAATTTGAAAAAAAAATAGAAAAACTAAGGAGCCATGTATATGATTAGCATGGATGGCCATCTCCCCCACAATTGAGTTGGAAGGAGGAGATCAAAAAAATTGAGTGCGATTTCCCATCCATTGAGGTATTTCTTGTACTGGCCTGCTTAGGCTTGTGGAAAGGCTTCACCTATTAGATGTTGACCAACTACTTCTTGTTTGGGCTTTTAGGTTTGTATATGATCATGGCCAAAAAGAAAAGGTTTTATTGATTTTATAAGGCCCCTCTCACAATATTTGAAACTTAGTTCATTGAGGTATGTGTGTGGGGTTCCAGTAGAGGACCTGATCTCCTAGTTGAAGTTTGATCCTTCTGATTCTTAAGTCATGTCATTGTTTGTTGGTTGTCTTGTGCACTTCATTCAAGGATAAGGCCATGAATTGATTTTCATCTAGCACATTCAAGTTTATTAATTTTTCTTTTTGTGCTAGGCTAAAGTCAAGGTTCAAGTCACAAGCTGTCAAAAGTGTATGGAGCTTAGATTCAATTGGGAGTGTTGGAAGTTTTTTATACACCAACTCATAGGGAGAGTAGCCTATAGTAAGTTTCCATGTTGAGCAGTAGGCCTAAAGGCCATCATTGAATTTCATTCTCCAATCTCTCCTATATTTGCTAACAATTCTTATTAGAATCTTTCTGATTTCCCTATTAGTAACCTCTACTTGACCATTGGCTTGGGGTGGTAGGGTGTTGTTAATTTATGTTCAACCCCCAAGTGTTGCATAATCTTCCAAAAAGTGGTGCCTATGAAGTGTGTTCCATTGTCAGAAATTAGTGCACATGGCACCCCAAACCTATTTACAATGTGTTGTTGTACAAATTGAGCAGCAGTGGATGATGTGCAATTAACAACTACTGATTTGGCTCATTTGATATAGCAATCAATAGCTACAATAATATAGGCCTTTTCGCTAGACATGGGTGTGATAGGATCCATGAAATGTATGCCCCATATGTCAAAGGGTTCCAATGGTTGAATCTAGTATTGATGAACTTCCATTTGTGTGGTCATCCCACCATCTCATTAACAGCATTCATAGAATCGAAAAAATTGGTCAACATCCCTAAAGATTACAGACCAATAGTATCCTACCATCAGGATTTTTATGGCTATGCATCTCCCTGCATAGTGGCCTTTGCAAGGGCCTTCGTGAGCATCATTAAGAATGTGCAATTGATCTACATAAGGGACACACCAATGAACAAGGCCATCGATGCACACCATGCAAAGGTGTCCATTGATTTCCATAAAGCATTTGGCTAGATGAAGAAATTGTTGTTTCTTCCTATACTACAAATGTTGTGGCATCTCTTGAGTGAGAAGATAAGCGAGGATGCCATCATACCATTTTGGTTCTGTAGGCACTTATTCATTTATTGCACCAACAAATAGGAGTTCATTAGGAAATTGGTCAAAGATTAGGTCTCCTCCTCTTTGTTATCCCATCATAACCAAGAGAGATTATCAATGATCACATTCTCAATCCCCTTTCAATCTACCATTGTAAGATTGAATTCTTGTAAGATCACCAATCACCGTATGACACAAGGGCTCACTGTTGGCTTATTCATGAGGAATCAAATGGCACTATGATTAGTGTGCACAAAAAATTTATACCCAATCACATACTGCCTGAACTTCTGTAAAGCATACACCACCACCATTAATTCTTTCTCCACTATGATGTAATTCAACTATGCATCCACAATGCTTTGACTTGCGTAGTGAATGTAATATGGACATTTCTTGTCATCCAACTATGTAAGTACAACTCCCAAGGCATAATTTGATGCATATGTTATAATATAAAATGGTTTGGACCAGTCAAGTGCTTGTAGAATTGGAGTCTCTACGAGCTTCTACTTGAGGCTTTAGAATGCATTTTCTCATTCCTCAGTCCAGATGAATGGAGTATCTTTCTTTGTTAGCTTGACCAATGATTTTACAATCTTAGAGAAATTCTCTATGAATTGTTGGTAGTGGCCATTGTATCCAAGGAAGGACTAGAGATCTTTAATGATTTTTGATTAGTGAGTTATTCCTTGAATCATCCTTATGTTTTTCAGGGTCCACCTTAACCCCTACTTGAGAAATTATGTGCCCTAGTACAACGCCCTCCTAGACCATCAGATGGTTCTTTGGCTAATTGAGCCAAAGATTCGTCTCCACACACCTTTTAAGCACCTACTCAAGGTGATCCAAGGCTTGCTCAAATGTGGCACCATAGGTGGAGAAGTCATCCATGAAGACTTCAACCATGCAACCAATTTGCTACTGAAAGATGCTTAAGACCAGCTATTGGAAAGTGGCAAAAGCATTGCATAGATCAAAAGGCATCTTTGATATGCAAAAGTTCCCCAAGAACTTATGAAGGTTGTTTTGGCTTAGTCTTCTGGTGCAATTTGGATTTGGTTATAGCCACTATAACCATCCAAAAAACTATAATAGCAATGCCCAGATATAGTGTCCAACACCTAATCAACGAATGGCAATGGAAAATGATCATTGAATGTTGTCATGTTTAATAGCCTAAAGTCAATACAAACCCACCATTTTCCACCTCTCTTTGAGACTATCATAAGTGGGCTAACCCACTCGCTATCTGTAATTGGGTAGATGAACCCTGCCTTAAGGAGTTGCTGAATCTCCTCTTTGATGATTTGCTTCGATTTTGGATTCAAATATCGTTGTGGTTGTCTCCTTGGCTTCATGGATGGATCAATATAAATGAAGTGCTGGCATATCCATGGATCAATTCCAATGAGTTTAGGATATGACTAGGCAAAGGTTGTTGGCCATCTATTGATCACTTTTAATAGTTTTACTTTTTTCTTTGGAGCAAGTTTGGCATAAAGTATGACTAGCTTGCCATTTCCCAAGAATGCATATTCTAGGCCGTCAAGTAGAGTTTTCAACTCTAGGGACTCATGTTTGAAATTCTCAAGGATCTCCAACTCTCCCCAATTGGTATCATCATTTTCATCATTAAAGAGTTGGTGATGAACTTGCTCTTGTTTATCCATAACTACAACATAAGCACATGTCAAGCTCTTAGTAGGTTCCATGCACATTGTGCTAATTTTAGGATTAGAAGTCAATCACTGGGTGTCCTCTTGTTTTATGGCTATTGCATATAGACACCTTTAAATATATACTTCATGTGCACATTGCATGCATGTGGAAATAGATGCTCATTTCATGAACTAGAGTTTTTGCATGCAATTGCACCTTGTATCGCTATACGCAATGCAAGGAACTCACTTCTTCTCGATCTTTCCAAATGCATTTTCTTTAGATATTTCCAGGAAAAAATCTCTTATGTCCATTTTTGCATCAATGGTGCTTAGCCATGTCCTTCCCATAATGATTAGAAAGTCCCTATTACAGTTCTCAACCTTGATTACTAGGAAATCAATAAGATAAGACCACCCACAGATAGTGGGCACGATGTCTTCTACCAATCCTAATGGAATAGTAATGGACTGGTCTACCAATTCCAATCATATGTTTCTCTTATTGAAAGGCAACAGGTTCTAAGTAGTATACATCTCATGAGAAATCAAGTTAGCACTAAAGCCTAAATCAAGAAAAGCTTTACATGGTTCATTCCTAATAATTTGTAAATAGATAAGAGGACTCCAAGGATCAACTAATTTATTGGGAAGGTTACCAGCCTAGATCTAATCAAATACGGTGTACGTGAGCATAACAGTATGGATTTCAAGTGGTATTTAGTTTGAAGGGTTCCCAATCGAATGGTTTGTAGAGAATGAGGAAGGAGTAGGGTGACCAGCCACTTGAGTCTGTGAGGGCTTAGTAGGGCTGTTGGTTCAAGAAAATGGTCTTTTAAGAGCATGAGGTTTTGAACCACTCAGTTGATTAACTAGTTTTAGATTGACAGCCTTGGTAGCATTGTGTTACTACAACTGGGCTGGAAGTTCACCTTGCATGGATGGAGCAAGCAGGAGTTGTGTTGAGGGTGCAAGAATAGGTGCAAGAATAAGAGGAGGATAAGAATGGAATGTGGTATCCCTCCTAGAATGTGGAGAATGACTTCTATAGTATTCAAGACAATAGTAGTAATGTTGAAAATGAGAAACATGACTAGAAGAGTCACATGGAGACAAGTGTCACTAAGTGTAATACCCATATGGATTTGGTTATCTATAAGAGTACTACTACCTTGGTGGTGGCATCCCCCATGACTGTGGTTGCTACCACTATTGATACTGCTTATACGGTCATGGTGGAGTTCCACTTGGATAATATTATTGCTGCTGATGGAACTACTTGGGATTGCCTTGAGGATAAGACAATCTTCTGGGTATTTGTCTTTTTGCTAGTTGTGAATCTAAAGCATACACCTCAGACTTCTATAAGTGTGATATGATGGGGCAACATCCCTTATGATGCTCATATTGGTAGATGTCACACCCACCATCATGATCTAATTCAGTTTCTGCAACTTCCTCTACTACAACAATCTTGCCTTTACCCCTTTGATTGACATGTTTAGCTTCCTTTCACCTCCTGTAGTCATAATCACTACTTTGTTCTTTGGACTCTTGAGCAATTTTCAAAACATCTTGAAATCTACTATTAATCTATCTTAGCTGAAATTTTAAAGCTAAATTTTTGAATTAGCAAGGTTTTCCAATTCACCACCTCATCAAGTGATGATTCCTCCTTGCTATCACAAAATCAAACCTCCTTTTGAGAATGGAAGAATATCGATTGTATTCTTCTACACTTTCATGTTTCCTCAACTCTCCTTCCTCTTTTACTACCTGCTCAATTAGTCTTTGGATCTGATGGGCTCTTTAACTCTAACAGTCTTCCTTGGGTGTAAATCCCAAGAGCTGTCCTCATTTCAAAGCAAAGCCCATCTATGATGTGGTGAAGTTGTTCCTACTGAGAGTAACTATGGCCATCGCATTAGTGTAATAAGGAATAATATTTTCCCATGGCAATAGCCAAGGACTCATGTATTTCTTACTTCCATCCCTAGATCTTCCTTCTCAGATTGGACACCCGGGAGTATGTTTTATACTTGTCATTGAATAGTTTAATCATCGTACTCCATCTACAGATTGATTTTAGCTCCAAGGATCAATACCAGCTTTTTGCTTCTTTGATGAGTATCTTGGGAAATAACTTAAGATTTTCCCAGTCATTTTTTATGTTTTTTAGGGCACAGGCATCATGATAAGCCTAAAGATGATTTTGTGGATTGGAGTTATATCCCCCCTCAAACTCGGAGATGTTGTTCACATCCAATTGCTTGATCCTATTATCATGCACATGCCTTGTTAGAATTATCACTACCTCTACAATATTTAGCATACTTTGGGTGGCAAGCAAAGGTTCATCATAGCCATGACCTTGGTGCCTACTATACTACCCCTTCATTCATGGCAACAGGTCTCTCTTGAATGCCTATTCCCTAGATCTTGACTTTCCCGATGGTTCCTACAATCATCTCAGTCTCGATGATGAGCGATGAGTATATCCTACACCCAACCATACGAATTACAAACATTCACATGCAATCTAGTCAAATTCCATAGACCTTAGGTTTATAAGTATGCTGATTCTAGGAAGTAAAATCTAATTGTGATGATCATTCTCTTCCCAACTACACTTGTGAAGCTTAGTTGTATGGTTAAGTGTAATTGGGGCAGATGATTTTTTATTATTTTATATTTTATTCACCTACGATTCATAACAAGTTAAAACTCAATTTATTAACCAATTTAACTAATCTGATTGCTAATTAATAACTAACTATCCTAACATAAGCATCTGGTCCCACTTTCCATACACATCCAGAATGCATACAAGACTGTTGAGTTACTAAGTGTTAAGCACTATTGAAATTACCAAGCATTGTATGTTATGCTTAAAGTGGTCATACTTTTGTGTTTAATATTTTTAGCTTAATTAGTTAATTAATTAAAGTCTAATTATCTTAATCAATCACATAATTAATGAAAACAGTAAATGCAGAAATAAATCATTAATCTATTCCAAGTGTTGCAAGGTTTGATCAAAAGGCTTGTCTTTATTATCATTCACACTAGTGTACTAAAGTACATCAATGCTCAAATAAATATTTGTACACTTTTTGACTCCTATTGTGGGCACTCAAAAAAATATTCTAACTTTCAAGTGACAATACTACAAGAGATTTGCTACAAATTTGAGAAGACCTATGATAAACATGGTGGATGAGCATATATTTATAGACTTTATTGTAGCGCTGCATCGATGGGGCCTCATAAACATAGCAAACACTACATCGATGAGGCCACGTCGATGAGGCAAGATCACATCAACAGGGATCCATCGATGAGGCCACGTCGATGGGGGCCCATTGATGGGGCAACATCACATCAATGGGGACCTATCGACAAGGCCAAGTCGACAAGGGTCCATCAACGTGACACTTTGATGCTTCAGCATCCATCTACAAATGCATGGCTCTTGTGGCATTCCACTGTTAATGCTGTGAAGGAATTTCACCTTACATGGATGTTGTAGACAGTAAAGGAGTGGAGTTATGAGATGAATGATGTTGAGGTTGATGAGGATTATATATAGAAGGAGATTCATCTCATGAAGTAACAGATCTATGATATTCAAGAGGATAGTAATGATGGGAAGACATGTATGCAATAGAGCCACTTGGTGACATTGGTTGATGGACATAATAGCCATAGGGATTTCACTGATAATAAGGATATTGCTACCTTAGTGGTAGCATCCCGCATGACTATGGGTTATGCCATTGATGATAATAATCTTGTGGCTATGATAGCATTAAACTTGGATAGTACTATTATTGATGGAATTTTTGTTGATAGTTGTCTTAAGGATAAGGCAACCTCTTGGATGCTTATCTTTTAACAAACTTTGCATTTAAGGAATATAGCCTAGATTCCTGCAAGTGTGACAAAATTAGGCAACATTTCTTCGGATGGTCATATTGGCAAATGTCACATCCTTCATTATTTGAATCAAAATCTACAACCTCTTCTATTGTTGTAGCCTTACACTTCTAATGGGGATAGTGCTTTGGTATGATAGTGCTTTTGTGTGACCATCTTCCTTCTCTTGTCCTTACCCCTACTTTCTTGTTCTATTTTCTCCTCCATGATTTTAAGTGTTATTTGGAGTTTTTCATCCAAACAATCCCACATCTTGTCTATCTTAGTTGATATTTCAATGATAGATTTTTGGATTAGCAAGGTATTTTTTTACATGACCTTCTATAATGGTGCTTCCTCCTCAGGATTGCAAAGATGGATCTCCTTTTTGCCAATGAAGGGGTTCTTATGATACTCCTTTACTCTTTGTTGTTCTCAACTCTTCTTCTTCTTTCACTACCTAGTCTATGAGCCTTTGGATCTGATGAGCCCTCATTTTTAACAATATTTTATGAGCATAAACCTTAAGAGTCTCCTTGGTTTTATTTTAAGCCAATCTATAATATGGTGGAGTTGTTCCCTTTAAGAGAAACCATGCCATGGGCACCGATGTACCAAATATGAATACCGTTTCAAGGCTATATTAATGGATTCATAGTTACCTTATTTCTATCATCAAATATGTTTTCTCAAGTTAGAGACCTTGGAGTAGGTTTGATACTTATCATTAAATAGTTCTAGCATTGTATTCCATCTACAAATGGATTCTAGCTCTAAGGACTACTACTAGATTTTAGCCTCCTTAATAAGTATCCTAGGGAATAATTTCAGCTTTCATCATTCATTTTCAATGTTTTGCAAGGTGTAGGCATCATGGAAGACTTGTAGATGGTGTTGCGGATTAACATTATAGCCTCCCTTGAAGTTAGTGATATTGTTTATATCAAGCCATTTTATCTAACTATTCCTTTAATGTTTGGTAGGAATGTGAACTACCTCTTGAGTGTTGAGCATGCTTTGTATAGCAAGCAATGGTTCATCATAGTTACCTTGTTCATTGTGACCCCTATCATGGTTATTATAACAATAGAAAATTTTGAGCTCAAAATCCAATCAATCCATGCGAAAAAATTTTACCTCAAGATCCATGAGCCTCGAAAAGAATTTGAGGTGCCTTAGGTGATCATGTTGATCACCTAAGGGCTTACTAGTCTAAATGAGATTAATGAAAGCAAGAGAGACAAGAAAATATGTGGTTAAAAGAAACTACAAACTTTGTATTAACTATTGTAAAAATTGTAAAACAAAGATTTAGAGAGTACAGACCAACTAGATTTCAAAAGCCTGAAAATACAAAAAGTTCAAAGATCTCTCTGAAATTAGAATTTAAGATCTATTATAGGTAGGTAGGTAGGGTGTGTTCTAGAACTAATCTAAATGCATCTATATTGATCAATCTACTCTTTAAAAAATGCTACAATGGATTCTCTCTGTTCTCTGTGATTAGCACTAGATGAAAGTTGTAAAAGCTACAAAAGTTGTAAAAGTCTTTGTATGCTAACTTACCAAAAAAGATCCTCTTGCCCCAAAAAAAGGGTCCTCAAAATGATGTCAATTCTTTTTTAAATAGGTCATAATTTTCTATCTCTCTATTTATTAGGTTTTGACAAGTTCTCTAGGCAATTACACTACATTTTTAACCATTTTTATGGTCCAAAACTACAACGTTTTTATCACCAAGGTTTTTTGAGTAATTTCACTTGGAATGCCGGTGCTTTTAACCTTGTGGGTTCTAATTACACTACTCTAGTATAATTCATAGTGTTTTTTATGTTTCATACCAAAAATTATACTTTACAAATGAGATTGCACCAAGATTTTAACGAAACAAGGTTACCAGGTAACTTTTTGAAGGGAAATAGAGATATTTGTTTTTACTCTTACAATCAAATTTACGTGAGAAAATTTGACTATAAATTTTTTGTATTTACATCATGAATCTTTTTTGAGGTGTTTCAATAGTCCCTCTTTGTTAATGTTTTGAAGATTAACCTGAAAGACATCAACAAAGAATGTGAAACACTACTGCAAGTTCATTACCAGTGCTTCCCTCTATACACTTAATTTGCAGCTATCAACTCATGCCAAGGAGTACTCGCAATGGTGATGTAGGATCAAAAAGAAATAAAGATAATTTAAAGTAAGAAATTAGCTATATTGGCTATTTGGTAATGGTCAAACAGGCTAACGAGGAGTTCCAAACATGTTGACATCATGATTATGTTATAACGGTGACATGCATGCTCGCTAATGAGGTTTTCATACTATGTGCTTGAACTAATAATTACTAATGATGTTTAGAGTAACCAATGCTTTATCATTAGCTACTTTGGGCCACATAGCTCATTTATTTTTCTTAAGCTACTGATTCCTTTAACTTAAGGCTACTTTGGCCTTTTACATTTCTTGGAATTTTTTCCTTTTTTTGAATAGGAGTGAAACCTTCTTTTGACTTCTATGCCAAGGCTAAATTTTTATTATCTCACTAAATGAAGTGTGTTTAATTCAGAAAACTGATTGTTGGAGCATATTGTAGAGGATATCACATGATCATAATACATGAATGTCAAAAATAGATTTTCACTGATAACAAGGTAAGGCTACAATTGTTACATGGTTATGGCTATGAAAGGGTAATGGAAATGATATGAGGCAAGCACAATTGGCCTAGTCAAACAAGCTAACCAGATTTCATGTATCAAAATCACGTAGTGACTCATTGCTACCATGAATCATACCTCTGTGATGATTCCAAACTCATCCTACAAACACAACTTAGAGAGAATAAGAAAATAATCCAAAGAAACCAAAGATTACAAGAGGTTACATGAGATAAGAAGTAAACATTGGCCACCATGATCTATAACTTTGCAAAACTTGGGAACTCTATATCTTGATGTGCATATTTATACAAAGCTTGTAGTGTTTTGAGGCCAAAAGGTCATGCAAGCTTCCTTGTCACAAGTTGTAAGGTCCATCAATGTCACATGAAAGTTTAAATCTATAAATAAAGGCAAATAATGACTAAGAGAAAATAGATTAATGTTAGCTATAACATGAAATGAGGTGGAAATGGCTAAACTAGGTATGGATAGAGTATAGGCATATTCTCGTAATACGATGCAATGGCTTTAATGTTAATAGTGATGTCTAGGTAATCTAAGGTTTAAGGTTTTGACAACATATTCAAGCCATTCTAGGGATTTCTCAATTAAGGTTATGCAATCAAAAAGGCTTCCAAGTTCAAGGTTTAAAAACTCAAGCTTGATTGATTGATCAGCATCACCCATAGAGTCTACTCAGGCTCAAGGCTAGTCAAACTATTCTCACATCTTCCTAGCTCAATCCTGCATGTCAACAAAAGCATATCAAGTAGCATCTACATGATATATGGGTCAAATAAGGTCAAAACAAAGTAAAATCATGTAATAAATTATATTATTCATTTATTTAGATCACGATGTAGTCAAGATATACCATAATTTGATGAAAAAGGCTAAAAATGAGTAAAATAATGTGTTTTAACATTAAATAAGCTATAAATAACTAAATATTCCCTACTAACATCGTATTTGAGCTAGTATGGCAATGTGTGGGCATCATGAGATGGGTTGACAATGTGTTTGGCTATTCTGAACAACATGTGATCAGTGTAGATTTGGCTGACACCATATTCATGGCAAATAAGTTGTCAATTTTACTAGTACAACATTTTTGACATTTGGTATCTTGCTTCTAGAGTTTTGGGGCCCACCTATTAGCTTATTTGACCAATTTGATAACGTTTTAGACTATGGAAGTCAATTTCACACCAAAAGGTAGCATATGGGGTTAATTTCATAGTCAATTTCACTTCCATAGTGTGTTTGACTTTTGGTGATTTTTTCTAGGCTTTATGGGGCTCACTTGTCAATGTATTAGAGTTTGATGGGTAGTGTAGTAGACTGTGAAAGATATTTTTTCAACAAAGAGCAATGTATGAACTCAATTTCATTGTCTATTTCACTGCCTCAACATGTTCAATCCTTGGTAATTTTTGTCTATGGCCTATGAGGCCCATATACCATTAATATTAAACATATGGGCAATGTATTGGACTAGGAAACCTCAATTTCTCACTAAGAGGCAGCGTGTAAACTTAATTTCATTCTTAATGTCATTGACCTAACATTTTTGGCATTTGGTATTTTTTATTCATGGCTTATAGGGCCCACATGTCAGTGTATTTGAGCACATGGGCATTATTTTAGGCTAGAAAAATCAATTTTCCACCAAATACCAGTGTATAAGATGAATTTCAGTTTTTATTTCAATCTCATAGTATGTTTGAGGCAAACTTGAACTACTTATTCAATTAGCACATCATTTTTAAGCTATAGCATGAACTTTTCCATGAAATATTAGCATGTGACATCACTTTCATTCTCGATTTCATATCCATAGTGTATTTAATCTATTTCATTGGTAATTTCATATCATCAACTTATTTGGGGGTAAGGTTGAATTACAAATTTAATTTCAATAGTGTATCTAGCAAAATTCTATTTTTCCAATCTCTTGTGCTCAGCGTGTTAGAGAAAACTTGGGAATTTCAAGCTTCTCTTTGTAGTAATCAAAGGCAAAACACTTGAGATCTAATAGCCATGGTAAGGAAGAATGGATCAATGAGTAGGAATGTAGGAATGGAGGAGGGAGAGGATGGTGAGAGGATTATTCTATGAAAGCTTCCCAACCCATCTACAGGAGAAGGATTTGCATCTACACCATCCACATACCCATTTTTTTGCACTTTTTCTTATCTTTGGCTTAATCTATCAGGGTTTTGGGTTTTTCCAAGCCTGTGTTGTCAAGATTTTCGATTTTTGACTACATAGAATCAGAATTCTAGGTGTTTCAACAATCATATGAATGAAATTTAGATTTTTTGACTTTTTTGTAATGCCAATTGAATTTTTGCTAAGCTACATATGCAGCATTCTAGCCTATTCAAGATATTTTTCAGCATTCATGGTTTTTTCTATAGCCACATTGGCAGCATTGATGAGATTTTTCCCACTCATGATCAACATTCTTGATATTTGTGAATGGTAAATGTAGTGCAATAAGGTTCTTGACCAGAATTGTAATTTTTTCAAGTTTTTTATGTAGTCATTATCCATCAAATTAGGTTTTTTAGGTCAATTTTCTGTAAATTTGGGGCTTTTCAAAACCTATATGTGCAGCGTCTTAGTCAATTGATGAGTGGCGAGGTACCCCTACACTCAACCATACGAATACGAGCGTTTCACGCACGATCCGGTCGAACTCCACAGACAGACTAGTTGTGGTATCAAGATAGTTATCCTTAGGTCACAGTTCACTGTCTTCCCATCTAAACTAGTGTTAACTTTGTCACGTATGGTTTCGTCTAGAATGAGGTGTATGATGTGTTCCTATACTAATGCTACTCCTAGGTGTAATGGAAAATGATATTAACTAAGCTAAGGGAGAGAGGGTGAGAGAGAGAATCTAAGCTAGCCTAAGTGCGATGAGCATCCATTCCTCAATCATCCGTACACATCTTGGACATCGTGCACGACTACCACTGGGATTACTAAGCACAAATCCTAGGTACGCTACTGGGTTACCAAGTAGTCACACTTAAATGCTCGTAATCAAGTTGTACTCATTCCACGTTTAACAGGACTTTAGGGTAAGAAGATATTAACTAAGAAAGTAGTAAATGATAATTAAGTAAATAATTAAGCTAATTGAATGCTGCAATGATGAAGTAATCTCGATCTTTATTTCTGGTCATGTGCGTGTCCAAGTACGTCACACTCGAATAAGGATGTCGTACAATTATAATCACCACACTGCAGGCATACACTGGGGGAGAAGGGTTAAGAGAAGAACTACATAAAACTTAACACTTAAACTAAGAATTGAAAAATTTCCTATCGGATCTGTCTACCTCTTATTTATAGATGAGGAGACAGGCTACGATATCGCATACACAATATCACATACGCGATATCGCAGTTAACTAAAATGGCGACTTGTCATCAATCGTAGCTTGTTTGACTATGTTTACTACATCTATTATAACACATGAAAAATTTGGTGCTAGAGATCCGAAAATTTCAACACGAAATAGTCTAGCCCCAGATCCAATGAGCCTTGGAAAAGGATCCAGAGCATCTCAAATGGTTTGGTAAATTGCTTGAGGACTTGGAGAGATCTATTACCAATATGAAATGTAAAACACATCATGAGTTCATCACCAATGCCCTCTCTCCACACTTGATTCAGTAGCTATCGAATCCTATCAATGAGTGCTTATGATGGTGAAATAAGGTCATGATTGGATGTCAAGATTTTGAGGTGAGATCGATGGTTATAGTGGTTAATGGGGAATGATCACTTTGGCTAATAAGGAATTTCAAATGTTAACATCATGGTCATGGTATGGTAGGGACATGTTTTTCTTGGTTAAAGAAGTCTTCATGCTTCCTAATTAAACTGTTGGTTACTCAATGATGTCTTAGAGGGACCAACACTCCATCCATGGGCTTCTTTATCCATTAGGCTCCTTCCTTTCTTTGTTTGGAGCCGTTGATTTGACTTTTAGGCTTTATTGGCCTCTTGGCTTTCTTGGCATTTCTTCCCTTTTCTTTTTCTTTTTCTTTTCTTTTTTTAAGGGGTGAAACCTTCATTGGGCTTTATTGCCAAGGTTGAATTTTGTTTTGTTTTCTTGTTCAATGAGATGTGTTATATTTAAAGAACTTGATATGTGGAGCATGCAAAGAAAGATGTCACATGGCCATGGTGCATGAATGTTGAACATAGGTATTCATTATTATTTAGTTAAGGAAGGCTATATTTTGGCTATGGGGATATGGCTCAAGAAGGGTAACGGAAGTGACATAAGGTATGGTTCAGGAAGGGTAACGGAAGTGACATGAGGTAAGCACTCTTGGCATAGTTGGACAAGATAACTGAATCTTGTGTATCAAGATCACATGGTGATTCACTACTGTGATGAATCACACCTCTGTGATGACTTCAACCTTCATCCTGCAAGCACAACTCCAAGAGGACAAGAAAACAAGTCAAAGAATACATGTGTTTATGAGAGTGTGCATAAGGACACATGAGGCAACAAGTAGAATACTGGCCACTATTGGTCACAACTAATATAATCATGAGAAATCTGTATTTTGTTTCATAGATTTATACAAAGTTTGCAATGCTTTGAGGTGTCAAAAAAAGTAAGAGGTCACGCAGGCTCGCTTGTTGTAGGCTACAAGGTTGTCGATGTTCCATGCTCATTCAAATTTGTAAAAAAGGCCAACAAAGACTAACAACAAACATGTTAACGTTAGATGTAATCAAGGTTATGTGAAGGCTTCAATATTGACTTACAAGGATTTGATGATGTTCCAAGAAAGCTAGGTTCTAGTGAGGAACTTGATTTCATGTGTTTTCTCCTCACCATCATGGGATTTGATCAAGGACTCTTTTGTGGTCTTTTGGGCTTCAAGGTCAAGGGCAATTAGGACATTCCAAAGCATTAAGGCTATATGGTCAAAGGCTTTCAAACTCAAGGTTTAAGCATTCAAGGCTAATTGGTCAATCAACATCACTAGAAGGATCTACTTAGTCTCAAAGGTAAGTCAAAATGCTTTCACTTCTCCCTAGCTCAATCCTATATGTCAACAAAAGCATATCAAGTGACATTTGACATCTGCATGATATATTGGTTAAACAAAGTCAAAATAAGGTCAACATAAAGTAAAACAACGTAAAACAAGGCAAAATAAAGCCACAATAAGATACACTAAGGTAAAACAAGGTAAAAATAATGCTAATTAATTAATTTTTATTTTATTTTTAAAAAAAACATGTTGATAAAGCTTTGTGAAGACTCGACGCTGAAAATAGAATTTGCAGGGCTCCTTGCTAGAGGAGGGATAATAAGGGGTTAAAGGGTCATTTTCAGTTCAAAAGAATAGTAAAATAAAGCTGCATTATTTGTGGCTTCAAGTAGGAGCAGCGGCAGGCAGGATGGGGGAATTTTTTTATGCAACAGCTTTCTTTGGAGGGGAAAGTACCTTTAAGAGCAATTGGATAGTTGAATGTTACGAGAATAGAAGCGGTAGCAGCAGCAGCACCGCAAGGAATGTTATAGTCGCCATCATAAATTCAGATGGTGATACCAGTATAGAAAGTGAAGGAGCACTCACTGGTATTCCCATGTCTTTACTCACGGCGTCAATTGCACATGACTGCACGCAGGGTCCAGAGGAAATGTTCAGCAGGTTATGGCATGTGGGCCAATAGGCATACTTGTAAGCCATGGCGGAGGTGACTACACAATTGCCATTGCCGCACAGCGTCACTGACATATTGCACACGTTTATGATGGAGATGTTTGCTAGCGGTGGAAGAAGAGAGTGCGATGCCAACCACCATCATAGATGAGCCATTCCATTCAAAGTGCAGAGATATCAGTTGTGAGGTTATGGATTTCGTCGCTCTACGGGTAGTGGTAAGAGAGATGTGTATCTCGGGAAGGGAAGGTCGACGCAGTCACTGATGAAGGCCAAGGCAGCGCTATCGGAATCATTGGTGTCGGAGCTGCAGCCATAGCCGCAGAAGAAGAAGGACTACCCTTGCAAGAGTAATGGATTGTACAGTTGTGGAATGACGCAGGTCATGAATGAAATTGGCAAGAGCTTCTTCCACCCGGGCTGGCACACGCATTCTAGCACGAGCAGCTTTAATAAGGAGCTTCCAGATTTGAGGCTGCAGTTACCTCTTTTGCATTTTGTTATATTGCACAGCCCTTGTCCATCAGCAGCAGCAGCAGAGGGTGGGACGATGCAAATAGAGGCTGTTTACATTGTCATCTATACAAACCCACATGGTTAACAGTTAGTGCATTATCGCCAGCTGCACTGTCAGAGCACATGATGAGCATCAAGGTGGAATTACCTTAGCATAAAAGCATAAAACCGGTAGCCAGGCTGCAGCTTCATTGTCCAAAGAATCATTGAATAAATCGAATCAATGACTAATAAATAAAATATTAGCAAATGTTCTAACAACATGATCCTTTATGGCAAAAAGTATAAGGGCACCACAAAGAGACCCATTATCATCTCATATTTCAACACTGAGCTTTTGCACTAGATAATTTATCTCACGTGCAGATCATTTGTCTTGGTGATTGATAATGTGCAGTGAAATGATCATCAATACAACTAAATTGGTAGAGTTTCCAGTCATGTAATTAGTAGAGTTTCCAGTCATGTGATTAACGAGCTAGGGTCGATGCATTAAATTGCTCCACTCACATGCTCATGCTAACATCTTCCATTTGAGCAACCACAAAGTTTGATTAAGATGCAATGATACTATGAAATCTGCAACATCGCTTGATATAATGTAGCCTGGTCTATTTGCATAAGGTGGATAATCGTCCTTCGGCAATTCCTCAAAAATGATAGCCCACTTTCCTCTATGAAGGGGTTTGTGGTAGTAATTCAAATTTCCAATGTATAAGGAACCCTCATTTAATAATCTATCAATTTCTTTCAACACAGTGTCAAGTCTCACAAAATTATTATCGTCATATTTCATAATATATCTAGCCGATAAATTTTGGACCTCCTATTTGCATAGAGTAATAGTCTTCAAAACTACAAGATCAGAGTTGTCAATAAAAGCAACAACAATCATGTTTCCAAAAAATTCTACTTCCTAGTTACAATTTTTAATTGTTTGTTTGTTTTTTTTTTTCATGTTCTATATTTTTCTATGTTTTATACTTTTATGTAATAGGTTACATTAAAAATAGTAATAAAAGGCAAGGCCACAAAGTCAAACTCTATAAGATAATAGAATAAAATGAAAATTGTCAAACCATGCATACCAATGTGAGTAGAGGTTGCAAACAATGTTATTAAGTAAACAAGCCACATGCAAATACTAGGAAAGGAAGTGAAAACTATGCTATATTACCAGTTTTAGGCCCTAGCAGGCCATAGTTTTCACTAGTTTTATACCTTGGCAAGCCATATGTTGCTAGTTTTAGGCCTTGGCAAGCCATTGTATTTTTCTAGTATGCATGAGATGGTCTTAAAGAACATACAAAAATAAAATGAATATGGAAGCATGATAAAAAGCTACAAAAGTAAATAAATGATCATTAACGAAAGAAAGTATGATAGATAGATCAAGGAACTTTTTTTATACAATCCTAGTTTCGCCATTCTTCTTATTCAACATGGCAATCAATAGGTGTCCTTGTTGATTGCTTAATGTTGTAGAGTTGGAGATTTTATCCTTGTTGTTGTTGTTGGCCCAAGTCTAAGTATCAAGAGTTTCCTCTTGAAACTCCACCTCCAAACCTTAGTCAATGTTGACGTTGTTGACAAATGATAAACACATGCTATCCATGTGAATGATAATTTCGCCATCATTGTATGGTAAGTGGATCTCCTAGTATATAGGAGATGAGACAGTTTGAAGCTTAGCCAACATGGCCTTCCTAAGATCAAGTTGAAACTAGGTGTTTCTTCAACCACTAGGAAGTTGGTGGATGTAGGAAATTGTTCTTCAGCTACAAAATCTAAGGAAATAGAGTCTTGAACTGCTACTCATGACCCGTTAAATAACTTGAGTGTTGAGGTAGTGGTTTCTTAAATGTTTTTGGTTAAGCTTAGTTTCGCAACAATAGTGTATAATATCACGTTGGTCGCTACCCCATCATCCACATGAACATGATGAACCTTGTACCTGCCAACACGTATGGTAATGAGGAGAGGAGCAAATAATACTTCTCCATTTCGAAAGTCAATATTCACCTCACTATCACAAAAGTTAAGCATGGTTTGATGCTTGTTTTCTTTAAGTGAAGCTTACTTAATGATAAAGAGGATTGACATTTTGTTAGCAAGCATGTCTTTGCTCTTATGGATAAAAGTCAACACTTGAGCTAATGCATCTCTATAAGAATGAGAGGTCATAACTAAGTCATATAGGTTCAACGACATGTTTTTTTGTTTTAGGGACTGTCTAGCTTGTTCCATCATTGTGAGAAAGTTCTTTCCCTTGGCATGTGATGTTTTAGCTTTGGTGGTCTTGATTTTCCTCCATCATTCCTAGAATTTTTGGCTTATGTTTTGGTGTATGTCGCTTGGGCCCCTTGTCTATGGGTGTAGCTTATCTTGGTGTAAGTTTAGGTGGGCTAACTTATTTTAAAGCCTTTGGTTGTTGGCTATCTTCAGTGGGCTTAGTCATTGGTTTGGCAACAAGTTGTTTTTGTTGCCTTTATGGTGATGATCCCTTGTTAATCATTAAGTTGTTTACCAAAATAGGTAAGCTTTGGTCATAGTTTGTTATAGGTTTACTTGTTGAAGGTGGAGGAACCCTAATAACAAATGGCTCCTTGGCATTAGAAGGATTTGTAACCTATGGCTTGGGTTGTGAAGTTGATGCCACTAAAGTGGAATACATATAATAAAGGGCTTCTTAGGGGCTGGAGGTGGTGGTACTCTGATGATGAAGGAGGTTTTATGCTTTATGTTTTGAGGCTAAGAACTAGTTGATGGTACTCTAATGACAAATGGTTCTCTAGGAGGATTAGACCATTTAGTTGTTGTAAAAGAGGACACAATATAAGAGTTTTTATTGGAATTTGGAGAGTTGGGCTCATTCAACACTAGTTCTCCATAGTCAATCATCTTTTGGATGTGATCTTTCAGGGCTAGGTAGAGATTGGTATCATGACTAGCCATTTAATGATAATGGCAAAACCTATCTAGTCTGAAGTACTTTGATAGATTTGGATCATCTTTGATCACTATCATTAGGTCCCTAGCTATGTCACAAAGATGATCATGCCTCTTATGGACTTCTTCAGATAGTTTCTTATGTTGTATGCAATTATCTTTAAGTAACTCTTCTAAAAGCTCAAAGGGCTTCATTGGTAACCTAGCATACTTAGTCCTATTTTTCCACCCAAAGTTTAGTCTTGGTTGGTTTTGAGTGTAGGAGGTAGATGGTTGAGATGAGTCAAAAGATGTGTTGCGTGGCTATGATCCTTGCCTTTCTACTTGTTTTGTATCCTTGGATACTATAGCGAAAGTTTTTTGTTCTTACTTAGTTCTCTTCCTATCCCTTCTCAAGTGTTGGTTTTTATAGGCCACATAGGCAAGATCATTACTAGCCTCAATAACTTCCTTGATGTTCTTAGTTTGTAAAAAGGCTTGGCTTAGTGATTGGAGCTCCAAGTAGTAGAGCTTTAACTTAATGAACACATTTATGGCTCCCTTAAAGATGACCAAGAGGCGAGTTTCAAAGATAGGCTTTAGAATCTCATTAAGCATTGAATTCCATCTCTAAATGAATCTTTGGACTAGTTCAAGTGGCCCTTGCTTCACATTCATAAGTTGGTTTAATGTGGCATCCAGTTTCAAGTTGTATCTAAAGTGGTTGACATATTGGTTTATTAAGTCCCTAATGAAAGAGATGAAACCTCTAGGAAAGATTCAATACTAATCTAAAGCCTTTCCCTTGAGGTACATAGGGAAAATATGTGATATTATATGAGGCCAAGCTTGCAACAAGAGGCACTCAAAATGGAAAGTGACTAGATGTACATTAGAATCTCCTTCACCATTGTATTTGATGAAGTTTGGCATAGGCATGCTTGTAGGTAATGTTATCTAGGAAATGATAAGGCTTATAGGATCATCCTAGTAGAAATCCATGACCTTTACCATTTATGTTGTGCTAGCTTTTAGCTTCCACAGCTCTTCAGTACGGTCTTGGATCATTTGAATGGCTTTATCCAAGACTTGGGGCATCCTTGTAGGCTGCAGTGTTTGTATGAATGGTTAGGGAGGAGGTTGAATAGCTTGAGGTTGTGCTATTGGCATTGGAATGGATTTAAGTGTTACAAGACTACCATCATGGGTGGGTTGAACAATGAGAAGGAGGTTTAAGTTAGCACATGAGGAATAAATGGAGCAAAAGAAATATGAGAGGCTTGTAAAGCTTGGAGTCCTAAATAAGGATCCACTAGGATGGAGAAAGGATGGGGTGTGGTAAATACCACTAATGATGGTTGAAATGAATGAAGTTGTGTTGTAAAAGGCATTAATAAAAATAGGGAGGTGAAGTGGGATACTAGTTGAGATTGGTATGCTGCAACAACTAATGTTGGGCTAAACATGATAGGATACAAGGGGATGGATTGGGTAACCTAATCCACAAAGGATATGAGAGGTGTAGAGCTAGGAATGGTTGCTTTTAGAGCTGACGATTGTAAGAGATCCCCTTTGATGGTATCTAGTTCATGCTCCACCTTAAACTCATCTTGTCCCTCTTGGTTTTCATTTGAGCTAATCTCCTCATTTGCCTCCTCTAGTTCTACTAGTTGTGCTAGCATACACATATGGAAATTAGTTAGTTTGATTTGGTCACAAGGTGAGGGAATATACTCCTTCCCATTCTTATGGATTATTTCAAATTGACATTTTAATTCCGACTCTCTACAAGGGATAAGCTAGCTAGCTTGAATTTTTGCACAAATAAAGTCATAATATTTCTCATTTATGTTTGTGTAAATTGGTTCTAGCCCCATCTGCCTAAGGGGCTATCTATGCTCAACTATAGCTAGACCCTTAGGATCATAGATGTGGATAGCCTCTTAATATGAGGCTATATGTGTTATATTATGAGGTAAGACCATTGAACAATGGAAAGATACAAACAAGTGCTAAAATAAGTGACTAGCTAAGTCTCTTAGCATGTGAGAGTCTCTATGCGAGCCTTAGTGTATGGGTCAGTCTCAACATATGAGAGTCTCAATTTTAGCGTACAAGAGTGTACAACCTCAAATACACTACAATTGCAAAGTAATAATTTTCAAAAAAAAAATTTGTTTGAATTTTTTTTCTAATATATGAAAGGGGAAATTGCTTAAAAAAAACTACAAAGTATAAATAGTGGAAACAGGGATGATGATGTGCACTACAATTGCAAAGGCAATGCATGGGGCTATGACAACGTGGTGCACTGCACTGGGAAGACAATTAATTTTTTATGCTTGAAAGTGCAATAAATGAGGGTAGCACTCCACACAATAGCTAGAAAAATTTAAAGTAAAAATTGTTATGAATTTGTAGGTTGGAGGCCACATGTTGGGTTTTAAGAGAACCCAACATAAATTTGCAGGTTACAAGAAAACGATGGGTTTTGGAAAAACCCAACACATATTTTAAAGTTGAAACAAAGCCTAAACAACTTGCAAGTCATACATTGTATCTTGAGAAAAACCCAACAGAAATTTTTGTTGCACGCAACAATCTCACAAGTTTAGGTCAACACTAACAAAAAAAAATTTGCAATAGGTTTTAGCAGATAAGTTGAGTGGAGGCCCTTCTTCTATTGCTAGAAACTATAACATCTAAAAAATTTGATGCCAGAGATCCAAAAATTTCATCTCAAATAGTCTAACCCCAGATCCAATGGGCCTCAGAATAGTTTAAATGCTTTCCTAGTTAATTAATCTCTCTCTCAACACTTGACTCTCCTAGTTAAGTACACTCAGTACGACCACTTTGAGCATGTGTGTAGCACTTGGTAACCCAATAACGATTAGCGTTTGGTAATCCTAGCAGCGTTACACTGGTTCAGGATGTGTGCGGCAAGTGGGAACAGATACTAGTGTTAGGAACAGTTAGAACTTAGTTAGTGAATAGTTAACGAAAGTTAGTCATTTAGTTCTCTTCACCTTCTTCTATTAGCATAAGACATTAAAAAGATAAAAGTTATAAAAATCATATGCCTCAAGCTTACTTAACCATACAACCGTGACAATATAAGTAAGTTTGGGAAGACAATGATTAATTAACCTTGAGTGTTTCATTAAGGCGTGCAAACACTTAGTTCTTGGAGTTCGACCGGATCACGCGTCAAACACTCGTATTCGTATGGTTGAGTGTAGGGGTACCTCACCACTCATCAAAGATCATTCAAAAATCTTAGCAACAAGAGTGGTGCCATCAAGAAAATTTGAGATTGTAAAAATTGGGTATTGAATATATTAATGCAATAATAAATTCAAAATAAGCATGGAAATTTGTCAAAGAAAAAGTTTTATTAAAATGGCAAAATGAGACACAATACAAATAAAGCTTTAGTATACCAGTAAAACATTAGAGATGGTAGGGATAATGAAGTAAAATATATACTTGCAACTAATTCAATATTAATGAGAACACTAATAGCAAAGTAAGCATAGGATCATACTACCTTTGAGTTAGAACTAGAAGATAAAATAATATATATTACAAAGATAGATCATCTTGATTGTGTTTGCTACAAGTAGTAGAAGATGAACAACATGCATTATTAAATTGCTTCAAAATAGAGTTTTTTAGAACATAATGATAAATCTATAGTTAATCTTTAAATGAGTTATTCAATTCACAAATGTTGGTTCTAGGAATTTATGTAGATAAAGTGTTTACAGATCTATTGTTCTTGGGCTTTATTGATACTAATGTATTTTACACAAGTTGATAAATCCTTTAAAACAAAAGAGGAAAAACTTCAGGCGCTTCTGAACAAATATCAATTCCAAAAGCTTAACAACAAAGGGAATAAGTCGATGGAAGAGTCACCACTGCCTGAAATACAAACATATATATATGTAAGGTTAGTTTCAATTTTAAATTCATATCATCACCATGCTCAATGGTAGTACATGGCTTAACATTACATTATTGGAATTAATTCTATGACTTGCATAAATATAAGTCACATTTACTAACTAAGCTATGTCTTACTAACCTTTAAAATATTCCCATTACTTTATATTAATTAATCTATATGCAAGTGCAGCAATGTTTTCTCTAGAAATCAAATCTATTGGGGTAGGAAGTTGGTACGATAACAAGATAGTACAAAACATTTACATTTACCCATGCTAGTACTATAAAGATCGTGATGTTACAAAAAATTAAAAGATAAACATGTCTTTGTTATTGAATGAAGGGTATAAAGTTTAACATCATTTTAAAACAATGCTTTAAGATTAATAGAAACACAATCCAATATTTATTTTGGTTGTTTACTTATACAAATAATAGTTTACATATTTTAATTAATAAAATTACCTCAAAATACAAAATTATCTAATTTTATAGGACTAGCTCAATTTTGTATGTAGAATATCAATGTATAATTAATTTTTGATTTGAATCATATATTATGAAGCTTTTTTGTTAAATATTTAAAAATATACATAAAGTGCTTAAATTTTTCATAGTTTAATTAAATATTACTTTTTATGAATTTATCCATGATGTGTGTACAATAATTTTAATATCTTGATGTAAGCTAGACATTATATGTTTAAAAATTTTAAAATCAATATCTTTTAGTCGTTAATATACATGAAATATGGAAAAAGGATAAACATGTGAAAAGTAAATTAGAAACCATTTTATCCTCATACAGTAAAAGTAACTTAAACAAGTCAAGTAGTGAACTAAAAGTTAGCATTAATAAGACAAGTGTGTTTGGTGTTGCTTATTGTTGTTGATGACATGTATTTATGTTTAAGATTGATGAATCACCAGTTAGCCGAGATATCATAGATGCTATGTCGTAGATGCTACATCGCATTTGCAAATGCGATGTAGCATCCATGTCGATGCATCTCAATTGGCTACTACGTCGTAGATGCTATGTCACATCTATGATGTTGTAGATGTGATGTTGCATTTGTTTGATAAAGTCAAATTTTGTCCACCAATGATATCGTAACTACAATATTGTATCTACGATGTCGTATATTTGATATTGTAGCACATGTTACATCATTGTAGATTCGATATCGTGGGATGTGTGTAGACTATAAATACAACACTTAGGTGCATGAATCCACATAAGTTTAATTACATCCTTAGGTAGATTCTTGCAGTTTCATTTTGTAGTTTTAGCGATAGAGTGAATGCCTGCAGTGTGGTGTTGAGCAATTGTACGAAATCTTTATTCAAGTGAAGTGTACTCAGGCATAGTTTATGTTTAGAAATAAAGATCGAGATTGCTTTTCATCATTGTGACATCTACTTAGCTTTATTGTTTTACTTAGCATAGTTTTTACTATTTTCTTATTGTAATCATTTACATTTCCAAGTACTTTACTTTTTTGTTTATTAGTAAAGCATAATGAGTACGACTGGTGATGAGCAGCAAGTAGACCCTACGCTCTACCATACGAATCACTAAGCGTTCATGTGTGATCTAGGCAAATTCCATGAACTTATAGCTGTCTAGGTACATCGGTCTCTGGAAGGTGAAACTAATCGTTACACTTGTTGTCTTCCTAATTACACTTGTGAAATGCAAAAGTATGGTTAAGTGCAAGTAAGGTATATGATTTTTATCATTTTTATGTTTTATGTTTTAAGTAGCCTAAAAATAAAGAATAAAGAAATATATATTTAATTGCTAATTTACTCCAACTAACTAGCATTTAACTAATTCTAACATAAGCATCTGTTCTCACTTATCGTACACATCCTAAACATGTTTAATGCTACTGGGTTACCAAATGTTATACATTACTAGGATTAGCAAGCACCAAGTGTATGCTTGAAGTGGTCGTACTTATGTGCTTAATTAATCACCATTTTATTTAGCTTAGTCTGGTTTAATTAATTACTTAATTACTTAATACCTATGCATCAAAAGAATCTGATTCGTGGAAGCGAGGAATCGAGGATTCGTGATTCCAAACGTGTTTAGGTACGTGTACCTCAAGAAAAAGTGGGGACGGTTTTGTAGTTGGGGACGTGATAGAGAAAATTTAAATATATTACTTTTTTTAAAAATTAAATCTCATATATCATAAAAATACATTCTAAAATATAGAACAAGTACAATGTAAATCCAAAATATTGTTAATGCTTACAAATTGCAACAACCAAAATGACAACAATAAAATGAAACCCTTTTGTTAATCAATCCAATATTTCCAAAAATGAACATAAGCCTCAAGCCTCAACCAAATTTATAACAAATCAGGTCTACTAAAACTTTTGTTTAATGACTACTTGTGAGTACCACCGTAGGGACTACTGTTGAGTAGCCCCTAGGGCCACGTTGAAGATGACCGCATTATAAAAGGACACAACTTAACTAAACTAGGCACAGCTCGGTAACTCACCTCACCTACAATGATGAAAAACCTTTCCTCTCACCTACAATGATCAAAAAACGTTTCAAAAGCTGGAACATCGACACTGGTCATGATGAAAGGAAAAGTAAAAACAGAGCACCATGAGCTTGCATATCGCCATTGGCCATGTGCTGGTGGGGTTCATTGCTTTATAAGCGAACAGATTTTTAAAAAAGTTGAACAAGCATCCATCCGTCATCATGTTACTGATAAGCCATGACGATGACCCTGTTTTGTTCTTTCTTTTTTCAGCGGAGATATGAGGAAAAAAAGCAAAAACCAGCAATGAACAATAAACACGCGTAAATGTGTGTGACTCATGGCGGAACCTTTGACACTCCCAAAGGCACGCGAATCCATGCAAATGCAATGTTTTCCTCGCACGGCCCGTCCAAAACTTGATTTTCGTATGACCCATACTTGCCCTTCGGCCTTCAGTTACCATAGTAGCCCTTTCCTGATTTCTGTGTGTTTGTTTATTCATTCGTACTCCCTTGTTTTCTGTGGTCCGTCTCACGCCGATGCTTGCCACTTAACAATGAAATGAAATTTTGGGTATTCAGAACAGGAGAAGCTACCTAAGATTTTAATACAAAATGTAGACATCGCAAAAAATAAAAAGGCAAGAACAATACGAGGCAAGGCAAGGACACCATTTCAATGTATATGTACAAATCCGGACAAAATTTCATTGGAAATTATGAAATATGTACTCATTGCGAATTTAATGGGCTTCTGTAGGCGCTCTTGAATCCAACGTTAACAGTTCGTCAAAATTTATCTGGAATCGCGAATGTTCGACGCATAGCTTAATACATTAAAGGAAATTGTTTAAAATATTAAATACATAAAAGAAATAATTAATCTATTTCAAAATGCTACATGGTTTATTAGAAAGCTCCAATTTATTGCCACACACACTATGCTTAGGTATAACAATGTTGGAATAAAGATTTGTACACTTTTTAACTTCTACAGTGGGCACTTAGAAAATATTCTAACTTTAAAAGGAAAAACTACTAGATCTTCACTATAACTATGAGACTTGTTGCCATAAATGTAACTGGTGAGCACGTATTTATAGGTGAAAACAAACGCTGAATTGATGGGATCACGTCAACGTATCAAATCATGCATTAATGCGATCAAGTCGATGGGGCTGCTTCCATGAGGCCTCATCAACGTAACCCTTGATGCAACTCATCAATCGGTGTTGAGTATTTAAGTGTAATTGTTTGGTAATCCCAATAGTGTTATAGTTTGGTTGGTCCAGTCGCATAATGCTTGATAGCCTAGTAATGGTCACATTAGCCTAAGACACGGTAAACCAAGACCAAATGCTCATCGCTCCAGGCAAGAGTAGATTTACATTACCACCATTATTATTATTGAGACTTAGGATTAAATTTCATTCTCAATTATGTTTATCACTAGGAGTAAAATGAATTTAACATCATTGATTATCATATGCCTCACTTTGGACTAAACCATATGTGACAAAGCTACCACTAGTCCAAGTGGAAAGATAGCGTCTTGCAACCAATACTTAATAATCTAGATGTCACAACTAGTCTCATCCATGGAATTCGACAAGATCATGTGTGAACGCTTGTGATTCATATGGTTGGGTGTAGGGGTACTCGTTGCTCATCAAAGATCTACTCTAAATTAAATGTTTCAAAGAGAACAAGGCTATTAAGAAGATACCTCATGGGCAATGTTGCTTGTGATATGTAGTTTGAATTCTTGGACTTAGATAGCATATAATTTACCCTGTGAGTGTAATTGTTAGTATCATGTACTTATTAGATATGCATGTAAAATTTGTAGCCTTTCTAAAGAACTAGTAGTTATATGGACGATATATAGATGCCATCAATAAAAATAAAAAATAGCAAACAGATAAAAACTCTTACGTATTATTCATTTTTAATGATAATGTGATTAATAAAATTGTATTATTTGTATATACTTTTTCAAAAAGAAGTTAACTTAAATTATTATGTTATTTGAATAGTATGGTGATTTTGGCTGAGAGGCTAACTACCAATCATAATCCTATAATACTTAGTTATAAGGGTGTTGGAGCCTCAAAATAAATGTAATATAGGTATAGTCCAATCATAACTTTATAACTGAACATTGCCCACCAGAATCAAACCCATGACATGGAGCTTTCAAATCAAAGTCTTATTAATCATAATCTTATAATGCTTAATTATATCTTATTCATAATGCAGTAGAGGTCTTATTCCTAAAATGCTAAATTATATTTTGTTGGTATGCCTCATATAGCACACAATATAAGGCTAAATAATATTTCTCAAATTTTTTGTCTTATATTATATACAAATTTTTTAGACTCAAGCCTGTAACAAATACATAACATTGAGGTGTTAGCGTAGTGGTAAAGGAGGTGGCATGGCAACCCTAAGCCAAAATTTTTTTTATGTTAAATTAATTTTAAACTAGCATGATAGATCCAAAAAAGTCTTTATAAACGTAAATAAAAATTTCAGTTTCAATAATAATATTCCTCTTCTCACATTATTTTGACTTACATATCATACACATTGACGGGAGAGAGACAACATAACATTACGAAGTCTCTGCCACTAATTAATTTGGTGATTTATCATCCTCTAAATCCAAACTATTCTCGCAAGGGACATGAAAAGCCTTGAAGTAACCACGACTACATATTAATGCTTTATTTCTTGTCATGTCCCATATCTTTAAGCTAAATGTCAATTTGGCATTATAGACCTCTAAATTATTGCTCAGGGTTGCAAAAATCATATACGAACGACACACAAACCAGAATCACATACGAACCAGAACCAGACAACACGAGGAAAACCAAGTCATGACCATGACATTTGATGGTTATGGTTTCGTAAATAATAATGATACCCCCTCGTGATCCCAAGTTGCTAACAAGCATGACCGATGACCTTTCTTGTTATATTACCCTGGTTTTGTTTGTTTTCGCATGTTATATTCACCATCTTACATTAAAGAATGATTTTCCATGAAACATGATATTCTCTTGGCTAGAAGTTGTATATGCTTCTCCCCAATGACCTAATTAGATGCGGACTTTTCACCAAAGCAACGGAAATCTATCTGAATTCTTAATCAGTTGTCATCATACGTGGCTTCAGCTTGATACGACGTAAGTCCAACCTTATAAATACAACAATAAAACAGCAAATTTTTAATTTGCAAGCAAAGCCTCCCACCGCCTTCAGACACCAACAACATGCGCATGTGGACTGATAGCGCTTTTTGGGTCCAATAATAGATTACGTGTCTAAACACAGCACTTGAAAAAGTTGGCCACTAATATATTTACAATTGGTAGCCCACATGCACTAAATCTACAACTGAAAAGTAAAGTGCAGTGTACTAGTCAAATAAATATTTCTCCAACGAGGATCGCGAAATTAGGAGAAAACCAGGCCAGGAACATGAATCGCGCGGCCAAAAACAATTTTGATTCTTCGGAAAATACAGAAAGTTGTGGGCCGGCATTTATGTAAGTGAATTTGCTGAACATCGCTTTTATACTAAGAATGCCAGTAAATGGCGGTCAAAAGCTTTACGGTCCTCCTCCTCCTGAAGCGTTGCAGTCCAAGGAATTTCTTGAAAACGCAGCCGTCGGCCGTGCACCTTTAAGCTTATTTAGTAGCATGTTACGGCAGATTCTTTATTGCTTTGCGATTAAGTATTGTTGTTATTTGCGGCCGAATTCGACGCGGTTTGCGGCAAAGGCGTTGGTTGCTTTTGATTACGCGGTAAAGCGTTGGTGTTTCTGTATAACGGATTCGGATTCCTTTTTCATAATACTCGCGGAAGACGTTCACCGCGGTGAAAGCCGGGATTGAATTGTTGATTTCAGCAGAATCATTTATTCTTGTTTGTTTGTTTATCTTAAAAAGCAGAAATATTCGTGGCTGCACAGCTCCTCCGCGCTGCTATCGTTCAAATGATGTGTTGTATCGGTTGTGTAAGTAAGTGAGATATTGTGCGTCCCGATTGACGGCGGAATTTCCTTGCATCCGTATTCGTTTTGTGCTCTGTTTTTGCAGGTACGTTACATGCATTTCTGCGGTTTCATGAACACTGAAGTCTTTTTTAGTACACGCGCTTCGTATTGATATTGATAGTTGAATCGACGTTTCTGCGTGCCTCGTTTCAATTTTTATGTTAACTTTTCCAGTTCTTCTTATTCAAAGCTAAAATTTTCGGCCGGTATGCCTGTCTATTTGTACCGACTTATAGGACGACATTATAATTTCGGTGTTTTCTTTCGTGTTCTTTTGTACATGATGAATGGTTTCTTTATTTTTCCTAAGCTTGTATGCTACAACACGTTTTTATTAGGTATCGGATATACTGTGTGTAGTTTTTGTTAAGAAAAAGTTTTGGGAGGTACTTTTTTTTTCTTTAAATCATTGATTGTCTGTCCTGATACATTGCAGTGTTGCTATTGCCGCGATTGTTTCAACCTCTTTTTTATAAATATATTGCGAAGATAACGAAATTTTTCTTTTAATTATGCAATTTTAAAATGACTTCTGGTTTTTTTAGCCATCGCTCAGTTCTATTTTTCTTGGCTTTATTATTCAAAAACGAAATCTTTTCTATAGATCTTTGTATTTCCAGAAGGACGTATTCTCTTCTAACTTGAATCATAAGATGTCGCAATTTATCCAATATTTTTGAGCTACTATTTGATTTCAAGTAAAGCAAAATTTTCTTATCATTTGCATGCGTTTTCTTAATAAAGTATCTTTGCTGTTTGATGCATTAAAATACTAAAATTTTAATTTCTATGTTGATGTTGCAAGTCTTAAAAACTTTATAAAAACTCCCACCAACCAAAGTTTTATGATTTTATTAATATAAAGTTAATATAATATGCTTGTTGGTTAAAGCAAGTGCTTTGGGTCCTACATTCAACTTAAAGTGAATATTTTACATTTAGCCATCCAATTTTTATCATTGTTTCCAGATTCTTTTCACCTTGAATTTACCATCTTTTTTAGACTAACAAAGGTGTGGATTTTCTTGGTAACTGTTTGACTCTTTTGCGATTTTATTTCTTTTATAGCCTCATTATTCACTGTAAATAGAATACAACATTTTTTAAAAATGTAAGAAGCATCAAAGACATTTTAATCTTTTATCTATTTTTTTTTGGTTTTCTGTGTGAATTAGTTCAGCCTAAAAATAGGACAATTTATAATGACTATCTTAATAATCTATGTTATATCGGATAAGTTCATAATATTAAAAATTGTATTTTATTTCAATTACTAGTATATACTGATTTTTTTATTTGTATTATGGTAATGTGGGTAGCTGGAATCAAACCCATGACCTTCCTTAAACAGTTGCATCTTGTGTCTTGCAGCAGTATTGAGGCACTGGTTGGCCACACATAATATATAATGGTTGTTGTGCACTTGCATTGGTATTTGATGCAACTTTTTAATGAAAATTACTACTTCACCAAACTTAAAATCCTGGAATTTAAATGTTGTCAAAGAATATTAAGTTCATTTCATTTGTTTTTCACTTGTGCATATTTTTGTGTATTGCCTTTAATCACAAGAGCAATGGGCCAATGCTTAAACCCTAATATTGGAATAAATAAAACATTTATAGTCTTTGAATTTTATTTGTGAAAAAGTGTAACCATATTTTATTTGCTGTTTTGTTAATTGGATTGTTTATGTTTATTATTGTAGTTTGAGTATATGTGGAAAAGAAACACCATTGTCTTCAATAGTAAGACCAAAGGCCACTCCATAAATAGTAAAAACTCCATCTTCTTGAATAGATCGAAAGAAATTTTATAATGCTTCTTCTATATAATAATATGGTCTTGTTACTGATTCAAGGTAATCATATCACAATTTTCTCTAGTTCAACTGAGTTGTTGTAGGTTGAATCTACAATGCTCTGCTTTGTACGGATTGTAAGTTTGTTTTAGTATATGTATTGCAACATTTTGAATATTTGCATACTAATGTAATGGATAGATGGTAACAGATAATTTACCTTAGGATTCTTTAGACATTAATAAATATGAAGTATTGCTATATTTGTACTGATTTTGGAAAGAACCATTAGCAATTAATACAACACATCATTTAAGATCTAGAGTGGGAAGTTGAGAAAAAAGTATATATTAGTGTATCTTTTTAAGTATAAAAAATTGGCATTTTTCATCTGAAAATTTTGTTTGTTGATCTAGTGAAGCTGAGATTTTTACTTATGTCCATTGAGACCCTTTGGATCTATTAGACCAGTTTCAGAATTTCTTTTACGGGATTTTTATTTAATTTGTAATTCAATGCTGCTTAGTAGAATTGAACATGTGACCTGAGGTTACCAAGCCAAGACCCATACCACTAAAGTGATAGCTAAAGTGACCAAGGTTGTGATGAGGGTGACAATTTTATGAAAGATGATATAATGTTCTAGTTTTCTTTTTACTTTTGGTTTAATTTTCTCTACAATATTAAGAAATTATATTCCATCATTTTAAAAACTTCAAAATAAATGGCCATTTTCAGGTATTTGATTATTGTTACAAAAATAGAGTTTTTTATTCATCATTATCTATTATTTGTGCTAAAATACTATTTTATGTATTACATGTAATTTAGATTCTGAAAATATACGATTAATAATTTTAGAAACCCTTCAAAACTCAATATTAATTACTTTATCAATACCATTGATAGGCTTTTGCTTGTCCACCAACCCTCTTGGGACTTCACTTGGTGGAATGAGCATTGAGGCTCTAGGTGATGACGAATACCATATTGAAGTCTTACAGGGTATATTCATATCTTAAAAACCTTTTAAGATTTACTTTTGGACATGCACTTGTATATATAACGTCAAACACATTGTTCTGTTACCTTTGATAATGTTCTATAACAATGAGGTGTTAGCCTAGTGGTAAGGGTCTTGGCTTGGTAACCCCAAATCACAAGTTTGATTCTACTCTATAAATTAAAAAAAAAAAAGAAAAAAAAAGTGTTATAACTAATTCACACTTTAATTTAGTGTTGATTTATAAATTAAAAAATTTTTTGTAAAAGGAATTCTGAAACTGGTCCAATAGATTCAAGGGGTCTCAGTGGTGTAAGTAAAAAAATTTCAGTTTCATTATTGTTATACAACATTGCCATTGGGATCTTTTTGTAAACATTTAGTGTTAAAATGCTCATCATTCAAAACTTTTTTTTTTAAAGAAAAAGGTTGCTGCATTAGTAAAGGGTAATACACACTGTATAAAAATTTATAAAAGGAATTCTAGGTGGCTCTCATATCCTCCATGCAGTCATGTCCCAACCGCTGTGGTGAACCATATCCAAAAATTTGCTGAACATTCAAATGAAGCTACGTCCAAAACCAAATTTAGTGAAAGTCTCAACAAGCATCATTAGTGCTATTTGCTGCACAGTGGTGAAGCATGTCTCATGGTTCAGAAAAGTCTATAATATTCCTGGTTTATCCTTAAGTAGCATGTTTGTCTTTAGGAGTTTGAAATGTTCTGCCCCAGCCTGATTTCTATTGGGATGAAAAAGCATAGTTAATTTCCTAAATTCTTTCATGGTTCCTTTTGGGATCACCCAATGAAGGAGTTTGAGTAAGATAAAGGGGTAACGCTTTGGTCTGATCAAAACTTGCAAGGAGGCTGAAACAAGTGTTGAATGCCTTGATGCATTTTTTCTTTTCAGCACTTACAGAAAATAAGGAGCTAGATATACTGACCATCCAATATTTAGGGTCCTCAGAAATTTGAAATGTAACCCAGACAAGTTGAGCTCATTTTCAAAATGGATGAGTTAGTGGTCAATTAAATTTGCCCCTAATTGCCAAATTGGTTCAAGTTGAGAGTGGTAATTCCTTATTGAAAGAATGATCTCACTATAACTTGGCTTAGCACGCCAAGGAGAATAGTGTTGCCGGTTGCTGGCAGCCCAATCAGTTGCTGCACAATCTCTTCAATCAGGTTCACTTCCGAATTTAAAGAGAGTTCTGTAATCCCTTCTCAGGGTGAAATAATTTCTTAATAGAGAGTGATCCGTGAGGTTTTTTAAGGCCATCACATGCCTAAACAGGTTCCTAAAGTTAATTACGAGCTATGGATTTTGCTAGGGACCTAGGTTTGTTGTACAATGTCTTGATCATTTCACACTCTTTCAACAATCTCTTCACTCTAAGCCCAACAATGAAACAGGGGTGGGGTAGGCCCTTCATCAAATAAAATGTTAATTCAGTTCCTTACGTTATCTACATCATAATTCTTGCTACATTTATTACATCTACCTTATGGCAATGTCTTGTATGCAGTCATATTACTTGAAAAATGCATTAAGCAGCATGATTCCATGGACCATGGACACTCAAACAATATATGTCATCACATTTCTTAATGATGTTTACACATCGGACATCTTTTACCCACCCCCACACCATCCCCTCCCCTTTACCCCCCACGCGGTGACCACCACCCCACCTCCTCCCACCTTTGTAGGTTATTTCTTGATATAATAGCACATCCTTGAACTAACAATAGGAACAATAAATTTTTAAAGTAAAGACCCTTCCAGATTTTATTCCAATTATGGATCCCACCATATTTTGTAATGACAATTGTGTTGCCCATCTCACCAGCCTCGGTGTTGAGCACATTTAACTTCTCCCTACATAGTTGTTTCCATAGAATGGAATCCTCTTGGGCGCATAGTTATTGATAATATTTGTGATATATAATTTGAATTAATGGAATTGAGCTTGTTAGCTCAATCTTGTGCACAAGTTTAGCAATCCTTATGAGGACACAATCTTCCATTTTACATATTTCTCATCTTCTGGACTCTTTTAGTTTAGTAAGAGCAATCACTTCACAAGGTGTATCCGTACTTTGTCTTTGCTTCACGACCAAACACATTTACAAATACTTGGAATAAGAATCTTCATGATCACGATATTTTTTTTGTTTTTTGTTTTTTGGGAGGGGGAAAAGTAACCACAAAACAATAATATATATTTGGCTTTGATCGAGAGGAATATATTGGTTTGAGTATGACATTTTCATTGAATCTTCACAATCAAAGACTTCCATGCACTAATTCTATGCCACCTTTAGATAGTTAGATGCAGATAAATATCATCAATAGGTCCTTTTTAGAAACCAAGTGTCTATTTGATTCTCTGATTAATTCTGAGAGTGTGGACAAATGGTACCTTTGATTTGTTCCTGTTGATCCACATGTCCAATTGCATTATCATTTGAGTTAAATCCTCTCTTAATAGGTTTTGCCTTTGACAGAAGACATTTTATTATAACTGTGGGGTCATTAGCAAAGTGATTAACTAGGCATTCAACAGCTACACTGATGAGATATTGTTGCTTGTAATCTATAAATAATATAAAGAGGTTCAGACATAAAAGGCTGTCCTGCCTAAGTACTCTGCAGATTTGTAAGGATTGCTGATGCTACCCATCTATCCCAATAGTGAATGTGGCTATTCAGTGCATCTCTATCACAAGTCTTACAAATCTCGCTAGTGCTTCCCAGCCGAGTCATCTGCTTTAACAATATTCAGTTTTCAATTATATATATATATATATATATAAACATAGTAGGAAATTTATTTTGATAACATGAATGCAAAAGCGTCATGATTCAGAAGGAATGGATTCTGAATGTACCTGGCTTTGATGAAGCTAGGGGTTAGAGATGATGATGTTGAGGGAGCACTAGGGAAAATGTGATGCACCAGTGCTTTGGATACGATGTAGTAAAGAACATTACCAACTTTAATTAGACGGCATTTCTTGGTTTGCTACATTGTTAATATTTTTTGGTAATAGGATAATTCTTGTACAATTTCTCTCTTGAGGGCTTGCTTTTTTAATCGTTTTTTTTTGCTATCTCCACTAAGTTATGTCTGATATCTTCAAAAAGCTTTTTAAAAGTACCACTGGTCATTTGTCTAGCCCATATGCTTTATTGTTTTTCATCGAAGAAACAGCATGCCAAAGCTTAGCCTTTGTGACCATTTTTAGTAATTCTTCATTATCATCCTGAGTTATCACCTGATGGATAGGGATCATGATGGGGGTAGTCGCAACCCTGACCAGAGGCTCCAAAATGATTTTCTATTGTTCTTTTCAGTTAATTTGTTTTTGATTCAATTGCCTCCTTTTTTAGCTGGTCAATTTTATGTAAACTTTGATTATGAGATGCTGTTTTAAAGAAGAGTTTCCTATCTCAATCACTGTCCTTGCGTCATCTCGTCCATGACTTCCCGAAACTCTAATAAGGGTTGCCTAACATCTAGATACTTTCCTTCTAGTTACTTCCTCTTGGTATGCTTTAACTGAGCCTTGAATTCATGTCTCCAGTATGTAAAGCAATATCTTTTACCTTGATTCCATGAGTTTACAAATTGCTTAATTTCATATATGCCATGTTCAGTGCAAATTTGGGGTGGTTTTTGGGCGATAGTGCCCCCAAATCTCTGCCACTTTCTTTTTGAGTTTCTTCATTTTCAACTAGGATCTCTTGAATCAAGATACCCTCCTGTGCATTTCTTGTTCCCCAATTGTTGGGATAATCAGGTGATGATTTGATACCAATCTAGCCAATCCTTGCAGCATGCCTGTTGTTTTTTAGCCAGTCATCTCCTATACCATAGCCTTGTCAATTCTAGATTGGACGAGATTCATTCCATATCTATAGTTGGACCATGTATAGTCACAACCTGTCAATATCATATTATGCAACTGGTTTGTGTTCATGGAGTTTTTATAGTCTTTTTGCATTAGATTCACTTCAAAGTGAGTTTCTTGACTTTTCCCATTGGAATATGCATTGGCTGTAGTCTCTCATGATATTTTTTTTCCCGTTTTGCCTTTTCCTACCATGGCTGCCTGATAATAATCTAAAGCATTCATCCGCTACTTTGAAGAATATAGAAATAAGTTTTCTTCAAACAAGTCAATTATCCTCTTAGTACAAATAGTTAACTGTTTTGACCCCTTGTAGCTACTGAGAAGAAATGTCACCCCATCCAGCTAATTCATTCTACTGCGCTCATTTCCAATTTCAATTCTTGCCAAAGAGCCAATTTATGCATGGATTCTTGTGCAAAATCTTCCGGGACTCCTTTTGTAGGGGTCCTCAGGCTGTTGCAACTCCATGGCATGATAATCATTTATTGGATTTGGCTTTCTTGGTTTATTTGGCATTAAGAATATCATTCATTGTGTTCTGAGTTTGAATAAGTGTATTTTCCTCCACTGTTCTGTTTCCTAGTTCATAATTTAGTGGTCTACCTACTCGTGTGGAACTTCAATGTCCTATCTCCTGCCATTGATTTTTTCTTGGTCAGTAAATTTCTCCACATCTAACTATTTTTCTTATTGAATTTTTGGGTTTTTCATTGATTCTGATTGAATTTTTGGGGTTTTTTTTTTGAATTTCCTTGCTTAACTGTTCTTGCAAAGGTGTTTTGACATTTGTATTAGGCAGCTGAACTTATCTGATGATCAGGTTAATTTTCTGGGAAATCTTTTCTCTTAGTTGCATGAGAGAAGAACTTGTGCTTTGGTTTCTGTTCATTTTGGGGGTTCCATTTATTGTTTGGATTTCTCATTAATAACCACCATTGTACCATTCTGTGTATCCTGTGATTTCTCCTTTAGTGATTCTGGTGCTGCCTATACCTTTTTATATTCTTGGTCTTCAACCTTTCTGGTAGTGAACTTATTCTAGTTGGTTCTTTCAGTTGAGACACGTGCTTGATTCTTCTTCTCTATTTGTTTTTGTTTTCAACCCATGCTTCCTTATGTTTGTTTTTGGCAGAGCATATGCATTCTGTGGGATCCTTTTGATCCGTTTCTCTATATTCAGCTGTGCATCACCCTGCATCCCCCTAGGCGTTGTCCCTGCTTACTTGCAATGATTACACTTTTTTGAATATTGTAGGTCAGCTCTGTTTTTGGTGTTCTATCATACCACAACAATCATATGACACTAAAATGTTTTCATATCCAGCTTTTAGCTTTGGAATACCACATTTCAAGTTGAAATGCTCCTTCATTATCTCCTTTTTCCTTTGTTGCTTCCAAGCTTATCCATACGTAAAACTCGGTTAGAACTAGGGATTAAATTGTCATAAATCACATGCAACACCCTCAGTCAGATAGTTTGGAATCATGACCGAAATGTTCACTTTTCAAACAATCTTTTGATCCATTTCCACACTATGTTCCCATTTGGCTAGTTTAGGTCCCTTTTTGCACAGAACTAGGGCCTTGTACAAGCACACTATCTCTATCTTCTTTTGAATTGGAATCACAATTTGGATTGCAATCTAAAAAGTGTTTTGAAGCGGTGCAGAATCGTGATCCAGAGTGGATTGCAACCCATTGGAAAAGAGCATGATCCAGAACCACAATTTGAATTGTGACCTACAATGATTCTACGTTTCCATGTTTACCTTCCTCCCTCTACGTGTATGTGATTTCTTAATTTCCTGCCTTTTTCCGAGGATTTATAAAATACATATATTCTTTTGTTTGATAATTTAATGTTCTGTATAGAGATTAGATGACTCATGAATGCTTTAATTGGGAATACGTGACAGAAGCATATGACATGTAGATTTATTGCATGATTCTACGATTCAAGATTATGTACGGTATGCTGATCTATAATGCAATTGTAGTGCAAATGGAAACTGTAGTGGCTGATATGATCATTATTCAACACACTTTGATGCAAATACCAATTTTTTAAAAATAAAAGATGAAAATCCCTTTTTATTAAAGGTCAGAAAAGAAAAAATCGTTATATTTGATTTCAGCTATAAAATTTAAATTGGGTTGTTTTTGTTTGATGATAACACTTCATCTACAGTGGAATTGCCACAACATGCTAGCGTTAACAGACAATACCATTTCACATCAATAACTTGACCTTAAAATGCGTGTTTTTAAAATGTTTTCTTTTAACTAGTTATTTATTAAAAATCTTTAAAATACAGTATGCCTATGTAAAATACTTTAAATTTTTCTTAAAACATTAAAAACACATAGTTTTATGTGATTGTACTTGTTTGAATATTTTCTTGTGAAAAAATCCCCAAATTCTTAATTCCTTCATTTTTAAAAGTGAAATTTCGAGTAGATAGTGCATCAAGCTGTTTGCAAGAGCCAACCTAAAAGCTAAAAATGGTCCCGGGGGTTTAGGTTAAAATATTACTCAATTGTTAGTTTTGGTATCTTGTTTTTTATGTAATTTGAATTGTGGAGTTAGCAGACTCTGAACTGCAACCTAGCTAGGATAGATCCAGGATTTCTTTGTTTTCAAAAAAAGAAAAAAAGAAAAAGAAAAAGGAATTGATTGCCTATTTCAAATATCTTTAAAATATTTCTCTTAAATGTTTAATAATCATATGAATCCATGCAATTCTGGGTTGTGATTCCAAGCGATCTGCAATCTAGAATCTTTGTCCTAAAAAGGTGATCTGCCATCCTAGCTACATCTTCAAATTAAGTTTTGAACTAAGGTCAAATAGAAAAACCCCTAAGGAATAGTATTATTTCCATCTAGTGCTATGCAGCCCATTCTTGAATGTGATCCATCCTATGTCTTCGTTCTGATAAAACAAATTTGACCTAGTAAGGAATGAACATACCTTTGCTTTGCATTCGCATTTTCTTGTTGTGTTAACTTTAGCAATAAAGCGCAGCCCTTCTTCACTAGACTAGGGTCCTACATAGCCTTGACATCTTCTGTGCAGTCTCTCTTATTTGCTTTTTGATCTCACTGCATCCCCAACCACTGCCATGGTGCTTACTGCTATTTTTTGCTGCTCTGCATTTGTCGCTACACAAGCTGCCCTTTGCTACCTGTTGCTTAAAATCTTAGTTACCATCATTTCTTTCATTAACCATATAATCAACCTAGTTTGAAGCAATCTGTTGGACTATATTTGTGCTGTATATAATTTGTTCCAAATTCTGACATGTACACTGTATTTTTCATTGGAATACATATAAGAGCTTAATGTCTTTCTTCATATAATTCATCTTTAATTAAATGCACAGAATCCTAAATGTGTTATATATGACCTTTGTATCAGCAGATTTCTTCAAAATTTTGGAGAAAGAAAATGGTACTATATGATGTGGATCCAGATGTTGTACGTTGGGGATTGCATCTTCTTTATGGGGATGCAGCAAATATGACTCATGGGTTAAGAGCTGGTCAATCAGATTACAGTCATGATCATGATGATGCGGGCAGAGAGCCTCCAGCAATCAGCGAAACAAATAATGTTGAAAATGATGAGATTATTGCCTATACACTTCAGCAAGATGAGTTTGGTGAAGAAGCTTCAGCACTATCATACCCTTCTGAAAAGCAGAATAGCTTGCCACTTGGTGATTGGATCAGCTCAACTGAGAGACATGGTGGGACAGGTTTGAGAACATATGTCTCTCTATAGATGTTTAAAACATAAGTTGCTTATTGCATTCGATATAAGCTATGTTGCATGCTTTTTTATTCTTCCTTTATTTATGTTCATAGATGCAAACAATGAAGAGCATCATGCTTCAAGTCATGAGTCTGAGGCTGAGGTTTCTAGTTCTTGCTCAAGTCCTGATAGGTCCCAAGATGGTGCAGAGAATGCAAGCACTTTCTTAGAGCTGGCAGATGTTTCTTCTCCTTTCGATGGAGAAGTTAGAAAAATACTGTCAACAATGAGCCCTATACCGGTGAGAATTTCTCCTTTTAACTCTTCTGATGCACAGAGGTATCCAGGCCTCCTTAGCATGTTAAATGAAAATGAAATTCAAGTTGTTATTTTTTGTAATGACCATTAACAGAAACTTTGGATCTATTGGACAGTGTCTGTTTTCAGTTATTTCAGTTGTAGAGTCTTTATATTTCAATATACCCTGTTGTGATTGAACCTATTGATGAATATATGTATAAAATATTGAAATGTCTCCTACATAATTAAAAAATTTATGAATATGATTCCTTATGATTATATCAAACATTTCGAATGATCATGACGTTTATGCACAGTAGTTAATTGTCATCTAGTGGTAATGTTGCTGTCATTAAAGTTGAAAGAATCTAAATAGAAGTTAAATCATACATTTTGCTACTTATGGCAAAATTGGCATTTTGCATCAATGAGTTCTGAAAAGTATTCCCAGTCACAACTGTTTACTTTTTAAATACGTTTGAGGTCATTTCAGTTTGTAACGAGCATGATTACCAAGGGTAATGCTTTGACTCTGGATATTACTCACTATAATTGCAATTATTTATTAAAAATTGTTTAATTTTATGTTCTATGTCCTGCTGGAACAACATTTTGTTGTTGAATGACATAGTGCAGCAAATACATAATTGAGTTTTGATAATATTCTTTGTTTATGGTATTCTGAACAGATTCATATCAAAATGAGTAAATTTGTTGAAAAAGAACATTTTTTAAAAATCCAAGTAAGATGTTCTAAGCAATCTTGAATATATCAGAACCTTGAAGAATTTTACTTACTTTTTCTTTATTTATTTTATTGCGAACTTTAATTTTTGTATAAATACAGCTGGATTTCCAGAATCATGGTCACCAAAATATATTGGCAGCGAAAATTTTACTTCTAAAACAGAGTGAAAAGTGAAAACACTTTTAGAAACTTACTATGCATTATTGTTTTCAGATGCAATTGACCATCTAATTTTTAGCCAACCATTTCATCTTATACTTGCTATGGTACAATGAGAGTCTTGATTAAATGTTTTTGGTATACGTTATCTGCATGCAGCATGTTCCGAGAACTAATCGTGACAGACTTCCAGAAGATGAAGAAGTTTCTGATCATCAGAGATTATTAGATAGGTAGAAATTTTAATTTGACTTCCATTATGTGTAGAGAGTTATCTTGCAGTTTTTATTTCTTTACGCTCCTGAATAGGTAAAAAGAAGATTTCATTAATTATAAAAGTTAGAATTTTGCTATAATGGCCATGATCATACATGGCATAAAATGGTGATTTTTTTCTTCTATTAGTTAAGCTAGCAGAAAGTAATGATTACTATTTTTGTTATAGTTAAAAATTATTTAAATGTTATCTCATACATCTCATTTTGACAATATCTGTTATAATGAAATCAATATTTTTATATTGCACACTATTTGTATACATGTCATGATGTTTAGGAATAGATTGTCTTACTATCTTTGGTGTAAATTTGGCTAGTCGATTTAGTGCCCTTTTGTTGGGTGTGTTTTGGAATATATTGTCTTGCTATATTTGGTGGAAATTTCGTTAGTTGATTTAGTGCCGTTTAGCTCGGTATGGTTATTAGAACCGGACTTGTAATCTTTGTGAATGATGATTGTATGATAGTATGATCTTTAATTTACAATAATAATTTTAATAATGGGCTTCTTAGGTTGCTTATCTAGGTGCGTTTGATTCTATGAAGGAGGAGTCTTGCATTTTGATTGAATCTAGTTGTTGATCCTTAGATAAATCATAATTCCAAGGTTTTTGCTGCTAAATGTTTTTCTTGAATACAAGACAAGCTTAATTTATCGGTTTTCTGAGAATTTTAGCACCACAATTGACCAATTTGTTGCAGTCTAACTATATTTGTGAGATTGGAGGCTTGGCCTGTAGATGTTCCAAGTTTTTTTCCTCTTTTAGGGTCATTTCTTGATTGAACTTTCCTAACAAAATCCCAGGTGGTGTTCAATGTTAGCAAATATATCAAAAGGTTCAATTTACAACCTTGCCAACCAGTAAGAAGTGGTAGGGATGACAATGTCAACATTAAATTTTTTTAGAGGAGAAGTTAGTTCAATTAGATTCTATCAACGGGGTAGTCTCCAGCAAAAGAGATATCATGCATACAAAAAAGATCACAATCACCTAAGGGGAAAACTAAGTCTTCTATTTGAAAATGAAAAAAGTAGAGGCGGGACTGACAAAAAGAAATAGCTGACAATGCACATTGAGTTAGCAAACAAAACAATGAACCCAATGCAAAAATTTGGCCCCACACATCATCATCATGGTTAATTCGTTGGGCAAGGCACTCAAATCCTTAATGGGATATGGGGAAGTGTCTATAGTATTTCTTAGCTTGCATTTAATTGCAAGCATGAGACCATGCATGGTAGGCACACATGCATCATCATGCATGGCATAACATGGTCCCACCTAACATTTCAACTTTTTCAATGCATTGTGAAAAATTCTAAGTGTTTTTTTTTGCAACAATATTTAAAATTCAAAAAGAAAGAAACTTGAACTTTTAACCTCTTATCCGCATAGTGCTTCGCCAGACACTCCACATCGGCAATCTCTAGACCTCTAACGCCTTTCATCTTTTAGTAGGATTGCATTGTGTCCATTGCAATAATAAAAAGAAAAGGGGACCGAGGGTCTTCTACTCTTAGACCCTAGCTAGGGGATGAATTTTTCATCAATATCGAAAGAATATGCACCCGAAGCTTGCAAGTGAATACACAGATTAACAAAATTTGGGAGGAACTTCTTACACAACATAATTTCCCACAAAGCATTCCAACTAATTGTACCAAATGCTTTCGTAATGTCCAACTTGAGACACATACTTGGGTAGTTGGCCATTTGTAGGGAGTTGAGAATCTCTTGCATCAAGATGACCTAGTCTCGGAGGAACCAACCTTTAATGAACCTGACTTGATGAGGGCAAGCATCGTCGGAGCCAACCTTCTAACTAGCACTTTGGTATATAGGTGTAGCAAGGTGTTACAAACCCTGATTGGTCGAAATTGGGATGGATTAGTGGGATTGGTTGTTTTGGATATAAGCACAATCTTGGAGTAGTTAATCTTGTGGCAAATTTGTTGCCATTGGAGCATCTCATTGAAAGCATCCAATAGATTCCTCCCAAGAATATCAACAAATTCCCTAAAGAACTCAACATGCCAACCATTAGGCCTAGGGGCCTTGTCGGCCTTCAGCGATGTCATGGCAGCGTCTAACTTAGCCTAGGTAAAACGCTCAAGGAGCAAGTGGTTCTCTTCTCTACCAATCACGGGTTGCACTAGGACAGACATTACCAAGGTGTTGTGGCTGCACCAGATGTTAGCCCAATAAGAGTGAATCACTTGCACAATATCTTGGGTATGGACAAGAGTGGTTACGTCATGCATCAAGTGATGTATCTTTTTGGACTGTCTGTTTGACTTTGCCTAGGCAAAGAAGAATCACGTATTTATGTCCCCCTTCGTTAGCCATTGGATGCTTGCACATTGTCACTAGTACAACTCCTTTTCATTAGAGAATGCTTGTAGCTCTTTGAGGACCTCCTGCTTGGCCTATTCCAAGGAGGCTTGACTCTCCTGTTGAGCTTGGATTTGGGCCAATTTTTGTTGCAGGGTAGCTCGATAACCTTGAAAAGAAAACTTCTCCTCAGTCTTCTTGGATCGGATGACCATCTTGAGCTTGTTGAGGCTATCCTTCAGAAAGTCCTAGGGGTTAACTTGGGTGGAATAATGAGTCCAAATCTCTGACACTCAAAGGCCACAGCCATGGCTTCAACAACCACAAGTGCTCAAAGCGAAAAGGCTAGGAAGCCTACAATGGCAGGTTCCCCACTTGGCAAACCAATGAGCGGTGGTCAGATGCTTGTCACTCCTTCCTAGAGATCTAGACTACAAAGTTCATTAGAATATTTGCATTGATCTAGACCCTGTTAATCCTGGAAAGGACACCATCCTTCCCATGGTGCCGGTTACTCCACGTGAAAAGGCAATTCTTGATTTCCATGTCCACGAGGTCATGGGATTGCAGGAACAGTAAGAACTGTTGGCTACCACGAGGATCGGTATTCTTGCCCCAAGACTTCTCCCAAGAATGCAGTTGTTGGTTGAAATCCCCAACCAAGATCCATTGATGCTAATTTGGTAGCAACAGAGAAATCCTCTTAAGCTTTTCTAAGCGTGCCTCCGAGTTTTGAGCCCCATAGAAATTGGTCAACTAGATGCTCATAGGAACCATGAAAATAGGTATACTCCAGATAGATGAATCTACTAAATCAAATGGCATCTGCGAGAGAACGACCAAGCCCTTGGCCTTGCCCCGACTAGCGACAAGCTGCGCTTGCTACCTAGCCCAATGCAGCAAATGGGAATCTCTATGTTGCAACTTTGTCTCCTGCAAACACACCACATTACAATCTTCCCTATGCATGATTTCCTTTAGGGTATTTCTTTTATAGGGCATACATTGACCCCTGTAACTTTGTGACAAGATTCTCATGGTCTACCAGTAGACCATTTTTTGTACACCTCTTTCAAGGTAGTCTGAAAACCTAGGTTAATCTTCATCTACATCTTTTTGTTGCAAACCACTAGTGTGAGTGGTTGGTTGACCTTCTTGGAATTTGGTCAGATTGGGAACCCGTTGCCAGTTTGCTGCGGCCCTTGAAATCTCCGCCATTTTTGGCATTGAAGTTCCTTGCACCACTGACACCCAATCCCCCAATAGGGAAAGCTCCTCCCCTTGCTCCCCAGGAACTGAAGCATGAGGCTTAGAAGTTCCACTACCTGGATCGATGGGGGAACCCTCCTGGAGATCCATGGATAGGCTGAACAACATCAAGCTTGGTGTCAGGTAGGGGATGTCCATGGCTCCCTACCATTGTCCACCCATCCCCATCCTTTTGCTTGGTTGCGGGGGCCTTACTTCTGACTTGGCAACCAATAGTTTGATGATTGGCTTTCCAATAGATGATGCAATGGGGTCCAATAGCTGATGATCCTATTTTCATGTGTTGCTATGCTGTAGGCTATTGTGGTGAATAGAGCTCTTGACAAGATGCTAACAAGATTGGCCTGGAATTAATAGATGGAAATTGGTGCTTCACTTGATCAATACTGATGGGCGGATAAGGGGGAAGATATCCCAGATTTTGGGCATTTTGCTAGGTATAGAACGTGATACATACTTGGGTATGCCTATATATGCCTGGTGGAGGAAGGGAACTTGGTCTAGATTGATCCAAAAAATATAGCAGCATATGGGGCATTGGACTACCCACTTCCTAACTAGGAAAGGGAAAATCACTCTTGCCACTTCGGTTGTTGCGGCTATTGCTAGATTTACTGCTTCAATGGCCTCCCCTCCTAGAGACATCATCCTCAAGGTGGGCCAATTAAATAGAAACTTCGTTTGGTTGAGGGGTAAAGGGGATGAAAGGATGCATCTAGTATGTTGGGATACTGTCACTAGGCCCAAGGAGCTTGGGGGACTTGGGGTGTTGAAGTTTTAGGATGTGTTCACCATGGGATATCAACGTCTAACCATCTAGTTGCTGCAATCAAATGACAGTTTGGCCTAATGGATCCATATCATGAAGAACAAGTACTAGCGTTGGGTGGTTGGGAATTGGGACTCACACTTGGAGGACCATTTGCAGGCATGCTAACAAGGGCACACAGGGGTATGCTAGGGGTGCCACCACGTGACATCATTCAGACTAAATACCCCAAAGTTGAAGGTTGGCAGGCTATTTGGAAAGGGAGCCTTCTTGAAAAAATCAAAGTTTTCCTTTGGCTGGCTAGGCATGTTGCACTTTTGGTGTGCACCGCCCTATGTGGGCAGGGCTTTAACATTAATGATATTTGGCTACTTTGTTCAAGAGCTTCCAAAACGCATAATCATTTTATTTACCAATGCTTGTATGTCAATGACACATGGCGAGTTGTTGCTTTTTGTCCTCTGCTCATATTGGACGATGACTCCAAAGCTGTGGTTGTTCTTTGGTGCTTGTGGAGAATCGACAACAATTGGATTTTCCGATCTTTGCCCCTTCCCCTGCCTACATAGGTTGCGGCTCTCAGGGTAATATTGTGGCACAAAGCTTCTGTAGCAATGGGGAGGACACCCACCTTTGAGCCTTCATGCAAAGTGTTTCAGGCTAATCAGGTTTTGTGGGGGCTTGTTGAAAGGGTTGGTTGCATTGACCTCCTCCCTCTGCTTGAGGGGGAGCCTGACCTAGCACATGGTTCTTTCTACAAGACTTGGGCTATGGATTCTACCACCATATAGGGAGTCCAGATTGAGCTCAATGAGGCGGTGTTGGCACATTTGCTTGGGGTCTTGGCTATCAAGGAGGTCATCCTTTGTACTGGGCATGAGTCATAGGACACGGAGGGTTTCTTTAGTGGGCCTGTGCCTAAGATGGGGAGTGGGTAGGTCCCCAAGTCAATGCTGTAGTAGCTTTGGCATTGGTAGGATGTGGCTGAGCTCATCGAATGGTTCTTTGTTCAATCTGGGAACATTTGGAAGTTGTAGGGGGTGCATTTTTCTTTCCTGAAGTGCATGCAACTTGGTTGCAGGGTGAAGCTCCCCTAGATATTTTCTAGCTTTGCTTCATCAATAGAGATGAGGTAGACACTTAGGCCTGATTTTGGCCTTGTGGAGTGCCACATAGTCGATTGTTCTGCAGCCTCCATCACATGCATCCTGCATTGCGGTCTACGGGTGTTGGGTGTTGAGAGGGGGCTGTGGCTTTGGTTGCTCCTTGGCCAGTCTCTCCTGTGGGCATGGAGGTTCCATTGTCTGTGGGGTAGGGGATGCGATGTTTGCCATCCCTTGATGCTATTCGCTAGGAGCTTTGACACCTATTTGATGAGGAGTTGCAGAGGGCTATGGCAGAGGTTGTTTACCATGCTTGTGGGGAGGAGAGGGTTGTTTGGGAGGCCTAGTGGTAGGCTCGAGAAGAGGAATTTCAGCACCTCATGACATAGGCTAAGCTGTGCCATGTAGAGAGGGAGAAAGAGGCAAAGAAGCAGAGAGACCTAGAAGAGGTGATGACCATGGTGGTGCTTGAAGAGGAGTTGTGCAAATAGCTCATAGCTGAAATGCAAGAGGAGGAGCAGCAATGGGCGGTGCGAGAGCTAGAGGAACAAGAGCGGAGAGAGCGTTATAGGTTGGAAGTTGAGCAGTTACAGAGGCAGCATGACAGGGCACATGAGACCAATGTGTGGCTCTAGTTACAGGATGGGAAGTGCCCTTACCTAATCATGGACTATAATTGCAACACTTTGTGGCATGCACTGCAAAGACACATTAGATGGACTGTTGCTTGGCTTCATCCAAATGCTATTGGTGACTAAGCAGAATGCGCTTGTAAGGAGGAGGCATTTATGGAATTTCAATAGGCTATGGCCTTTTTTGATATGGAGAGGCATCGGGCTATTCTGCATGCGATTCATGCCCAAGAGATGGCCACTTGTTAGTGTATCAGGCTTCCTAGGTGCTTGTAGAACTATGAGTTATTGTTTCATTTGTGGGGGTTGGCAGGCCCCCGGGTTGCATTTGCTATTTTGTCTCTTTTTTCTTTGGCTGTCCTTTTGGGGATGCAGGGGAGGTCTTTACTTCTTTGATCTGGAATGGTTAAGGGCTCCATGGTTCCCATTGGTGGATGGGATCGTACTTTGTAATCCAGGGTTTATGAGGTCCATTGGGCCTTGCTTGTTTGATGGTTTGTGGTGGGGTGTTCCCTCCCCAAACTGATGGGGGTGGTCCACCCCCACCAAAAACTTTTTGGCTGTACATAAGTCATGTGGATTTTATCTTAATATAAATGCCTAAACTCTTCTCAAAAATTTTTAAGCCTCTTATTATTCTAATGCATAATGCTATTCTATTTGCTTGGTTGAGATTGAAAACAATTTTTATTTTATTTTATTTAAACAAGTATTCTTGGACTCCATCAATGATGGAGTCCAAGCATGGGTGATAACACCATCATCATGATGGTTATTAGAAATGCATGTGCTAGCATAATGCATTTAATGTTGTTGAAGGCACATTGTAGACAAATCTTGGGATTTAGTTGGCATATGTCACCCTTCCTTGTCCTATCAGTGGTAGGGAAATTAGTGTTGAGATATTGCATGGTGTTAGAGGAATTGGCCTTTGAGGTAGAGGGTTGGAAGTAGTAGGGTAGCCTGTTGTTGAGGGATGCATGATGGTTGATGGATCATTGAGGATATGGTGTTTGCAAGTTGTGAGATTAGACATGAAAGTAGGGTTGTGGTGAGTGCCGTATACTGCAAATTGATAGCTACCACTCGGTTGCTAAGTAGAACTATGAGTCAAGAGTGAAAGCTTGGCAAACTAAAAACCTTCATTCTAAAAAGGTTGGCAAGGAGAAATGCTCAATGTGAGAGGCATTGCAAGGATGTTGAGAGGTACTGTCATTCTAAGAGGGTTATAATCTAGCTGGTAGTTAGGGATGAGAAACTCCTTGTTGTAAATGCTGATAATGATCGGAGAAACATGTACCCAAAGTGGGTTTTGAGGGGAGAACCCCACTAAGCGTTTAGACTTGCATGTGAGAACAAAGTGTTCACTTGCCATCTGCTTTCTTGTGGCAGGGGTGTAGATGATTTCTTCCTTTGAGGTACTTCCCAACTTAGGGGGCAAAGTTGAGAAATTTGGGGAGTTGAATGGTGTGGATTCTATGGCAATGTTCTTGTCTTTATAGGAAGCTATGCAATGATGGCAGGTCAATGTGGAGGGAGGCTAAGCAGACTCACTTGAACCATAGTCGAAACCACACCTAGAGTTGTAGTGAATTGTTGAAGTGCCTTGTTGGGCCTTAGCCTGGGACCAAGGATGGGACTTAATGGCATTGGGGCCAAGCTTTGCAGGTGTTCCATCAAGTAGGCAAAAAGCTTGCAATGGGGAATTTTAGGAACTCTAGTGTGAGTAGTTGCATGTATCTTTGCCAATAGAACATATTTAAATCAAGCAGAAGATTGATGACATCCTACACCTTACCTAGGTGAATTTAGCAAAGGAGATGAAAATGAAAATTTGTGGGATATGGAATTTTGTGCTTTAGGGTAAGGTACCTTATGAATTGTCAACTTAGTTGTGCCTAGACCATCGAAGATGTTTGTTTTTGTAGGTACCACATCTTGTGGATGGAGTTAAGTCAGTGCCAATGACAATGTCAACATTATTATTAGTTGTGTTAATATTAATTAGGAAAATGTCTTAGTACTTGTATTATTAATTAGAGATCACAGTAGTGGTAGGGAAGCCATGACAAGATATAACAGATGTGGTGATAACATCTGTATCCACAAGTAATCGTATGTATTTATTATAATGTGATGACATCTTATCATGTTTGTTTTCAAAGTTAGATTAATACAAAGCTAGTAATATATGGCCCAAGTGGTTAGCTCATTGTCTAGTTAGGTAAGAGGTTGCCAATTTGAGTCACACTTGAGACATTGTTATATTCCTATATAATTCCTCTAATGTATTTTGTTGACTATATGTCTTGTGGTGTACCTATAATCAAATTATTTTGGGTTCTAATATCCTCATGGAGAAAAAAAGGTTGATGCATGGATCTTAGGTGCTAAATGATTGTTGGAAGGATCTTAGTTTTAGTCATGAAATAAATGATTGGTGAGCTTTTGGTCTCCTAAATCATCGAGATAATTTCTTTTGTACCAACATTTAAGTTCATTGGTTAGTTCAAGCATAAATGGGTGTAGTGTCTTGCTATGATTGTTTTCATTAGGAGTTGTCATGGAAGCAAAATGGTATTTGTTTTCTAGAGTAGGAAGATTTGTCTTTAAGTGGGAGATTGTTTACGGTGTGTAGTCAAATCTTTTGCAATTTATTAGAGAGCACAACATGTGTTTAGTAGATTATTTGGGTTCTGCCTAATAATAAATAATGCATTTAGGAATTCAGTTGATTATGTTGGGCACATAAATGATATGTTCTTTCAAATAAATTATGGAGGTGTAACTTCTTGGTAAATGTTTGTGACTTGTATTCTACAAGTCATATGTTCAATTCTAGCATATTATGCCGAGATGTATATAAGCATTGTGCAAAAAACATAGTGGTTGATAGTTGAAACCAAACATTTACATGAAACTTTGACTAGTAGATTCCTAGGGTTGCATAATTTTCACATGAATGTAATAAAATGTTTTCAGTTTTAGTTTCATTATTTAATAACGCATGATTCATTGGATTAGTTGAGGTATTGTGGGGTAAGTATTTAGTTTTGTTGGGGATTTTTTAGTGGGCTAGTCTATTGAAAGAAGGTAATGCCAAGTATCATTATTTGGAGCCTCAATGTTCATCCCTCCTAACCTCTTTTCAAGTGATCACACCCAGGCTCGAACTTGTGTCTTCAACAAGCACTTTACCATTACTCCAAATGATGATCTCTAAAAATCATGGCTATTATCATCATCATCATTCTAGCCTTGTCGAACAAAATGGGGTCAGCTACATGAGTTCTTTTTCGCCATTTGCCTAGAAATCATGACTATATTTATGGAAATTGAAGATAGCTTACATTCATCTTCATTATCTTGGTGCCTTTATCCCATTAACATAGCTTAACTAGTTAAGATAGATGAAGGATTTGATGATGATTTTTTTCAATGGTGGGTTGTCTACCTAACGCTATAGTCCTTGAACATATATTTTTGTTGTACCCCTAGGTGGTATGCATCTCACCATACTCTTTGGAGTCAAATTTGTGACTTAACCACAAGCTACCTACTCTAACCAAGTAAACTATGCCTCATTAGCAAATAGCTTACATTCATGGTTGTATCTAATTTCACAAAGACGTGGTATTAGAGCCATAATATCCAACAAGATCATTGGTGGCAAGCCTATGATGATGAAGGATTGTATCAAATATTGTTGGTTCATGTTTTTAAATTTTTTTCTTTTACTTATTTGCATAGATGACGTGGCCAAGATGTGAAGGGCATACAATGAAGTAAATTGTGGGGCTGAGATACAATAGTTCTATGGTGGAGTATATGGTGCAGCTAGGATGTGAGAGTCACTCAACAAAGTATTAGCAAATGGTTAATGATCATTTTTGGTTGTGTAAGGCAATTTCTGTTGAGGAGAACATTTTTCTCTTGCTACAAAGTGCGCAAATGCATGTGATGCATATAACATGAAATTAAAAGGTGTACATGTTATGTCTTATTACTAAAAGTTTGATCTTAATGTTGGTATAGGGAGGTGATTGTTAGGAATAGCAATTCTAGCAATATTTCTTGACGTTGCCAGTATTAAGTAGCTAAAGGTTGTAGTGCTGATATTGTTAATTAGAGGTAATCTAGGTACAATAAAGAAATTATGATGAGATCAAAGTCACAAAATAGTAAAGTTCTAGGTTTACACTGAAGAGCTTCTAATTTTACAATGTTTATAAACATTATTATTGAAATAAAGAAAAATGATATATAGATGGTTTTTGAAGTATCATTTTTACCTGAAATTCTATTGATTATAGAAATGACTTTTAAAACCTTGTTTGACGGCACCAATGTCTTTCCAATATTCCAAACAATGTTTCTTAGAAGAGTAAATGAATTTTTCTCAGATTTTTGCTAGGATTAGAATCATTCTAATCCTCAACCCTTATCTTCTAGGTATACATCGCATGCTTAAGAATCTGTTAATATATATATATTTTAACATTCAATCTTTTCAGCAATGGCATTAACATCATTTTTGTGCTCTTCGTGTTAAAAACATTCAATGGATCATATAGTTTATAGGGTTCTGAATACATAGTTTGAACATGCCATGTTCTAGAGGGGTTTTTCTTTTTCTTTTCTTTCTTTTTATTTTTTTTGTAAAATATGATTTCATATTATAGGTAATGGTTCTACTTTCCAAAAGATATATAGTTGTTCTTTGTTAACTGTGAGCTCACTTGGAACAAGGAAAACATCTTAAAAAGAAGTCATGTTTATTTTAAAAGATTGGGCAAGACCAAAGATAATGGTTTTGTTATTAGAGTCTTGAAATACTTCTTATCTTATACAATGTGTTCTACTGCATCAATTTTACATTTGCATGAGCATTATCATTGTAGTTGTTTGCTATCTTGCATAGGCTCATGCTATATGAAAATTTTCCATCATTTTCTGCATTGCATGCCGATATTGTTTAGTTGTAAACCACAAAGGGAATGTAATTCGGTTGCATGTCTCTCAGGTTAAAACTTTATAGGCTTAGTGAAAATCAAATGATTGGTGATGGTAATTGTCAGGTTAGTTGCTGTTGCTTATTTCTTGAAGTTTTTTTTTTCATGCTATTTTTCAAGACATGAATCCTGTTTGCTAATATTTAGTTTATACGGTTTATTCGTTGAAGCTTGTGTAGCATATAATAATTTAATGAAATAACAAGAAACCTTCTAAAGACTTATCTTTTCAAGATATCCTAATTATGAATGTTGATGTTTGACATGTGACTATAATAAATGATAACTATAATAGCAAGTAGTATATCCGTTGGGTAGATTTAATGGGCATTACTTTAATATTTACTTGCGAGTGATATGAGGTTAGCATTCGTGGCTGTAGGCTTTATACATGTAAGCATGAGAAAAATCTCGATTAATTCTAAAACAATGGAGCAATGGATTGTTACAAACATTACAAGTTGTGTAATGCAGAATTAAACAATATTGGCAACACAGTACTAATGACTGATGCAGAAATTATGTAGAATATTATGAGAGAGAGAGAAAGGGAAAGCAGGATAACAACGTTTTCATATCTTTTATCTATAGATTAAAAATGCGGATCGGATTGTGATTGCCTTTTAAAGCAAAAGATTCTGGATTACAGATTCCTTAAAATTGCAACCAGAATCACGTGGAATTGTACAAGTAGAAAAACAATTTAAAATAAAGATGTTAAAGATTTTTATAATGATAAACACTTTTGTTAACAAAAACATTCAGTAAGAAACGAAGTACCTACCAAAAATGCCTTTGATAATTTAAGGATGTTCAAAAGGAGGAATTTTTATTTACAGTGTTGGAACCCAAAGTAAATGAAACATAGGTACATTGCAAGATTTATAGTAGTTTATAACTCAATGCTACATAGTAGAATTGAACTTGTGACCTGGGTTACCAAACTAAGACCCATACTACTAAGCTTACACTTCATTGTAAAATTTTTATTTAGACTTAGTATAAGCCTTTATTTAATGTAGTAAACACATCAGGAAGAGAAATACCCACAAAAGCCAACCCAATAGGCAACACTAACGTTGAAGAGTAAAGTATGAAGTAAATGTGTGTGTGGAAATACGTTTGCACACCCAAGGGAGGCAAGACTTCAAGTTTTCATTCTACTTGTTTTTGTTGTTGAGCAACCTCATTTGAAAAGTGGCATCCATGAAGGGGTAGAAGCATGGGCAGGGTATACATAAATTGCATCGACCACTGTGGTAGACTAGCAATAATCATGTTGAATATCTACTTCTGCTTTCTAACCAAAGGCTTCAACATTGCAAGCACCATCAGTTACACTTGTATTATACTACCTATGAATGCCCAAGCCACCAGAATCAATGAACTATCACTGGTGCTAAATTCTGACAGTCTTCATCATCACACGGCTGGCCACCAACTCAATTGAAAATGATGCTAAAATCATTAATGCACCACTTGACGTGCTACTGCCACCATATACGTTTATGTTGTACTCAATTTTGTTGATTATGTCTAATGAAATTGAAGGGACCACCACCTGGACGTGGAAGATGATGTGTAGACGTTCCACATTATTAGGAGATTGATCTCATCCTTTTATTTATTCTAAATAAGATGAGATCCTAGTTGTCCATGCTTATCCATACCCATGATTATCTCATCCATAAATAAGATGATAAGGATCATTCCCATGATTTTAGAGACTCATGCTTATCTCTTCAAATCCATTCTTGGAAGGATCCAAGTCTATATAATTGTAGCATCACATATTCATAAACATATAGATTCTAGATTAACAGATTGTAAGTGTGTTTTTTTGTTCTAACAAAGATCTTTAATTTCTGTTTAGCATAGATAGTAGATCCAGGGCCCTTTAGATTCAGATTTCTCATTTGGTATCGGAGCTCAGTTAGCTCAGATTCTTGACAACAGATCTCTCTAGAATGGCCCAAAATAACGGATCTGTCTCTTCAAATTCCTATATTCAATGGAGAAAATTATGAATATTGGGCAATCAAGATGAAGACATTTATGATCTCACAAGATCTATGGGATATTGTTGAAGGTGGATTTCAAGATGCTGGTCAAGCAACATTTCAAGCCCTGATAGAAGATGAAAAGAATGAAGTCAAGAAGCTTCATAAGAAAGATGCAAAAGCATTATTCATCATTCAATTTGGGTTAGATCTGACAATCTTTCCCAAAATCGTCATGCATCCAACAAGCAAAGCTGCATGGGATGCACTGGAGATTGCATACAAGGGATCATTAAAAGTTCGTGTTGTCAAGTTACAAGCTTTAAGGAAAGATTTTGAATCTTTGCACATGCTAGATTCAGAGAATATTGATCAATACATCAGCTGATTTCAACAAGTTCGAAATGGATTTGAATCTTGTGGAGAAACGCTTGAGGAAAGGCGTGCTGTTGAAAAGATCCTTCGAAGTGTGACCCGACAATATGATCCTATCGTTGTGGCTATTGAAGAAGCAAGAGATCTCAATAAGATGACCATGGTTGAGCTCGTAGGAAGCTTGAAGACATACGAGCAAAGAATTGCTGATTGTGAGGATTCAACAACAAATGCATTTCAAGCACAATTCCAGAGATCATTCAATCAAAATGAAAATCAAAGATCCTCAAGTGGATCCTCATTCAGAGGACGTGGACACGGTTGCGGCAGATCCGAAGGTCGTGGTCATGGAAGATCAAATCAATCAAATGAAGGTAAGCATTGTGATTTCTGTGGTACCAACACCGACAATACTCATGAATGTTGGTCTAGGAAGAAGCATGAAAAGAAAGGCAAAGCAAAAATTGCAGAAGATGGAGATCACCACAAGAATCACCAAAAAGGTGAGCAATTGTTTTATACTGAAGAGGAGGAAGATCACCTCCTGATCTCTACAAAGGCATCAGATGCTAGTGACAACAACACATGGTATGTTGATAGTGGGTGCAGCAATCACATGACTAGGAACAAGAAACTCTTCTCAAGTCTGGAAACATATGATGGAAAGGTCACCATAGGTAATGGGAAGAAGTTAACCATTGCTGGCATTGGATTGCTTGCCTTCACAACCACGCAAGGTAACAACTATGTTATTTCCCAGATCTACTTTGTTCCAGATCTTTCAAAGAATTTATTAAGTGTGGAACAATTATGTCGCAATGGGTATCGTGTTGCATTTGAAAAGAATGTTTGTAAAATCTCTAAGGCTGATGATGATAAGGGTATTGCCATTATCCCTATTAGCAAAAATCAAATGTATAAGTTGCAGATGCAAAAGGATGTTCAATGTTTGACTGTCATTGATGACGTTGCATGGTTGTGGCATGCTCGATTAGGACATGTCAACTTTGGCTCAATGGACCGCATGTAGAAAGGACTTGTCAGAGGTATGCCAACACTTTCTTTGCCCAATAGTCATGATTGTCACATATGTCAACTAGGAAAAATCACAAGATTGCCATTTCCTAGGAAAGAACATAGATCTCAAGAAAAATTAGATCTAGTTCATATGGATTTGTGCGGTCCCATGCAAGCATTGAGCCTAGGCAAAAACCGCTATATGTTAATCATCATGGATGATTTTTCCAGATTTGCTTGGGGTTATTTTATGAAATTAAAAGATCAAACATTGGGATTGTTTAGAGAATTCAAGGTGGCGGTAGAAAATCAAAGTGGCAATACAATCAAGCAAATTTGAATAGATCGTGGTGGTGAATTTTTGTCCCAAGAATTTGAGGAATTCTGCAAGAAGAATGGAATTATTCATCAAACTACCACATCCTATACACCCCAACAAAATGGAGTAGCTGAAAGGAAAAATAGAACTGTGGTTGAAATGGCCAGGTGTTTACTGCAACTGTCAAACTTAGCGGATACGTTTTGGGCAGAAGCTTGTGCAACATCAATTTATCTTTTAAATAGAGTGCCTTCCAGATCAATTCACAATAAAACACCCCATGAATTCTGGCATGGTCATACACCTAATATTTCACATTTGAAAATCTTTGGTTCACCTTGTTATGTGCACATCCCTGCCCAAAACAGACAAAAATTAGATGGCAAAGCTATGCCTTGTATTTTCATTGGATATTCTCCCACATCTAAAGTTTACAGGTGCTATGATAAAAACAATCACTAGGTCGTTGATTCCCGTGACGTCAATTTTTTGGAACAGGACTGCATTGACCACAATCTGTTTTTTCCAGCAACAAAAATGTTTTGCGCAGGCCCCAGCATCGGCGTGCTTTTTGAGCACCCTCCAGTCTATTCTCTTTGCAATGCCAAACCCACTCTAGCGATGCTAGGTTGGCACACGTCTCGAGACTCTTCTACTAGACGGGGACGTCCTTCCCAGAATCACGGACACCATGGGAACTGTGTGACTCGCAGGCCCCAATGGCCCTTTGTTTCCGTAGGGTCTGCCTCGCTTGTTTCCCACGCACTGGTGCCTCTCCTTCCTCACCAATGCTCCTTCCATTTCGTGCAACAACAGCTAGGCATCAATTTCGGTGCCCTAGCTCCACGTTTTTTGGTTCTTGAGTCGTCATTCCCTCCAACTGCCAATTCCATTATTCCGACAGCATCCAATCTGCATTTCTTGCATCTGCTAGCACACAATCCACCCTTTTTGGACTCCCTTCCATCCACCATTCTATCCAATGCTGCTCCTTGTGGGCCTCTAGCTCCACGTGCTTCTGTGTCGACGTCTACGCACATTTTCCTTCCTCTTTTTGCTTCATTTTCTGCAAAAATGCCCTTTCTGATTCGGTTAGTAGCCGCACCCTTCCAAGTCCTTCCCTCTGCACCAACCATGACTCCTCCTCGGTGGTCTCCTTCTTCCTCACGGGTGGTTGTCTCTCACCCAGCCTCCCAAATGCTGGATCTAAATTTTCACCGCCGCCTAATCTGTAGTCATTCTCACTAGCACCATGTCCAACCAACCCAGGGTGATGTAGACGTTGCCACTGCTCTCTTCTCCAATGTGGGTGATGACTTCTACGCGTTGCTTATGTCGATTGGGGGGGGGGGACTCTGATGGTCTGGTAGAACCATCCACCGTCGTCAAAGCTGTGCTGGATGATCGTTGGATTGCAGCAATGGAACGTGAGCTACAACAAATCAATAAAAACAACACTTGTAGTCTAGTTCCTCGTCCATTTGGTAAGCCTGTCATCGGCTTAAAATGGATATTTAAACTCAAGAGAAATCAATATGGTGAATTAGACAAATTCAAAGCTCGCCTAGTTGCCAAGGGCTATCTCCAACAACAAGGCAGAGACTTTGATGACAACTTTGCTCCCGTTTCACGAATGGAATTTGTGAAAATCTTTCTAGCTATTGTTGCACAAGCTGGCTATGTGGTATATCAACTGGATGTGGCATCTACATTCCTCAATGGCGTTTTGAATGAAGAAGTCTATGTGGAACAACCCCCAGGTTTTGTTGATGAAGGAAAACAAGATGATGAGTGGCGAGGTACCCCTACACTTAACCATACGAATACGAGCGCTTCACGCACGATCCGGTCAAACTCCGCAGACGGACTAGTTGTGGTATCTAGACAGTTACTTGTAGATCGCAGTTCGCTGTCTTCCCACTTGGACTAGTATTAGCTTTGTCACATATGGTTTAGTCTAGAGTGAGGTGTATGATGTGTTCCTACACTAATGCTACTCTTGGGTATGATGGGAAATAATATCAACTAAGCTAGGAGAGAGGATGAGANGGGCATGTGGGTGTCCAAGTACGTCACACTCGAATAAGGATGCCGTACAATTACAATCATCACACTGCGGGCATGCACTGGGGGAAAGGGTTGAAAGGAAAAACTGACAAAAAGTCCCTACCTTAAAACTAAAACTAAAAAACTTAAAACTTAAAAACCTCTTTACCAAATCTGCCTGCCTCTTATTTATAGATGAGGAGACAGGTTGCGATATCGTGTACGTGATATCGCGTACGTGATATCATGGGTGCGATATCACGGCCAACAATTCATGACTCATCATACCCCCACGACTGAATGAAAACTCGTCGTCGAGTTAAAGTGAGAACAAGCTCCATTGATTACACAGTGGATAGGTATGGGATTATTGACTGACTAGAATGGATTCATGCCGTAGTGTGGAATCAAAACAAGATTGAGACACAACACGAATAACACAAAAGAAAATCCTATAACTACAAAATTGGGTGGAACTCATATAGTTCCTGTTGGCGGTGGCTTCTCCATGGGTGCCTTTCCCTTGTTTTGCACTCTAGGTCTTGGGATTTGATGGCGTCGAAGTATGGCCTGAAGTTTCTCCTCTTCAGTTCAGGGATCTTGTGTCGTCCATGCTAATGTTCCGATGTTTGATGGAGTTGGCACCTCCCATGGGCACGGTAGTTGTGGAAACATTTTATTTGCTTTGACATACCAAGCTGCAAACACCTGTTGTTCCTCCTCGTAAGCTCTGGCTTTGTCTTTGTATTCTTGAAAATCTGTGAGCCGTTGAGCCAAGTCTGTTGCGACACCTTTTTGCTCTTGGTAGCTTGCTTTAACCACCTCAAGTTTAGAATTTGCAACCTCCAATTTTTGCAATGTTTTGTTGTGTTCTGCAAATTCTGTTTCATATTTGACGTAGGTGGTGGCTACTTGTTGCTCGAGCTTTGTTCTCGGGTGCCCTGCTGTTAACATGGCAAGGTTGGCATACTGCAGGTTTGCCAACTCCATGCACTTTGTAAGGTCCTGGATTTGCAGGTCCTGGCTCTTAACCTCTGCCTGTTGGGCAAACGCCTATGTGTCCAATATGGCCCACCAGTCAGTGTGTTGAGCACTGAGAGTGTTGATGTGGGCCTTGGCCATATGGATCTCCTTTTCAATGATTTGTTTATACATCCCCACTTGGTCTCGGAAATGCTCCTTTAGTTTCTCATGCCGTTTAGCCTCATTCTGCCACACGTTTATTTCAATGGCCGTCTTTTGATGGATGGCGCGTACCTCCTCTATCGAGAGGGTCTGATTTTCCCTGGCTAAACAATTCATGTCCTGGTTGACCTTGAATAGTTCTTGCAATTGCTGAAAATGTTCCTCGAGAACATTCTTTTGTTTCTCCATAGAGGTCAACCGAAGGTTGTCAGCAACAAGTTGTTTATTCTCCTATTGTAAGGCTTTGAGTGTTTTGATGTGCGCGTAAGTTTGCGCTTGTGACACATAGGCATCCCAAACAACCTTCTCTTTTTCTTCCACCACCCTTTTATTCTCTGTCAACAATTTATTAAGTTGCTCAGTTCTGAAAGTGTCCAGTTGGTCTGCGGGAACGAATTGAGAAGGATCCCGCTGTGCTACTTGCAGGGTCACGAGCCTTTCTTGCAATCTTTGCACTTTTGCTTCAGCGTGCTCGGCCCTCATCTCCGTCATGACTAGCTTCCCCTCCCTCCCCCCTTCCCCAGTTTTTGTTTTTGGGTTTGCTGAGTTTTGCTGCTTTGTCTCGGGGTTGAAATAACTTAATCAATTCATACTTTTATCTTTTTGTTAATTTGGTTAACATTTTTGTTCTCTGTAAGTTTAAAATAAAAATTATTTTAAAACTTTGTACAAATCGTTCAAAACATTCACACAACAATAATAACTGTTAAAAAAAAACTTACTTTTTGGAAAAAATTGGCTTTAAAAAATAGTGAAGTAATGAAGATTTTTTTTAGTTGAAAAATCAATATTTTCATCAATTTGGCTATTTTCCATAGAAATTCTGATGTATGCAGTGCCTATCAAAATATCAAGAGGTCAACCCAGATTGTAAGCTGCTGCAAAATCTTCCTGCTAGAGTTGACCTTGGGTTTCCATCTAACTAGGCTGTGGTTCTGGGTTTCCTTTGTCCCATGCCCCTTCATTTCACAATAATCCTTTTCCACACTAGATTTATTCGTGGATGATGGCCTACAGATAGAAACTTCCATGTAAAATTATAATGGTACTTCTTTACCCCAATCAGGCAGGTGACCTCAAGAACCCTGATGTAACAAAGGATCTCCATTCAAGACACATAACTCCATTCCAAGCATCAAAGAAACCCGTGGAATTGGAGACAAAATCGAGCCCTAGGCAAACTATAAGTACTAGCAAAAGCTAAAACTCTTAGGAGGGGACCCAAATTCTTGGCCACTGCTCTCACCTTCCAATGAATCTGTCATTGTTATTCACACTAGGTCTTCCTGCTGCAGCGTGCATCTGCTTCCAGATTATGTGTTACTCTTGCTTTTTTCAGTTCTACTTGTTCGGATACATGAATTAATTGTATCAACTATATTGTAGCTATATATCTTTTGTTTAAGCTTAATTATTAACTTATTCACAATTTAATAGGGTTTTAAAGAGAGTTTATATTGCTTACAATTTGGTTCTTTAGTTTTATTTCCATTTAGAATGATGGATTTCCATAAACAAATAGTTCAAGTATTTTTGTTAATATTGAACATTTCAAGTCCTTTTGAATATTTCAGGGTGTTTTTCATGTGCAAATTAAAAGATTAAGTTGAATTCCTCCCTGGTCTTTTTTCTTTCTTTTTTTGAATGTTATAACTTATTCACTAATTTTTTTTAAGTTATTGTTGCCTAAGTAGTTCATTTGTTACTAAATGCATACAGTAATGATTACAGGAAGTATTGGTCATATATTGTTGTTTTAATATTAGAAAGTCTATGCTTTTTTTTCCCTCTATTATTAATATTGGTTGCTTGTAGTTTCGAGCTTTATCTGATCAATTTTATAGGACACCTGAGCATTATGAATTTGTAAGGAGCGAGGTTGTCAAACAGGCAAGTGTCTTTGATTTCAATGTTATGAGCTAAAAAATCATTTTTAGTGCTGTGATTTTTTTCATTCTTTTAAAGCAATTGCAACTTATGCTTAGATTTGCCCTGATTTTGAGAGTTTAATATTTCACGCTTTTATCATTGATAAAATGTTTTTTTAACCTGTTCAAAGAAAAATATCAGATTCCTTCATAATTTGTGTATTTTGTAATAAAGAAATTAGCTTGCGACGATAAGCAAACAAGGTTTAATTAATCTGGTTTTCTTTTCAGTTGAGGGAAAGCCCAGAAATGTACAGGGAATATGTTACTATGGAATACGATGAGTATCTGAATAAAGTAGCAGAGTACTTTCTTTCATCCCTTCTCATTTTCTTTTTGGATTCATAAAAAATCATATAGACAGGAAATAAGTTAAAATCACATTATTAATTTTTTAACTGTTTGATATGATAGGAATCATACATGGGGTGATCATGTTACATTGCAAGCTTTTGCAGATCGTGTAAGTCTTCTCGATTCTATCACTTAGACATCTCTCTGTATAAATTTCAACAATGCCGTATGTTTTTATTAATGTTTTACTAACAAATTATTTGAGCCATGCGAAGCAATCAATTTGAAGAATTATTGTTGCATTTTGGGTGTTATTTGATTCCTATGTATTTATTTTTTATGCTCAAATTAGCATACACTAGGTTTTCCGTTAATTATTTTCATTAGATTCCTTTTTACTATTTTGATTGAATTCTTTTCCTATTTCTTGGGCTTATTTTAGGATTTTGTACGCTAAATTATAAAGGTTAATTTATGTGGATTCTTTGAATCTAAGGTTATATTAGATCCATCACTTTTATGAGAATCCCATGATAAATGTTTTTTAGTATTAAAACAAAGGCCTTTTTAATGCTGTTCTTTTTTCTCTGTTTTCTAAATATTCCTTTCTTTCTCCATGCTTCCATCATTTTTACAGTTATTTGCTTTGTCTCGTCTGTTTGGCATATACACTCCTTTTTACAACAATTAAAAATTTCTATTGGGCAGAAAGACAATATACCACTTATTCTGACATGACCTTGCTCAATTACCATCATTCAGTTTGACCACTTTGACACAAATGCCCGTGCTGTAAAGACGAACTAACCAACGTGTTACTAGTTAAACCAACAGAATGAGGAATTTCCTCCGTCTCTGTAAGAATGACTGATGTAGAAGCTCTGATCATCAATGTAAACATTATTTATCTCTTGAAGATGAATCACAGTCATTATATATAATATTTGCAGAAGCCACTATCTTGGAGTGCTTAAGAGTTTGTTTTCCGATTTGCTTTCAATCATCATTTCTTTTAAAAGAACAGACATCTTCAGTCCCCTTGATTACTTGAATCTTTACGAATAAATATATAGTAAGAATAAAAATTTAGAGGACAAAAGCAAAGGAATACTGCAGAGAGGAGGAACTCCAAATCAACAAAAAGAGAAGACCCAATAGTTTTGGGGATGCCTTTTTAGGTTTTCATCTTTGCAACAAATCCTGAAAAACTTCTCCTCTAGGATAGGAAAATGATTAGACCTTGCCCTTTTTCAGAAGTCTCTTCTTGGGTTTTCACTTTCTACTAAAGGCTTCTTGTTAATAAAAAGGAAAAAGTAAAGAGAGAAACATTTAAGAATTCAACTGAAGCATCAGCTATTGAATGATTCACCTTGAATTGACAATGAAAGAAAAGTAGTTGGAGAATCTCTGTGAAAAATCACATTATGTCAAAACTCCAGATGGTATAAAGAATAAGTGGATGAAAGCAGCTCGAAGTATGAAGTAGAAATCCTTGAAGTTGAGGAATGTCACCAAATAAAACTTTGTCTAAGCTTGGTTAAAAACCATGTAAATACCTGTTGCAACAAGTCGAAGAGCTACGAGTAAGGGGACAAGTAAAATATAGCAGATGAATGAGTCTTCAATGTTGCAGACAGGACATCTTGGTCATGAATACCCAAATGAGAGCGGCAAATACCAATATGCAAACCTTGATAAATCAAATACCACAAAAACTGTTTAATTTTTGAAAAAGAGTAGTGGCATTCCATATCTTTTAAATTTGCTGCTTCCATAATTGCACATTCTGATTAACCTTCCAAAGATAGTTGAATGTTGGCCAAATATCAGTATTTAGAACTAATAATAGTATACACAATCTTGGACTGATATGGAAAATAATGATATCTATTAATCCAAAAAAATCAAGAATATCATTATGAGAATCTTGAATAGCTACACTTCTATTGAAACTATCCTAAATATCAAAAAATGTGAACTTTTTAGAAGCATTAATGCCATAAAAACTTTAACACTCAGACCAAGTAATCCATTGATTATGCATGCAAAGAAATGAAAGAGAGGAAATGCCAAGTTTACACAATGTATTGCAAAGGTGTGGATGCTTAATAGGCCATGGTTCATTATTAATGGGAAGTCACCAAGAAGAAATTTTATCAAACATAGAGGTAGAAACCATTATATTATTAAAGTTCTAAAAATCCCTGATAAAACTCCAAGCCTTCCAAGACAATAGAACTTGATATAGTAATACCTTTTGGCAAAAGGATGTAATTAAAAAAATGAGTATCTTTCCAGTAATCACTACCTTTAGGCTTACCCGTTTGGATACACGTACGAAAAAGAAGCTTCCAAGGCTCTCAACAAAATAAGCATTTAACCACCCACTTGGCACATAAATGATAATTTGTGACTAACAGTGACTTGTTCATAGTTCATGACTATTAATTATCATCGTTAGTTTATCTACCTACCTTAATAGGGTAGTCCATGTTTTTGGGATAAAAGCACCAAATCGATGGTGATAAATTATCATGAGATTGTAGTATTTTGGTCTATTCTAATCATGACTATTGGTTCACTTTTATTTTATGAAATGCAATGACTTCATTTTGTTATGCATTGACCTACTCTTGATAATCATGTTCTTTGATCATCAAAGAGAGGCAGCTCATGCCCAAATCACATGGACTTAAAAATGAGCTCTATCCAGCAAGTGCCTTGGACAGCCTACCGTACAGCCTTCGCTGCAAGCCAAAGGGTGGAGTTGCAACTCATGGCAGTTGAGGCAAAGCTTTTGGTAGTCGGTGCATCAGAACACATGTTTTTCTGATGTGGATAGATGAGTTTTCTTATGAAATGAAATATTTTAAGGTTCTGCTGTAGTAGACTTTGCACTGCACACAACTCAGCATTTGAGTTGGGCTTCAATTGGTTAGCTCATTGTTGGGCAAAAATCATGTTCATTGTTTTAAGTTATCCTTTCCTTAAAAAGTAGAATGAAAATGTCTTATGGGACATGATATTCTGGCTGTTCACTTCAATAAAGGATTGTCTAAATCAGTTGATATCTCTGGTACAAATTGATCTTGAAGTGAGATCATGATTTTTTTGGATTTCAAATCAAGTTAAGAAAAAAAAATTTACTTGTGCTTTATGATTAACTTCTATTATGTTTTCAAGTTTTATCATTATGTGCATAAGTTTTGAAATTGAAATTGAAGCTTTATTCCATTTGAAGACCCATAGGATCTGTTGGACAGATATTACATTTTCATGAAAAATAAAGATAGACTCTACAAATTGACCAAACATCAATGGGGCAGCAAAAACAAACCATACAAGTTCTTGGCTGTAACATTATAATGTTGTCTTAAATGGGTAGTCATAGCACAAGAAAGAAACACATGTAACTCATTTTCAAGGGCTCTTAACTTACACAACTTGCAAATGAGCTCTTCTTGGGGGAGTTGAATCCATCTTCCACTTTCAATTCTAAGATGATGAGAACTTAAGCGAAGTTTGCTAATAGGATTCTGATACTTGATTAGAATAGTAGCTAAGAGATAGTGAGCTTTTGCATCTAGTTTATTACATTTATTGTGATGTAAAAAAGTTGTTTCTTGCCTTTTACATTAGACCATATCCGTGTTAAAACCTTTTGCTTGACTAGTTGATGAATATGCTTAGGATTTTGCTAGATGTCTTCCCAAAAGATATTTCATTTTCTCAACCATTGCATTCCCTAAAAATACCAACTACAGTCTTGTGAATCCTTAAGAATTGCTTTATAGAATTTGTCTTACATTGAGATATGCAATTTATGAGTGTATGTAATGAATTGCACAAGGTTTCTACTTCACATTTAGATAATAACATTGAGGAATGTGTTTGCATCTTCACCTTTAACTCATCAAGAATAAAAATTTTGTGTCCTCTTTCAATATCTTTTCAAAGTTTAGCATTGAGTCGAGGTCCCCAAATAACCCATCCATACAATATAGTAAGATAGATGATAGTTTGAATAATTTATTTTCTGACTTTCCAAGTCCAGAGGTCTAAATCCATGCACTTGTTTTTGAAAGTATAGAGAGCTTTGAAACCTCCTGCTATTTTTTCTTTGATGCACTTTCCCTACATGTAATTCTTCATATAAATGAGACCAAAATCTTTAAAAGAATCTACTATTTGCACATTAGTACTTCCAAAATGGAAGTTATAATAGTTATTTCTTGTACCCTAGATCATCAACTTGGTTTTATCTATAATTTTCTAAAATTTGCAATATATTTTGCATGTCTTTTGTAGTAGTGGAGATCAAGGCAACATAGTTTGCCTATAAAAGAACATTCACTGCTTGGGATCCAATTTTGATAGTATGACTATTTTGCCTATTGCACAACCATTTTTGCATTTCATCAATAAAGATTTCAAAGAAAGTTGGAGAAAGTGGACAACCTTGCTTAACTTCAATTTTGCTATAGAATTGAAAATTGTTTTCTGAATATTTGTCTGCAATTTCAATAATCACTTCCTCATACAATCTTTGAGTTGCTACAATCAAATCTATTGTTGAATTTAATTTGTGCCAAATTTCTCTATGAATAGTAGGTTCTGTCCACTTTAATAATTTTGCATATAAGCCATCTCATCTACAACTTTGCTAGATGCTAGCTTTTTAATAACCTTTGTGACTTCCTTAAGAGTAAATTGGAGAGGTGTTTGCAGTACCATAGTAATAGAATTATCATCTTCTCCTGTAAATAGTTTATTATAAAATGATCAAATATCTTAAAAAGAAAAATTAAATGATGAAGACACTTTATGACTAAAACATTGCCAAAACTGTCTAGGCTTCTTTTTAATGGTGTAAACAAAATAGTTTTGCTACTCCCTCATAAATTTCCTTCTCTTGGTTGTAATCAAGCATTTATATGCCTCAACTAGACTTTATCTATGACTCTTATTTGCATTCTTAATATTTTATCTAGCCTACACACAATCCACATCAAATCAAGTCTTTTGAGCATCCTTTTGTTGTGAATGCACAACTTGCTTGGCTGTTGTAAGCAAAATTTGTTCAAGCTCATTATGTTGTCTTTCAAGCATTCATTTGTTATGTGCTGCATTCGTATAATTTTCCTTGACTTTTGGGGTGATTCTATATTAATTTTTTTTCTATTCTTATTTTTTTTTTGTTGTCTAAGAAGAAATTTGAATCTTTTTAAAAAATCCTACATGACAATGGCAAGATTCTACTAAGTCTTTTCCAACTTTCAACTCCTTGATAAATTCATTATCTTCATTAGAACATAAAAGCAATTTGAGGTCTTGTGAAAGCAAATGATGAAGATTGAGGAAATTTAGCAAGGCCATTGCAAATGAGAAGATAAATTTTTTTTGTCCATTCTAATAGTTGTTGACCCATCTTATTAATAATACCTTCCATAGAATGTCATGTCCAGCTATGATCTTCAGCAATGTCTAAACTACCAACATTAAGTTGCCACTGAATAATTTTTGTTTGTTGTGAATCTATCTTTGCATTAAAATCTCCACAAATAAACATTGACCCTTTTGTTGAAAATTTTACAATTTCTCTGCCTAAGAACTGAAAAGGATGATCACATGACAACTCTATAAGAACTGAAAAGGATGATCACAGGACAACTCTATAGGATCGTACAATGTAGCATCTTTAGAGGCAAAATAGCTCGTGGCAAGGAAAACACAACCATGCTAACAAAATATTTTTAGTCAAACATATTGTTTATGATCATCAATTTTTTCTTAAAGCACACAATATTTAAGTGATTTTCTTACTAATATGGCAATGCTACCAAAAGGTTTGCTTCTTGGCCCTACTCTTGTATTTCTTGCAACAAATTTAATAAAATTAGGAACTACAAAATCTATAGAACCAACTTCTTCCTAAGTTTTAACAAATTCACAAACATCAAAGCTATCAATGAAACTAATACTGTTCAATGAATCAACTTTATTTGCAATCATAAGTTTTCTGTAATTCATGTTTTTGACTTATCATTATAGACCATTATAGACATATATGAAATTAATAATGTAGATGTAATGGACTATAATGCTGTAGTCTGTTTTTTGAGAAAGTTACTCAAAAATAGTATAATCTTAACTAAAACAAAAATGTGAGATGCACGACAAAATCCCACTGAACAGATGTATTAAAGCCAAGATGACGAGTAGGCTAATCACATAACACTAGGCTAGAAAGTAGACACTGAGGATAAGGCCCCATCAACTGAGTACTAAAACAAAAGTTCAAGGAATAGGAAACTATAGAGGCAGGACGCCATAGTATGGAGCAATCATGCAATGACAAACATGTAGAGTTTGATAACTATGTAGACGTTAATTAGTGTCTTGCAATGTAGGCAAAGGAGGGAGCAGAGCTAGTTAGGTGGACACTTGGAGCAAGTTTGACTTCAAGATATCCTGAGCTATTATGAACTCTAGAAGGAAGCCCTTTACCATAGGGAGATAGTGGCACTTGATTTAATTGTGGCATCAAAGATACACACCATTTGAAGTGGTTGTAGTTGTGAGTCTTGTTGAATGACCTTGAGGTTGGGATGATGCGCTAGTAGTTTGGCATCATCTAGGGAGTCGTTGCCTGTGCAGTTTCTCAATGTGGTGTAGGTTAATGCAAGGTCATGAGTGGTGGATGAGATGATTGGTTGTGGGAAGGGGATTAGTGGTGGTGGGGAGGTCAATGCAATGCCTTTTCCTTTAAGATCACAGCCACAAAAAGGTGAACCCTTAGAGTGACCCAACCAAGTAATAGTTGCTTGGAGGTTGTTAGAATTGGTAAAACAACTGAGAAAGGGGGAGTGGCAGGATTGGGTTTAATATCCTCTAGGATGTCTAGATCATTAGGAATAAGAGACTGGCTTACCACTTTGAGGCAGGTCCAAGGGTGCTTGTTGGGTGGGGTGAACGGTAGGCTTTTGGGGCAAGGTTGGCTCAGGGTTCAAGTTATCTGTCTCTACATCAATTGCAGGAGCAGTTGATTTTGTTTGTTACTGCTTAGTAGCCTGTATTCATGTTTCCAAACTTGCAAGAGCAACATCCTTCTTTGATGGAGACCAGTCATCTTCCAAGGACTTGGAAGATGGTGTTTTAGAATTTAACTACTACTTGTTGCTTTCTTAGTGGGCTTACTTGCTCCACTGTCAGGATGACTGTCCTTGTGGGTACGTCAACTTCTTTCAAGGGTAGGTGTTGATCTTCGTTCTAGAGGGTGGCCTTACAATGGTGGCTTCAACAAAATGCAGCTAGCAACTAGAATTAGTATCACCACTTGTTGGCAAAGGGCTATGAGGTGGATCCACAAGTGCAGTAGATCATAGTGTGTTTGCACACCACAATGGCAAACAAGGGTGTCCAATAGACCATCGTGCGCAAAGGATAGAGAACCCATCTCCTTTGCGTTATCCAGAGCCCGTATAGCAGCATTGACTAGAAAACACGGAATGTCCACTTTAGGGCTACACTGAGAGCAAGGAAGAAAAATTGGCCTTTGATGAATCATCTTGGCTTTTGGTAAAAAAATATTCACTCACAATTGCTTTCTCTTTCCTTTGTGAGTTGTTTCAGAAGTCAATTTCTTCAACTTGGACTAGCATCTTCCTCATAGCTCCGTTTATATTTTATTTTCGGAGTGCAGCTCTTAAGTAACAATCATTTTATTGTTTTTCCTTGTTCCGTTGCTTTCTTCTTCTACTTATCCGTGCTTCTTATTCAAGTTTTTCTTATCATGATTCATTTTCACAATGCTATTATTTATGGTTCATATTCTTCATGAACTAGTGCATCTATTTACGAACCATCATGACTTCTTGTTCTTCACATTATGTGGGTTATTAATGTGAAATTAATGATTTCATGCTTAACTTATGACCATAGTCGAACAATGATTTAGTTACAAGGTAGGTAATACTGCCAATTTTGATGTTGATAATCATATATATAAGAATAGGTGCTTCTACTTCAAATGCATATCCTATTTTTGCTCAGAAAGCTGCATGTGCATTTAAATTATTTTTCATTCAAAAATGGTTGTTGAAATCTTCCTCTTCTTGTGTACATATTGATACCAAAAGAAGTTTACATGCTGATTATACTTTTTTTTAATATATATTGAATTTTTAGCATTATGTGGTCAATTAGGCTTATAAATTCCTTTTCTTTTTGTACATGCAGTATGGTTTAAAAATTTGGGTTGTGACATCCTATAAGGATACCTGCTTCATTGAGATTTTGCCAAAAGTTCAGCGGTCACAAAGGGGTACGTTTATTTCTCTATTATGTTTTGCAGTGCTGCATGTTTGTGTGTGCGCTTTTTTAACCTTTTCAGGTTATGGAAGCTGTTGAACATTATTAGGATCCAATAATGAACTCTTCTTTGATCTATTATTACTTTCATGAATGTACAACATCTTAAGTGAATTTTTGAGGTTTGATATTTTGTAGTCTCTATATTACCAGGTTAAAATGAGACTATTCATGTAAAACGAAATGCTTAGAAATAGTGGGCAAATTATGATGGCCCCTTCCCAGGGGCATCTAACAGCTAGAAACTTGGGAGAACTAGAACTTCAACTATGAGTGTGTTCCCTGTAGTTCACACAGCCATCACAGGTGATGTAAAATGTGCTTCAAGCTGCAACCTGCAAATTGTTAGATCTTAAGTAAAAGTTACCACAACTTTCATGCTAATTGTATTGCTATTCCAAAATTCTGTTAATTAGATTTTAAATACTGCCACCTGGGAGGAGTAGATGAGCAGTTTGATTTCAGCCAGAGCTATATTTCTTCTTGTTGATTATGATTATATCAAAAATGGATTTGTAGAGCCAATTTTAAAGGGGCTTGCAAGACCATAGTTCTTCAAAATCTTACATGGTTGTCCAGGAATTTGTGTTGTATTCTGTCATGTTCTTAACCTGAACTACTCTTTTGAGTTCATATGTTGTCTGTAAATGGTTTATAATTTATATGATGGTTTTTGATGTTTTTTTTTTTTAAATTTCATGTGAACATTGATTTATTCATACGCACATATCCCGTATTCAAAATGTTATCGTGGATAGGTTCCATGAAGTGGTTGCCTAATGAAGACGTTATTGTATCTACTCATTTCCTTTAGCTTTCAAATTTAAGCTTTTACTAATATGGACAAAAATTCGATCCCAATAAGTTTTAAAAGATGTTTTGTTGATTTATGCATATGCTGACATTGAAGCTTGCTGTTGAAATTGTGTTATTGATTAATTATGCCCATTTGTATTGCATTCTTTTGGCTTTAGTTCATGTATCGAATTTGCATAGCTGATTACATTCATTTGTGTTTGTAGTGCTTTTCTTAAGTTTCTGGGCAGAAATTCACTACAACTCTATTTATCCTGCAGGAGGTAAGTTGTACTTGTACCTGAATCGAATTGCAATTACGGTGCTTTTACTGCATTCCTTCTAGCTCTTTATTACAAAATAGCAGCCAGTTTCCAAGTTCCGTTGATTTTAAATTCTTTTTTTGGTTTATTGTCATAAGTGGCGAGTTGTGAGGAAACAAAGAAGAAAAAGAGTTGGTGGAAGTTTGCCTCCAGATCATGAATTACTGGTGCATTTTACATTAACAGTTTTAAGGCTTTGAAATGTGGCTGTCTTCCAAATTTGTGGCGATAACAACTGTTTAGGTGGCATAGAATCTTCTGAGGCAGGGTTATGAGCACACGTTAACATAGAACCTTCTGTAGTTTTAACTGTCTAGTATATGATGTTGCGGAGCCGTTTATTGAATAAGATAGATACAAATGTTCAAAATGTGTACAGAAAGTAGTGGAGGGTGAAGAAACAGATAAGCAATCATATACCGTTTGTAAATTGGTCTATTCAGAATACCAATTGAAATAATTCAATCTATAATATTCTTTATTTTCTTCCAAAATGTTCGGATGTTATAAATTATTTGCTTTACCGCAGGAAACATCTCACTGTTTATTGTATCGTTCCTCTCTCTACGGTTTGGTTACTAGCAAGCAATTAGTCCTGGTTTGCTCTTCTCTATTACTAAGAAAGATTTTGAGAGCAAAAACAATTATGTACGGTATCTTACCTCTATTAAATTTCTATTTCGCGTGCATATTATTTGTTCATGGAGTTGATGACCCCTTAAAACAATCGTTTAACGGGACCTTGCATATTGGGACCTTAGCCTGGACGCACATCGTTAAAATTGGTTGTTGAAAGTTACGAATTACAACGAACTCTGACAAGGTTTCTAGGCACATGCGATGATTTAAGGTTATAATATTTTATTTGCGGTGCCCTTCCGTTAAACATCACCACGACAAAAGCTGTAAAAATTAAGGAGATTTTCTGTTTAATATTTGTCTAGCACACATTAGGATAAACAAAAGTCCTTTGTACTTTTTCGCATGTAGGAATTCTTTAAATTTGTAATTTAAAATGCATGACTTAAAAGTAACTTTGGAAGTAATTTCCGGTGCTTTTATTTTAACATGGTTAGTCATATATTAATGCATCCTTTTAAAGTTTAGGTAACATGTGAGAGAGGTAGCAGGGTTGGTGGTGGTGGCTTGCTACCTCCCCCACGGTTTGGGGGCCATGGGGGCACAAGGGGTTGTCTGCTCCTTGTGTCTTCGGAACCATACTGGCATGGTAGTTCCATGCATTGGTAAGAGGAGGTTACGACCTACCTCATTACCCCACTCGGTAGGACCTTGCCTGTGAGGGTTGTGTAGTTCAACTTTACGTTGGGGTGTTTTTACCGGGTGTGTCATGGGACGTGCTATGGGATGTTGCGTGTGCTTCTTGGAGCACGACACCAACTACTAGCACACGGTGATGAATCTGGAGGATTCAGCTGGTAGTCCCTGTGGTGTCCGCATAAGTGGAGCAAGGGAGTGCTATCTAGCTTGTTAGTGTATCGCGAATATTGAATATGAAACATCGCTCAGGAGACATGCTTACATTAACACATTGTTTGTTGGCATGTGTTTCAGGTTTTGTTGATTGCTGAGGCGTATTTCTCTTGAGTTTCGACCCGAATTCAGAATCTGCTTGGGAAACTCTTGGGGTGCCGAACAACGTATCCAGGGACAACGTTGTTACATAACATCTATGTCTACCTAAGTTAGTCTTTAAACGAATTAACAATGAAGTGTTAGCCTAGTGTTAAGACTCTTGATTTAGAAATGCTTAGTTATGGGTTTAATTTTGGTGGACAATGTTGAGCTATAAAGATCTGTGTGGACTATATCTTCTGACTACGAATGATTTATGAATGCATTTAAAATGTCTTAAGATCATATGTGTTGAAAGATAGCTTTATTGGAATTGATCTTGTGAATTGTATAACCTCAAGCACCATGTTGTAATGAAATATGCTTATGTTTCTGTGATGGGGGTTGATTATAAATTTATCAACAATGCAATTCAAAAGCTTGAAGATGTGGGTCTAACACTATTGGATTTCTTCTTGAAATGGATTGACTATGGTGAGCACCCTATGGGAAATAAACTTTGCTATCTTTTTTTTATAAAAATTTTATGCTAATGAAATTAAAAAAACATCTTTACTTTGTTGGCTACATTGACAAACTTACTACCTTTATTTATGTTTTATTCATCTTCAATCCTTTGCTCTCGGTAATGGATGGCCTATCATAGAAGGGATAAAGGCACAAAGATTATGAAGATAATTTTACCCTTATTGAGAATAGGCCAAGGACCTCTTTGAATTTCTTTGCTACCATAATAACTAGTTTCCTTGCATGCTTTGGCAATTTCTAGTATTGTTTATTGAAATTGAAAGTTGATTATTTTTGTAAAGGTCTTAAGGACAAAATACATTATAAAGAAGTATTTTTGATGTCCATTACCTTAGAAGTCACCTCAAGCTATAAGAGTTACTTTAATGGATGAAATATTAATTATTAGTTGCTTCATTAGGCATAATAACTATGTTGTAGTACTCTTTTTAATTTTTTTTTTTGCTTATTCACATGTTACCTTTTATTCATCTCATCATCATTAAAAGCATAGTCAAGCAATGATAAGTAGCTCAAGTGGTTAGCTCATTGTTTTATTAGGTAAGACATTACAGTTTGAGTCACATGAGACATTGTTATATTTATCTATAATTTTTCTTATGTATTATGTTTGTTATGTTCCCATAATCATGATGGTGTTGATATGTAATAAATTATGTAATTATTATAATAAGGTCTGTAATGAAAGGAGGACGTTGTAATAACAAGCATGTCTCTTTGAAGGTTTAACTTAGGGAATTAGAGGTAAGATTAGCATGTTATTTCAAAGTTGGTAAAAGAAATAGATTGGCCATCCTTGTTGGTTGGGTGTAGGCCTAATTGTGGTGGTAGTGTTGGATTGCATTTAAGGGATAGATGCTGAAGAAAGATAGCTTCAAGGAACCTTTAGAGCATGACTAAGAAACACTTCGTTATTCCATATTTTCCACATTAATAAAGTTTCTTTTCATTTCTTTTTGCAATTTTCCTATCACACTCATTACACAAAATGTTGAATGTTACATATATTTGACGTTTGCCATGATATTTGTGAACTACATATCACAAAGTTGGCTATGTTTTGGGGTGGATCTATAGTTTGGGTCTCATTTATACAAATAATTATAAGTGGGGGAAGTGCATTAACGAAGGAATAACAAGAGGTTTCAAAGCTCTATATGCTTTTAAAAACAAGTACAAGGATTTATGACTCTGGGCTTGGAAGGTTAGAAAGCAAAATTTTTAGAATTATCATCTATTCTTCTTTATTATATGGATGTATTTTTTGAGACTTGGATTCAGTGCTAAACTTCAGGAAGATATTGAAAGAGTGCAAAAACATTTTCTCATTAATGAGCTAACAATGAAGATGCAAACACCTTAATGTTATTATATGAATGTGATTTATTACCTTTAAAAGCACAAGACTTGTGCCAATTCATTACATACACTCATAGCTTGCATATCTCAAGGCAAGAAAAATTCTTGAAAGTAGTTCTTAAGGATCTAGGAGATCATGGTTGGTATTTTTAGGGAATGCAATGGTTGAGAAAATGGAATATCTCTTGAGAGGACATAGTAAAATCCTAAGGATATTTGTCAGCTAGTTAAGTAAAGGGTTTTAACACAAATGTGGGCTAATGTAGAAGACAATTTTTTTTTTTTATTTACATCACATTTGATCTAATAAATTAGATGGAGAAGCTCACTATCTCTTAGCTACTTTTCCAATCAAGTATTGGAATATTATTAGCATGCTTTGCTTAAGCTCTCATCATCTTAGAATTGAATATGGAAGATGGGTTCAACTCCAAGAAGAGCACATTTGTAGGTTGTGCAATTTAAGAGCCCTTGAACATGAGTTACATGTGTTTCTCTCCTATGCTATGGCTACCTATTTAAGATAATGTTATAATATTACAAAAAAAATAAATAAACTTGTATGATTTTTTTGTTTCCCCATTAGTGCTTGGTTAATTTGTAGAGTCTATCTTTATTTTTCATGAACATGTGATATTTGTTCAATAAGTCCTATGGAGTGGGTGATTAATTACTGTAGAGCAACTATAGTGACCTCCTTTCATCTATTCAATGAATGATTAATTTGGTGATTTCATGGTTATCAAAGAAGCTCCAAGTAGCATCAAACATTTTAGATAAAATCCATAAAGCAATTTTGATATAGCAAGCATTAGCTCCTAGTGTAACTTCATAAAAAGCAGTTAAGAATAAGATAGAAGAAAATGAAATGCATGTGGTGGCTACTATGATGGTTTCTTTCAAACCTAGAAAAAAATCTAAAAGCACTTGGTATGGAACTACTAAGCAAGGGCAACAAAGCTATGAGTAAATACATGAAATCAAATATGGAAACAACTAAGAATCAGACAATCATGGAGTAGCTTATGATAACGCTAGCCTCCTTGGAGATTTAAGCTTTAATGAACCACAATGAATGTTGAAAATTTTGGAACAACTAAGTTGATGTTATTTCAACCAGTTCATATATATATATAATATCAGTTGTTGGTTTCAGGTAGGATCTTTAGCAGATTGACCACTCACTCTAACCTTAGTGACTCGTGAAGGGCAAGTAGCTTGGCATACCTCTTCTCTACTAGATTGAGCAAGGAAAGCACTACTAGTAGTTTGAAAACAAATCATTTGTCCAGCTATTTTGGTTAGTGTTGATTTCTTAATGAAAAATTCCATGTTGCACTAAGTTACCTTAGGAGTTATGCATATGGTCCAAGAACGCCTTAGGGTGGACACTCATCTAAGCAAGTAGAGTCGATAGTTTAATATTTAGACCATAACATTGAGGAGTGAAAAAATGAAATATCTTATTTCTTCTCTTGAACCAATTGTAGTAAACAAGTGCTCTTTGAATTGAGCTAAATAATCTCCTATCACTAAGCCCACAAATGAACCCAACTTGGACTTTGATTATTTGTCTAATTTCTACCTCTTGTTTACATTTCCAAACCATAAGTCCATAAGTTAAAAGCGTAGCAAGTACACCTTTAGTAATCATTCAAGTAACAAGACTAATTAGACATGAAAAAATGTATGAACAAAACATAGCACTAGCATACATACACAACACCATTCCCTCAAGAGAGCTAAGATGCATTCCTACTCTAACACATCTAGCCCTAAGCCATACTTTGAAGAGAAGGATGGTGATTTGAGCATTAGAGCCAAAGCTATTGTGCAAGCCTACATGTCCTTATAACACAGTACAAAAAGGAATTAAGGCCATGTAGTTCTTTAGTGTGATGGTTGAGATATCATGGAACTTGTAAGGATCTTCATAACCCTTCTAGCCCTTGTTTTGGAAGAAAAGCAACCTTTGGACCATCAACAAGGCACAGTCTCTACACTCTTCCTCACTTAAAAGAAGTGACGTCAAGCTTAAGTCTTTGTATGTGCACTTTTTCAAACATGAAGAGGAAAGTGAATATCAAGGGTATCAAACAACTCAAAGCCTATATAATACTTATAGACAAGAAGATTCAACAGTTAGGGTAATCAACCATAAAGTATGACTGTTGAACTCAACTTGATATCTAATCAAGGTTTAGAGATGCTCGTGCAACCTAGGTTAGGGAAGAAAAGGTTTTCCCTTCATATGGTACTCAAAATAGCAAATTTTCAATTTGCTAAAAATCATACATGAGTTTCAACCTTACTACATTTGAATTATACATCTATGCTGAGTGATGCTTGAATATAATTTTGGCATATGGACATGTAGTGTGTTTAATATAGATCTTGTAGGTTTAAAGGGATTTTGATTTGGAGTTTTTATATGTTTCTTATGAGTATTTTAGCCTTAGAGGTTAGAAAATAAATATTTCAATTTATTATTTATCTTATAGTGTTGTATGGATGTATTGTATGGGAGGGGAAGGGAGGGGTGGCAGCGAGTTCGTAGTACAAAAAATTGACAAGCTATTGAAAGGGTGAAAAAATATTTTTATTAGATGAATTGAAAGTAAAGGTACAAAGACCTTATTATATGTTACTTTTGAAATGTGATTTACATCATTTAGAGGCCAAAGCTCTTGGTCAGTTCATCAGCTATATTTCCAATCTTTTCTTATGTGAATTCCTTCCAGTAGAATTGAACCCATAACTTGGACCTTTTAAATTAAGAGTCTTATCGCTAGACTAACATCTCATTGTTTGGTGATTTTTGCAAGGAGGGGGAGGGGGGTGTGGTTGTGGGGAAGAAGCCATGATGTTGGAAGCCTGAAATAACTATAATATAGGCACATCCCAAGATATATGGTCCATGATGAGTGGTTGAGTATTCCAATACTCAACCATACAAATCACAAGTATTCATGTGTGATTAGATTGTAATTAGCTAATGAACAATGTAAGTATATAAGTGAGTTGATGTTAGGTTCATGATCATTGTCTTCCCACTTAGAGTTAGCAAGGTATAAATCTTATGGTTTAACTCTTAGTGAGGTATATGATAAACTGATGTTGTTTGGCTTTAAGTGTCCTAAGTGTGAGCATGATGAAAATGATTATAAATTCAAACTCTAAGTACACTAGAAATGTAAATCTACTCTATCCTATGGTGATAAGAATTCGTTCCTCATGTTTTGTACACATCTTGGGTTGATGTAGATATTGCTAGAATTATTAAGTAACTTCACTATTGAGCAAATCAAGCAAAGTTACTACTGGGTTACTAAATAGTTACACTTTATGCTCGAAACTAGTCGTACTTATTCCATCTTACTAATAAGCATTGGAATAGTAGATGACTTAGGAAATGCAAATGGTTTAGTGAAAGTAACAATTATGGAAAAGTAAATTTATTCTAAGTGATATGCACCAATGATGAAGAATAATTTCAATCTTTATTTTTGTTCATGAATTGTGTCTAGGAACAACCCACTTGAATAAAGATTACCTACAACTATAATTCATCACACTACAGGTATTTAATCTAACTTTAAGAAAACAAATTGCAAGAATTTCAATAATTGTTGGACCTACACTTGTTTTTGATGCAATAGTGGGTTGGTATTTATAGGCATGACCATGGCCCACTACATCGTATCTATGATGATGTATGCAGAGCTATGATATCGTAACCAATATCCTTCTCATCGGACATAGAGGTATATGTCTTCATTCCTATGCTATGCACATGTATGAATGTTATCTTCATAAGAAAATGGTAGATATTCCATTAGTAATTTTTAATAGCATGTGACAAATGCCTCTCATGATCCATTTGGCTTCTACTTTCCTAATCTTTGTTTGTAAATTACTTTAGGAAAAGGGATATAAACTTGGCATGGTGATGTGTACCCACCTTCAGCCTAAGATTGAAAAAATTATTTTAATAGCCATGATTACATAATATCAAGAAAAGTAGTAAGAATTAACAAATGTTCCCAACACCTCTAGAAGCAAACCTATTGATGCAATAGCTTGTCCTTGAAAGAAATGAGGTAGAAACATGTTCTCATATAGGATCTTTAGAATAGAATTCAAGAAAAAATGTTGATAGGCTTTGAAGAGAGTTTAAAATATCTAAAGGGAAGAAAATTCTAAAAACAGAAAAAGCATCTTGTAAAGTTTCAAAGAAACCAAAAATGTTAGAAGTTTTCTAAGAATAGCTAATGGATAAGCCTTGGTGTGATAAGACTTAAATTTAATATTTACTTTAACTACAAATGTTTTAAATTATTCTTTTTTTTTTTGGTATTTTATCAGTTAACCCTTTCTTATTGCAAGATCTATGTTGGATTAGAAAATGGATTGCTGACTTGTTTACTAGACCCACTAACTAGACTTTTACTGGAGATAGATGATTAATTTTCTTGGAAATATTCCAAGGGTTGAGTACCCACGGTTATGATCATTTTATGTAATGATTTAAGTATTTTGTTGAAACTGAATGAAATCAATGGAGGAAGTTATGTTATGGATAGATCCATAACCACCTTTTGGAATAAATCTGTTTAGTTTTGAATAAAAGATAATTGAATTTCAATTCATCTTTTATTAACAAATTTCTTCCCTTGATCTCCTAGTAAGGTGTGATTAACTATGACGAGAGTTCTCATGATTTGTTCATCTATATTTTACAACATATGTGCAATCGTTCTTACAGTAATATGAAATAGATAAATTATAAGATAGAAATAGGTTATTTTAATATCTTGAGTGAGATATCAATCTATCTAGAAATAGATAGGTTCATTGTTATTTCATCAGTCACTAGTTTAGCATTTGTTCAAACTTCATATCTTTAAATTCATTATTAGTTACTTAGCATATGTTTGAGTGTAATCTTAAGTGCATTGACAGTCATTTGAAAGATAACTTAAGAGGTAAAGGTGCTTATGTGCACTTACCTCATGAGCCATCCTCTATCTTTGAACTTATAATTACCATTAATTGATTGATTGATTTATGTAATAATTACTTTCACTTACTACTTTGAACTTTGATTCTATTTGCATTTTATTATTGCATAATTTTGGTATATCGTAATCTATTGTCAAATTTAAATAAATTATCAAGATCAGAAATTGAAAACACAATCATTGTAGCCACAATTAAGATCAGAATAATAAATTCAAAACAAAATTGAAAACATGTTACAAAAAAAGTTTTAGAATGATGACAACATCAAGCACAAATACCCAAAAAAAAGCTTCATTTTTACTAGCAAAATATTAGACATAATAAATACGATGAAATAAAATATCTACATGCAACAATTCCAATATCCATGAAATCACTAATAAGCATAGTTAGTATGGAATCACATAATCTTTAAGTTGAAACTTAAAGATGGAATAATGATTAGCATGAAGATAGAATATGTTGACTATGTTTATTGTAAGTGGTAAAGATGACCAACATGCATTATTAGGATATTATGGAATAAATATCTTCAAAAGAAAAAAGGAAATCTTCAAGCTACTAATGTTAGTTCTCATGAATTATATAGAAGACATGTTCAAGTTACATGAATATTGGACACATATATTATGCTCAAAATTTATTGCTACTAATATATTTTGCACAAGTTCATTTGTTTGATAAATCCTTTAAGTCTATACAAACAATAAAAATTTCAATTTTAGTGATAACTTGTTATATTATTTAGTATAACACAAAGGACTATCATCTCATTAAATTGATTGAGTATTGATATCTTGGGTTTATCATCTAACAATCATGTACCTATTCTTGTGAGTAAATAATAAGGTAGGCAAGTTATGAAATTTTGTTTCTTCAATCTTATTTGGGATGTTGTAAGAATCACTTTTATTTTGACATCCACTATGCATTTAAGGAGGAAACAATTTTAGTAAATATTATTAATTTAATGTTATTTCCTTTAATTTATTTCATAAACTTTAAACATAAATAACTTTATTTCTAAAAGTTTAATTAAGGTGAAACATGTGTTAATGGAATCATCTTTCCCATGTTCTTTCCAATTATGTAATTCATTTTATTCTTTGGCATCTATGTTTTTGTTGTTGCATTAATTTTCATTTTTTAATTATTTATGCTAGTAGTAAGGAATTTTTTTACACCATGTTGTTCTATTTTTTTTATGATGCTAATCAATAATTTTTATTCATTAAATAATTAATTTTTGATTTAGGTAAATCACTATTAAATCCATATCTTTAGGGTTTCATAACACTTATGTTAGTTAATTATAAGATTTTATAAATAATTAATAAGGATGTTATAGGAGAGATCATTTAAAATAGGGTATTGAAAATATTTATGTAATAATAAATTTAGAACAAGCTTTAAAATGGGTTAAATAGAAAGTTCTAGAAAATAGGAAATAAAGCACAAAGACAAAAAAAAAAAAAAAGACTTTAATTTTATTAGCAAAGTATTAAAGGTAATAGACATAATGAACTAGAATATCTACATTTAGTTGTTCCAATATGCATAAAAACACTAATTACCAGAGTAAGAATGGAATCATATTGCTTTCGAATTAAACTTGGAAGATGGAATAATATGCAACATGAATATATATATTATATGTGGATTGTATTTATTATAGGTAGGAGAAGTTGAACAACATGTATTATTAGGATATTGAAGAACAATTTTTCTTTTAAAAAATATCAAATATTTAGTCAATCTTTGTATGAGCTATTCAAGTTATTTGCATTGGTTCTAGAGAATTATATAGAAAAAGTATTCAAGTTACATAATTATTGATTACATCAATTATACTTAAGATTTATTGCTAGTGATATATTTTTAATAAGCTACTTTGTTTGAGAAATCATTTAGGTTTATATAGACATAATTCAAATATAAATTCAATTATAGTTTTAATAAGCAATAACTTATATATATCATTAAGAAGAATAAAATCTTGCATCTTATTTGCAATGATATCATTAAAAGGAGGCATTACCAATTTCTATTTGCAAACATTTAAATATCTTTTGAAAGAGGCATCACTACATGAAAGAAGTATTGCCATTAATATTTGAGAGTAATGATAAAGGTAAATTAAAATTGTTAAGTAAACATAACCATGAATTTACTTTGCAAATCTTCTCTAATCACTTCACAAAAAATAGTTGATGAGTTATCATTTCGTTGGCTGCAATATCGCATACTTGATATTGTGTACGCGATATCGCAGCCCAGCCGCGATACCGCAGCCCAGCCGCGATACCGCAGCCTAGCCGCGATACTGCAGCTTGTCTCCTCATCTATAAATAAGAGGTAGACAGATTTGGTAGGCAATTTTTGGAGAGTTAGTACTTAGTTTTAGATTTTCTTTTAAAGTAGTTCTTCTCTCAAACCTTCTCTCCCAGTGCATGCCCGCAGTGTGGTGATTATAATTGTACGGCATCCTTATTCGAGTGTGACGTACTTGGACACGCACATGACC